>CM021106.1:80108348-80433767 GCA_007115665.2 Sequoiadendron giganteum | reverse complement strand
ATGTATGCCTCTTTGTTTTTGTATGTCACGGGATATCATCTGAGAACCATAGAAGAGAAGATGAAGACAGATGTTAGTGCGAAGAAAGATATGCATGTTAGTGCGGAAACTTAAAAATCCTTCAAAGCTTTGCTATAGTGCTATGTTAGTTGTTGCTCTTTAATCATCATTGGGCGAAAATGTCATGATGGTCAACAAACACTATGATATGACATAGATCAATAGTGTGCAAGGTCGAACCATCACGTAAGTCAATAGCCACAGACACAAGATGATCATAACTCATGTAAGGAAAACAGTTGCCCCTAGCCACTTATCATGACCAACCACCAAGAAAAAAACAAACTAATCAATGAGACGTCGCTACTTCTCTAAATCCTGATGATAGGACATCATGGAGAAACTAGCCACATGATAGTAAAAACAAACAGTAAAATCATCATACTATGTTGTTGCTTCTCTAAATCCTGAAGTCAGGACATCCTGGAGAATCTAATAGTAGAGTGATAAGCAGACAAGGATAATCATCACAATATGTCATTGTTCCTAAGACATAAGGAACTAATATCATGATAATTATCAAAAAGACAAAAAAAATTTTGCCAAGTGTTTGCCAATTGTTTTTAATGTCAAGTTTTGCTAAATGTCGAGCGATATCAAATTTAGGAAGGTCACATCCTAAATGACGTCGATATCTAGGAGATCGATTCTCAGAATTAGGAGAATCCATTGAAATGCCAGATGATAATGACGATGCTTAGGAAGGACACATCCAAAAGCATAGAGTAATGACAAGAGTTGCTTTTCAGAAGGACACATCTTGAAGACGAACTCAAAGTTTTTCCATGATATGAATTTGACTACATGTCCTTGCTGACATGCTAAATTGACAGAAAAATGTTTGACGAAATAGATTGTTGATAGGTTGATAGTTCTAGATTGACATAAGATTCACTTGATTTCAAGATAGTTTGATGTGTGTGAATGTGTAGTGTTAAGAACCTTAATGGGCTGACCTAGTGTGGCCTCGGGGGTCCATCGATTAATGGCCTTACCTATGTCGTGCACTCAGAGACCTCGTAGTTCGACACAACCAATGACATTGTCCAAAGGACAACAGTTTGAATCATGATTTTATTTGACAAACCTAGAAAGACTGACCTAATGTCTCGGGGATTCAAAGATGAATCTTGCCTATGTAGCAAATGCGTAGAGACAACATAGTTCGGACATGGACGAAATATTGATTTTGACAGGATTGATTGGATTGACTAGACAGAGATTGACTTTGACTCTGTTTTTAGATTTTGACATTGATGTGGATGCTTTTGTATTTTCTTAGGACTTTTTCAAATTTTTATGATTTTTTCAGGACTTTTTCAAAAAGAATAGGATTTTTTTTTTCAGGACTTTTAAGAATGTAGGATCATGTGCGGTACCCACTGCAGTTGCATGATAAATGTCTTGCCCCCAGACAGAGTGGGGAGTATCCGAGTTCGAAATGAAATGGAGATAGGTAAACGCAAGGCCAAGGTAAGGATATGCTAGGAATGATGTCAACCAAATGTTAACCATGGTCGGAATTGACAGGACTTTAGGATGGATGTCGTGAATGTGTCAAGCCTTTGTGATTATGACAAATGGATAAAGATCGATTTGAGTGACAGTAGATGGCAAAGCAACAATTGACTACGCATGGCGCCTGTTTGCCAGGTTTTCACCATGGTACCTATCCAAAGCGCCTGTTTGCCAAGTTTTCACTATTGGATGAATTCATTTCTTTTTACTATTTTTGTCATTTTTCAATTTTTTTGGTGTCACCAAGACGCCTATTTCCCAAGTTTTCATCAAGGGACGATTTTTTTGTATTTTCCATTTTTTTTGTATTTTGTAGGTTTTTAGCCCAAGCTCTTTGATGCTATGTGTAGAACTTTCTCAGGTGTAAACTATTTATAGGTTCTGTCAGCTATTCTCCATCAGGTGTGGCCAACTGATAAGCTCCAGAACCAAATCCGGCAATAATGATATAAGGACCAAGCCAATTAGCCTCAAACTTATCAGGCTTTTCACAATCTGCCTGATTTCTGGGATTCTGCATGAGAACCAAGTCACCGATTTCAAAATTTCTCACCATGACTCTTTTGTTATAACATCTGCAGAGACAATTTTGATATGCCTGCAGATGATTTAAGGCATTTTGTCGTCTTTCCTGTAGCATTTCCAGCTCATGTAGGCGAGTTTGTCTGTATTCTTCATCACCAATCATTCCTTTTAAAGAAACTCAGAGAGAAGGAATTTCAACCTCAATGGGTAATATGGCCTCAGATCCATAGACCGGGGAAAATGGAGTGGCTCCAGTGGGGGTGCGGATACTGGTACGATAGGCCCATAAAGCAGGATTAAGTTGTAGGTGCCAATCTTGGCCAGCGTCGTTGACGGTTTTATTCAGAATGCGAAGGATTATTTTGTTGGATGCCTCAGCTTGGCCGTTACCTTGTGGGTAGTATGGGGTGGAAAAATGGTGTTGGATGTGGAATCACTCACAGAGCTCACAAACATCCTGATTTTTGAATGGACTGCCATTATCTATGATGATGGATTGTGGGACACCATATCGGAAAATGATGTAATTTAGGATGAACTTGGATATTTGTTTATCGGTGATGTAGGTGAGAGGGACGGCTTCAATCCACTTAGTGAAATAATCAGTGGCGGTTATTATGAATTTATGGCCATTTGAAGAGGATGGATGGATCTTACCCACGAGGTTGAGTCCCCATTGTGCAAAAGGCCATGGAGAAGTGATAGGTCTCAATTCTTGTGCAGGTGTGTGAATCTGATCACTGTGCACCTGGAATTTCTGACATGTTCTGACAAACTGAAGAGCATCTTTTTCCAATGTCGATCAGTAGTACACCAGTCTGGTGACTTTCCTATATAAGGTTGGACCACTCGAATGAGATCCACATATACCCTCATGTACTTCTCGTAAAGTTGTTTAGGCTTCATTAGTGTCGAGACAGTGAAGAAGGGTGTTGTCAAAGCCATGGCGGTATAAAGTGTCACTGACGATGGTATGTCTGGCCGCTTTTCAGATAAAGGATTTTCATTGGTTGTTGGGCAAGTTGGGTGGGAGGATTTGAGATTTAAGGTAGTCGTATATATCCTGGTACCAAGGCGAGCTGGGACCAACAATCTCACACACCATTGTTGACTTTGGAATATCATATGCAGGCATCAAAAGTTGTTCCACTAGGAATTCAAATTGCGGCACATTCTTAGGAATGTCTAAAAGAGATCCAATCGTAGCCATTGCATCAGCTGCTTTATTTTGTGTTCTTGGGATTTGTTCAAATGCAATCATTTTGAAGTACATTAGGAAACTATCCACCATGCGCTTGTAAGGGAGCAAATTTTCATCCTTTGTGTCATAGTCATCATTCACTTGGTTGATGACTAATTGAGAATCCCCAAATACAAGGAGTGTCTGAATTTTCTATTGAATTACTATCTTGAGACCTGTGACCAATGCCTCGTATTCTGCAATATTATTTATACAAGGGAAAGAAATCTGAAATGATTTAGGAATTGAATCCCCTTGTGGTGTGATAAATAATATGCCTACTCCTAAGTCGTGCCCAATGTGGGATCCATCAAAGTATAATTTCTATGGTAAAGCTGGTTTTGTGTGAAAGATTGACTCATTAGGAAAATCAGTGATCAGCGGATGAGTGGCTTGGATTGGTGCATCTGCCAATTGATTTGCTATTACTTGACCTTTTATAGCCTTGCGCTCCACATACTGTATGTCATACTCGCTTAAAATCATGACCCACTTTGCTAAGTGACCTGTCAATGCTACTCGACTCGGGAGATATTTTAATGGGTCAATCTTTGCCACTAAATGTGTTTGATGGCTCAATATATAGTGTCTTAGTTTTTGTGCCGCAAAGATGACTACCAGGCATGCCCGTTCAATGGTTGTGTAGTTGAGCTCATATCCAATTAATGTGTGACTGATGTAATATATGGCTCTTTCTTTTTCTTCATGGTCATTATGTGCCAATAATGCCCCCAATGCATTTGTTGTTGCAGAGACATATAGAATCAGTGGTTTTCCCTCAATAGGTGGCATTAACACTGGAGTTGTTAATAAATATTCTTCAATTTTGTCAAAAGCCATGTTGCACTTATTTATCCATACAAATGGAATGCTTTTGTGGAGTAGATATTGGAATGGTTGACACTTGTTTTCCAACTATGCAATGAAGCAATGAATAGATTGCAATCTGCCCTAAAGTGTGCGCAACTCACTAATTCCCTTTGGTGGAGGCATGTCCAGAATTGATTTTACTTTTGCGGGATCAACCTCAATGCCTCGTCTTGAAACAATGTATCCTAGCAGCTTGCCTGAAGTGACTCCAAAGACACATTTCTTTGGGTTCAATCTAACCTTGTAATCCTCAAGCCGTCTAAAATTTTTATCTAAGACTTTGAGATGTTCTGTCCTTGTCAAAGATTTTTCCAATAGGTCATCCACATAATCTTCCATTAGAATGTGCATCATGTCATGGAAGATTGTTGTCATAGCCCTCTGGTATGTTGCGCCTACATTCTTTAAGCCAAAAGGCATGACGTTCCAACAGTATGTTCCCCAAGGACAAGTGAATGTCATTTTATGTTGATCCTCTGTTGCAATTTTGATTTGGTTATAGCCTGAAAAGCCATCCATGAGAGATAGCATCTCATATCCTGCCATGAGGTCCACAATCATGTCTATGTTTGGTAGGGGGAAGTCATCCTTTGGGAAAGCTTTGTTTAAATCTCTGAAATCCGTGCAAATACGAATTTGTCCATTCGGCTTGGTAATAGGAACAATGTTTGATATCCAATCTGCATAATCAATTGACCTTATGAATTCAGCATCTAGTAACTTTTTTAGTTCTGCCTTGACAAGTAGTGCAATCTGTGGGTGCATCTTGTGCAACTTTTGTTTGACCGGCTTGATTCCTGGGATTAAAGGAAGATGATGCAAAACCAATTTAGGATCAAGCCCTGGCATGTCAGCATATGACCATGTGAAGTTAACTTTTCTTTCTATGAAGAATGATTTGAATTCAAGTTTTTCTTTGTCTGACAATGATGCAGCCAAGAGAATCATTTTGGGATTCTCTGGTGTGTCTATGTTAACTTCCACTATGTCTTCAATAAGCATAGCTGATTTTTCCTATGTTACGGGAAGAAAGTCCAATCCTCCATCCTTAGGCGCCTCAAAGAGGTTTTCACGTTCGGATACGTCCTTTATTTTTACTATTTTATTGCCAGAAGGTGCCTTGCGGTTTTCACCTAAAGGCATTTCTTTTTCTTTTTTATTCTTTGTATTTTTGCGACTAGAGGATTGCACAGTCTCCCCGAAGTAAGTTGTACAATCTAGATCTATGGAGAACCCTATTTTGTGATTGCCCCATGGAATACCTTCTCATAGTCGCATGAATTCTGCAATTGCCTCGTCATTCTGAAATATGTCCATTACTGGTGGATCTTGTTGGTCCCAGTCAATCAGTTGTGGATAAACAAGGGGGATTCTATCATCAATGTTGGTGAAGGAAGGGGAGGATGTGGAAAGTGTGAAAATTGAAGCTTCAAGTGTAAAGGAAAAGTTGTCAATTTCCACTTCCGTGTCTGATGCAATGGAAGGTCCATATTTCGAGTCAGATGAATCGAATTCAAAGTCATAATATGGGATAAAGTTATCATCGTGACCAGTGGTTGGCATTTCAGAAGTATGGATAGTGGGCTCAGATAAATTTGTCTCATGGGTGGGTTCAGGAATGGGGTGGGATGGTTCGGGTATGGCTAATAACACCTTGTGTGTTTCTGGATTCCAAGGAATGCTTACCCATTCCTTATTTTTAGAATGTCGGTTAATATGGGCAATGTCATATTTCATGTGGAATCTCTCTTCAAAGGAAGGTTGGCCAGGTTCCACGAATAGTTCATCAATGTCATAGTCGCTGACGGTTTTGTCAGATCCCCATTCCCATTCATTTGAGTCTATTTCGGTAAGGGAGTCTTCACATGTCTCAACACTTTCTGTAGCCAATACAACCTTACTTGAAAGTTCAAGGGTACGTTGATCGTCAGTTCCGACTTGGTCATACCCTAGCCCTATGTATCTTGGTTTTGCCATTATGATAATAGGTTCCCATCTTCTGTTGTTGTTCTTTCCAAGGCCGCTTGTACCATCAAACCCTTGGGTTTTGCATATATCATATCCTTTGCCATAGAGATGCAAAGGTAATGGAGATAGCTTTGTCGGGTCTTTGTAAATCCAGTTGTCCATGTCAATAATGACTTCATTACCCATATCACCCCACCATGTGAAAACACTTTTTGGTGGAACCTTGAAAGTTATTTTGGGCTCTACTGCAAAACATGGTCTACCATAGACCTTAGGTGGCTTTGGTATTGTGTTTATACAGTAAGTCATATTTAACATGAACTCTCCACAACCAAGGTCCTGGATCTAAATATCTTTACTTGGAATGTAGGTTGATGGAGATGGTGCGGTAGAAGATGATGGAATGGATGATTTCGTAAGTGTCGATGGGTCAATGTATTTGGATGAGGTGGAAGATGAGGCCTCACGATTGATGGGCACATGGTGCTCAACAGTAGCTCGCAGGTTGGTACAGTATTGGAATGGATCAGGATCTCCTGGGATGGTGATCTCAGTTCCATTAAAAGGAAATTTGAGACACTGGTGGTATGTGGATGGAAGAGCCTTTAGAGCATGGATCCATGGACGACCAAGTAAGATATTATAATGTATATCACGATCCAAGACCTGGCATGTTGTATCTATGATGACAGGTCCTACCTGGAGAGGAATTGTATAACGCCTTTGGAAGCACATTCTTCATCATCGTATGCCTTAATGACGATGCTCTTGCTAGCATCTACACATGCATCTGAGAAACCAAGAGCTTTGACCAATTTCAGAGAGCAGATGTTCAATCCTGCTCTGCCATCTACGTCGGGTTCACCAATGTAATGATCTAAAATTATTCCTGCAAGATCAACTCAAAGATTAGTTGTACCTGCAAGTTAATATAAATAAACCAAGCAATAGAATGCAAAGGGATTAAATAAATAAATGGAAGAACTATTAAGAAATATCTCACCCATCTAGTATCCCATGGCTGACTTCCATTGCACCTTCTCCCGTTTGGAATGATGGATGCCCTCAGCCTTAGTGTGAGCAACTCTCTAAGCCTAGCCTCAACAAAGCTTTTGAAGGATTTTAAAACTAAACTAATGTGCAAACTAGAAGCTTAATTCTAATATGCAAATAGTAATCAATAGCCTATGGTATGAAGAATGCCTATAATAAAAGTATTTCAAGCAAATGATCATGGATCCAAAAATGAGATCAAGATTGTCATTTTATAGAAAATGCAATCTTGAATGGACGGACAAGATGAGAGATTGAGGAATACCCTAGAATCAAAGGTCAAGATTCAATAAGGCAACCCTCAATTAGGGTTAGGGCAAAATACCCATATGTGTAAATAAGATTTAATTAAATGAATTAAATCAAGACTGAATGTGACAGTTGAGATGAAATTAGTAAAAATCAGAAGACAAGAGGATGGGATTTTAGAAAATCAATAATTTTAGAAATTACTTGATTTGTAGAAGAATGTTTCCCTTTTGAATTAAATTAATTCAAAATAGAAGATTTTGTGAGGTAATTAGTAATTGATTTTTGAAATTAATTACTAAATGAAGAATCAGTTAACCATGTGAGATATTTTTAAATGATTTTCTTTATTTAAAAATATAAAAGTGTCACATGCCATAATTAAATAATTATAAATAATTATTTAATTTAGAAGTAGTTAATTAATTAAATAAATTATCAAATCTATTTAATTAAGAGGATTTAGGAATTAGTGACATATTAAATCAATATATTAAAATATATTTATTTAATAATCAGGAAGACATTAATGATAAAGATTTAATTAAATAAATAAGATGACTTTATTTAATTATTAGAAGACTTTGACATTAGTGATATATTAAATAAATAAATATAATTTATTTATTTAATAATCATGAAGAATGAGAGATATTATGAATTAATTAAATAATCATAAATTATTTAATTAATAGTTGAATGCGGGTTAGAAACATAATTAAATGTTATAATCATGTCATGACGAAGGTGGTAAATAGTGCTTGTAGGTCTTGGTCATTTTTATGTGTCTACAAAAAGCAGTTGCCTTAAAATAGGCACAAAACTATATGTGAAATGAAATGCCCATATGTAAATTTCACCTTAGGTAAATAAATGGTAGCTAGATATTGATAATTATTAATAATTGAATGTAGAAAATGTAAATAGAAAGAAAATAAAATTGTCTTGATAACTAAATAATAGAATAATTATAATATGGATATAAATTAAATGCACTTCAAAATTTAGAATAATAGATTGGTAATTTCATCAAGATTTATAATATTTAGTTAATATGCACAATTTTTTTAATGTGAAAAAGGTGATTCAAAACAGGTCTATAAATTATATTAAAACTAGAGTAACAAAAATACAAAAACATTAGTAAGATTGATGACCAAGTCCTCAATTTATAGTATGCACTACAATATAGTGAATTCAAGAGGTCTAAGAAAAAAATGAAAATAGATCAATATCATGATGGGAATATTGAGAAGAGGTGTTAAAGAGAACCAAAAGAATATTTTGGAAAAGCACTTCCTAAGAGGCAAGGAATTTAATAGGTTTGGGAGTGGTCGTGATAAAAGATAGTGTTGTAGGATGCCAATTTGGAGCATATCTGTACAGGAATTACACTTCAACAAAGATGCTAGATGCCCTTCATGCAAAAGGCATACCTAATTGCTCTATGTGATCTTGTAATGAATCAAGAAAGATCATCACACTATTGTAGGTACTGCAAACTATCCATTACATTGTATATGCAGGCCATGTCTTGGCTAGTGGATGACACTTCATAGGAGAAAAGACTCCCTATAGGGGCCTCCCCTATAATTTTATCGTAATATTCAAAACATAGTGGAGGGTTGAAGAAGAGAGCATGTAATCTTGTACAAACCTAAAAGCCACAACTTCAAGAAAGATTGATTCTTGCACAAAATAAATATAAGTATAAAGTAAAATTGAGGTAATATTAGAATAATAGCTTAGTGCTATAATTTTATCATAATATTCAATAACATAGTGGAGGGTTGAAGAAGAGAGCATGTAATCTTGCACAAAACTAAAAGCCACAACTTCAAGAAAGATTGATTCTTGCACAAAATAAATATAAGTATAAAGTAAAATTGAGGTAATCTTAGAATAATAGCTTAGTGATAAGATTCAATTGGGAATAATTCCAAACAACAAATAAAGGGGAATTTGGTTATATTTTGAATGATCATTTAAAAATTCATTTAAAATAACTCGATCTGTTATTCATATGATAGGTTGAATTTCCATGGCATCTTATTTTCATTTGACACCCATGTTGGAAAGGGTGTAAATGGCCTTATTTTCTTCTTTATAGCAATGCAAATTATCATAAGTTTCAAATCCTTCAAGAAGTGACCATATCTATTGAAGGATGTAGTTGACTTTCCATTGGCTATTTATAAATTTTATTGCATTGATGATTGCCTAGAATCTCCTTCAATGGAAATTATCCCTTGTGTCAGAACCCACATTTGAGAGGCCATGGTTTCCTTTTGAAGAACCATCAAATTTTGGTTTTACTTGAGGGTGAGTTGGAGACTCTCAGTTTACTTTATTTTTGCCTACTTATCCTCTAATTCCATTGATTGAACTTATCATGGGAGGGGGTTAAGGGAAGGATAGTTCCTCATAAGTGGGGAGTGTCAAAGGGAGAATGATATATATTGGGTAGTAGCCCTAAGCGTAGCCTCCATAATAACTTTAGACATTGATATTTCAATTTTCTTGATTACACATTCTACTTTGGAGATTGAATTTTTGGATATCCTAATGTGAATGATGACAATGTGCATCACAAGTATCAATAATGAAAAATTCACACTCTCACAATCACACAATGAAGTTCAAGATCTTGGCTAAGAATATAGAATTTTGATAATAAGCAAAGTCATCATAGATAAGATATTCATTTACTCCATTGTTGGTTGCTCTTCAAAGTATCAAACTATGAAAGAAAACTAATGATATGATGCAAGGATAATGATAAATTTTCAAAGATAAATGATACCTATGCTTGATCTAATGCTTTAAAATGTGTGATAATACTCGATAATGCTTGAATTCTTGATAATTGTTGAACACTTGAATGCTTGATAATGCTTGATAGATTCTTTATAATAAAAGTGCTAAGATCATAAGAGTGCTAGGGAGATTTTTATAATAAATGTGCTAGGGAGATTTGACGATAAAAGTGCTAGTGGATATGAATGAAATGAAATATTTTTATTTATATGCTTCACTTGACATTTGACAATGGTGGAGATTAATTTGCAAGATCAATGGATATAAAAATTCAAGATAGGGTAAGACCCAAATTTTGAATTTTTGAAGGAAGGGATTAAATAAATAAAATTTATTTAATTCAAATGACAGCTTGGATAAATAAATAAATATTTATTTATTTATTTAGAAGAAAAATTATTCAATTCAAATAAATTATTTTAATTTATTTAAAATAGGAGTGTTAGCTAATTAATAATTTTTGAAAATTATTTAATTATAGAGGACCAAAGATTTAATTTAAATAAATTATTTTTAATTTATTTAAAAGAGAAGTGATAGTGGGGTGGGGTGCCTAGCTCGATAACATCATGTTGCAAGCAAGAGGTCACGAGTTTTAGTCTCTCTCTCGTCCCCATTGTATCAAAGGGTGTGTCGTGCTAGTGTCACCGGTCACTTGAAAAAAGTTTACTAGGCACATTGCAGTTTATAGGGGGCTACCTAATTCCTACAGTCTATAAAAAACAAAAAAAGGAGTGTTAGCTACTTAAATAATTTTTGAAAATTATTCAATTATAGAGGACCAAAGATACTTTTAATTTTCATTTTCATTAATTTTGGAGGAAGAATGATAAAAGATAAATTATTAAATAGTTAAAAAGTATTCAATTAATAGAGATATGATATAAAGATTAATATAATTAAATAATTAAAAATATTTAATTATTATGAATGAAAAGAGGAAAATAAGCTTAATTTAAATAATTAAAAATTATTTAATTAATATAGGTAGAAGAAATGATGAAATGATAAGATAAAATTCTATTAGCCCATTTTAGGTGTCTACACCTACTATTGTATCCAAGCCACAAATTCTAAAAAATGATATATGGAAGTATAATCTGCCACAAAAAGACTCTCTATGAAAGAATGTCCAAACATGAAAATGTTGATTTTTGTTGCAAATCCATTTCCAACATGTAATGTTGTAGTTGTAGTTAAATAAGAGAAAATCACATCTTCTTCAACCTCTCCACAAACATCACATTTGAATGAGTTTGTTATCCACACTTTCCATAATATTTTTCTATTAATATTCTATTGTGTAAGGATAACTATGTAAAATCCCCATCCTTATGCATACAATACTTATTATACTATATATTGAAGGGCCACATACTAGAGGTGGAGGCATTAGTCGGGATCTAAAAGCCCGTTTTAACTAAGTAAACACTAGAGTTGGAAGACATGCATGTTAGTTCATCTTCATCAAATGAAAATATAATAGTTGGTTACTTCAAGCATGAATGAAGAGACACTTTTTGACTTTGAGAGAGAGTGTATTCATAAAAAAAATCCCAAGTGGTATTTTTTTACCCTTTATCTCTTGTGCACAACTCAGTCTAACTATTAGGAACAAATCTATGACCTCAAACTTGTCTTATGCCCATAAAATTGACCTGTGTGATTTATAGAGTATTCCTCTCTAGTTAACCTATTATATATTAATTTCTTTAGTTTTGTTCAATATCTATAGGGTCTAGTAGTATTGGTAAATTTATATTTTTAAATTTGTATGACTAAGTCTTGTGGTTTCTTTTCCTTGTCAAAAATAAACACTCTTTATTTATGCAAATGGTTCAAGTACATGTTTGTGTAATCTTAAATTCCTTTAATAGCATTAGTTAAAGTGTGTATATGTGAATTGATTACTTCCTACAATTAGATGATTAAATATCTTTAAATATAATGATTGGGAAACATATCCCACAAAATTGTATTTAGTCGATCCAATATAAGAATGGTAAAGGTGGAAACTCAATCAAATTTAACTTTAAAGACATAAATTTGGGTAGAATGAGTTTGTGACCACAAACTATTTTTGATAAATAAAAGGGGCTAGATGTAAGAGGATAGCATGTGTATGGAATAATTATTTACATAGGAGTGATAAATAGGCACATAGGGAAATTTATAATGGTGTGTTACAAAAATAGGAAATGAGATAAGTGGTATGTATATAAAATATGTAATGAGATAGGTAAAGATAGAGGGAAAGGGAACCTAGTTTGAACAATATTACATCATTTTTCATATGTACCTATATTGAAGAAGTCCATTCAATAAATACAAAACTAAGTGGAAAATAACATAGGTAAACCAAATTATCATTATAGTGTGATACAAAAATCAAGAGTAAATCGAAGTATATGTATAAGATTGATTGCTTTTTAAAATAATAATTAAAAATGATATATGTAAAAATGCATAAAAAAATTTAGAAAGAAGAAGATAAATAATAAACAAGGATCATAAATCAATATATATTAAGTAAAAGGTGTTTATCTATTTTATCTATTTTATTTTATTTTATTTTAGTAGTGATATTCTAGTTATGGATGTTTGAACAAGGTGAAATTTTGGAAATAAATTTATTAAATGATTATGTAAGAAATTAGAATTGTGAATGTGTAATTATGATAGTGAATAATTGTGATTTTTTTAATTAGTGATGGGTGTTACCACAATAATGTGTCTAACTTGTGGGATATCTTGATTTGGGTTCAATGCATATAGATGGGGGACCAAAAAGTGGTCATGCTACTTTTTGGTCCCATACAATGACATAGTGCAATTGATTTATAACATTCTTGAATTATGGATTGGTAGCAACCAAGCCTAGTCTCGATCACTACCAATCCTAACACGAACATTCTATAATGTGCTCATGTTTCCAAAAAGAAAAATTAGGTCTTTCATTCTCTTCCCATATTTCTCTACATCCTTATTTATCAAGCACACTCTCCCTCTTCCTCAAAATATATACATTAATGTTAATATATAATAAGTATTTAAATAGGAGTGAAAAATATAAGGTTTTGTGAACATGAAAAGGGAATATGTATTAGGCATATAAAAAATCTACAATGAGGTAGATTTATAACATAGGGAAATACAATCAAATTTGCACAATGACAATATTATGTAATTTATCAATATATTTATGTACATGAAATTGCTACCCTCAAAATGGGCACAAAATAAAATGGGAGATGGCATTGCCCATATTTAAATTTCACCCTAGGTAAATATTTATGGTAGCTAGATATTGATAATTTGTAATAACTAAATGTAGGAAATATAAATATAAAGAAACTTAGTTAGCCTAATAACTACAGAATGAAATAATTCTAATATGGATCTTGTAACATAGATTTTGGTACCACCTAGGGTTCTCTAACACTTCTAGGGGTTTTTACCTAAAAGGAGAGAGGGATACCGAAATGGAAATGTTACATTCAAGATTAATGTAAGTGTGGTTGAAGTATGTCTAAATGAAATGATCTAAATGTTGGAAATCAGTAAAAGAGACTAAATACTTAGAAAATGCAACTTGTTTGAAAAAACACATTGTGATATGTAGAGAGATGGATTGAATGCGATGTAGAACAAGATAAAAGGGGTAAATAGAAAGAAGGCACCTGGAAATTGGTAGAGGGTGGAGTGAAGATTGCAAATGTCCTTGAGATTCTAGAAAATCTGATGTTTAAGCCTAGCGGGATACTTGTGCCAAACTAGGTGACTTAGTCTAGTTTCGAGAAAATTCTAGAAAACTACATCGGGGCCTGTTTCAGCCAAATGGGTATCTGAATCTGCAAAAATCTCTTAAAAACTTGCACAGTGGGACTAAGTCACCACAACTGGGGGAAGTGTCCACTTTGACTTTTCTAGAAATTCGAAAGGGGAATCTATAGCCCTCGGTCTACACTTCTGCTCCTAGTAATTTTTTAGATCGAAAACTACAAAACACGGCCTGTAGGTGTTCTCCAAGCCTCTTTTAGCATTTTTACAACCTTGAAGGGCTTTGACACTTTTATGACAACCTTTCCAATCCTATTCTTTGACAAATTTGCAAACAAGACTTGCAAATCACGCAAAGAGAGAAAGAAATGTTGGATGTTAGGGCATGGGGGTTTGCCTTGGTCAAACCCCTTTTAGGTAATTAAATTAAAATTAAGAGATAATGAAATAAAGAATGAAACAATGGATTCAAAACCTTGCCTTGATGATAGATCTTGAGTTGTTGCAACAATGGTTGAAGATTTTTCCCTTGAATGCTTGCTTGATGACTTAGAATGTTGAAACCCTAGCTTGCTTGAGAGGAATGAGAGATGAGTGATTGAGAAGATTGAGTGAATTAATAGAATAGAATGGAATAGGGTCAAAATGAGGGGAAAACCCTTTATTTATACACTATTTTCCCTAATTTCTCGAAAATACCTCATCCAGAGCCAATATAGGGTTTAGAAGATAATATCTGCTGAAGTTTGAGTTAATTTTATCTTTATGCCAAAATGGGACTAAGTCACCCAAGGTGGTGACTTAGTCCACTTGGGAAAATTTAAGTGGATTTGGAATTAAGTGTGATTAATATTGCTTGAGATTGTCTTCAAAACACACTTAAGTAGGACCTATAAGTGCATTAAGGGGTCATTTTAACATAATAAAGAGGGTAAATTATTGATGAAAAACCTAGGAAAGTGTGAGATTTTGTTACAACTCTTTACAATACTTTGAAATAAGGCTTGGTAAGAGGTTATTAGGTGAATTATAATGAAAGGGTCCTAGAAAAGTGTGAAAGTGGTTTACAACACTTCACAACATAAAGACTTAAAGACTTAAATTTGGGTTTGATGAATATTTGACAACTATTCTCAAGGTATAAATTTGGTTAGATCTCAGATGATAGAATGTGCATGGAAGCATGGTTACATAGGAGTTATAAATATGTGAATAAGGAAAATTTATGAGGGTTTGTAAACATGTGAAAGGAGATAAGTAGTATATATATAATATGCAATAAGTATCTCATGGATAATAGAGAGAAAGTGAACCAAATTTAAATAAGATTACAATATTATTTAATATTTCTATGTATCAATGCACTCCTCTTAATAGGAAAAATAATAAATGGGAAATAGAGTGAGTATAAAAAAATTCACCATTATGGTGTGATACAAAAATCAACATTAAATCGTTATTAGTTAATCTATATAAATATATAAAATATTGACTACTTTTTAATACAAAATAATTATATGTAAAAATACATAAAAAAATTTGAAAGAAGAATATGTGAATAAAGAAACAACATAAACAAATGTACACACTAAATTTTAAAAGTTTGATTGAATTATTTCTATAAGATAAATTTATATTTACTATAAAACATTAGGTTAAATTAAAAATTCATCAATTAAATGGTTGTAATAATAATTTAATATCTCCAATACCATCACAAGGTAGAATTCCCATGGAACATTAAATTAAAAAACAATGGAATATCATATGCAAGTATATGGTACTAATAAACAACCCTAATTTCATTTCTACCCCACAAATTTATGTTTTTGATATCCTCTTTGCATATTTTATTATAATTTTTATATTTTTACTAGGTATCCTATGTACCCTTTTCGCTTCTTTTAAAAATCCTCTTATTCTTTCTACCCTGAAAGCCAATGACATTACCCATAAAATTAGTTTTGATTGTTATCCTATACACTAAAGCCTCACAAAAAAAGTAGATGAGCTATGAAAATATGTCATCCTACATAATTTTTTAATTCAAAATCATTTATACATCTCAACCCCCAATCCCTTGTCACACCAATTTTAATGGTGAATTCCTCCTATTAATAGATATATTATTTATAATATAAATATTAATCTAAATTATAGGGTTAATGCACCAATATGTGACACAAAAAAGGTGCCACATTGTGCAAAAATTTTGAAATAGAGCATTTGGTGAGTGCCAATTTTGGCACTCACTAAATGGAAAAGTTGTCTAAAAAATATCAGTCGTTACAACCTCATTTTTTTGCGAACTCGCGACCCTAGCTCTCATTTTATGCCCTTCCAACTCATGCTCACCAAAAGGAGATCATTTTTTTCTTGTGATTCTTCATGAGAATGCTGCCAAGACATCAAAGAGGTATGTATTTCTATTGTTTTATTTTTGAATTTGAATTAGAATGTAGATTGAAATAGGTTTTTTTTTAAAACATCGTTTTAATTTCTAGGAAATCAATCTCCACCTCCAAAAATTGATAATTCACAATCACCCCCTCACGAAAACCCTCCCAAATAAGAAAAACCTCAAACCCCTTTGTCACTTCATAGGCATCCACAATGAATGCAAGAAAATATCTAATGCAGGAGCATCTGGGAAAATTAGCAATCGACATCAACCAAAAAAAATAAGTATTTTTTTATGTTTATTTTTTTAATTTTGGTGTGGGTTGGAGCTTCAAGAGCATCTTTTGTTGTGTTTGAAGGGAAATTTCTTCATTTACCAATACTTTTATTTTTGAATTTCAAAAGTTAGAGGCAAACAATGTATTTAATGTGGTTTTAAAATTACTCTATTATTTTAAATATTGAAGGGTTAAAGGGGGTCCATTAGGATATCAAATGGAATTTGCAAATGAAAATAAATATTCATTCTATAAATTTGGATTCCTATATAAGTTTCATAAGGTAAGTGACCTTTGACATTCCATTCTTGTCTTATGGGTGCAACAAAATTTGGGAAAGATAGTGAATTTTTTGAAAAATAATAAAGGACTCTTCAATTACCAAAGGAGCACGACTTTTTTTTTGTATTTTCTTCATTTTCCAAAGGAATCTACAGTAAAAAGTCATTTGATATGGTGAAGAAATATTAACAACACATTTTTGAAGCAAAATTATGTCTTTTTATCCTTTGTGAAGGAATTGCAAAGGTCAAGTTGATGGAAATAAAAGAGCATATTTGGGAGCCATTTTTTGGGTGCTTTGTAATGGTGTATGAAAAAAAAAAAAATCCTTCAATGTTGTGAAAATGAAGAAATCAACAGTATCAAGGTTGGATAAATAACTTGCAAGTTTCTCGTGAGAGTTGCACAAGAGAGAGTGCAGAAAATTAGCTTGTGAAGAGAAGAGAATTAGAAGAAGATAAAAGGGATTTTTGCAGGTGTTTAAGGTAGCTATGAGAGTTGAATAATGAAGATAAAAACAAGGTTTTAGAAGCTAAGTGGAGACAATAGGGTTAGACTCTGATGCAAGAAGTTGGGTCCACAAAAAGCTCAAAAAGTGGAAGTGTTTTGCTGTTTTTCAGAATTTGTCACACTTGAACTGAAAATTTGAGGCACTTACACAATGAATTTTTTTAAAAAAGTCAGTAATATGAAATTTAGAGATTTGAATCTAGTTTATAAATATGTAAATTATTCAAATACCCAGATTGTAGAAACTAAATTTTGATAAAGATCTATAAAAACCACTTTTTAAAAGTCCCTGTTTTTCTACCATACCATGCACGTGTACAGACAACACTTTTTGAATCAAATAAAAGTATTTTACTAATTACTTTTGGGGAAAGAGAGCTAACAACATGAAGATTGATGAGGAATTTTTTTTGTAATTTTTTGTTGAATATTTTTTTTATTATTTAATTTTTATTGGCCTTAATTGTTGTTTTTAAAAATCAACGTGTACGGACAGCATAATTTGACCTAAACTAAACTTTTTTGAATTTTTTTTTTTTCATTGTGTAAATAATTGTCTAAAGATTGATGTCATATAATTTTTTTTCTAAAAAATTTAACCAAAAAAAAGTTATTAAAAAACAAAAAAAGTCTAATATTTCAAGTTTAATGACTAGTTTGCTTTGAAATTAATTAAAAAATAGAAAATATAATCCAATCTTAATAAAAATTATATATATAAAAACTAGACATTATGTTCTGTAATGGGTTTTAATTTTATAGATTGATTGAGAAAAAAAATTCATCAACCATATTGTCAAAGTTGAACATTCTTCTTCAATCTGCCTTAGTTTTTTAGTTGCAAGTCAAAGGCTAAGGCTCGGATTGCCAAAGCTTTCCCGAACCTAAAACCAAGTCTTCAGGCAGGTTGGGAAACAAATTTTTTAATAATGCATACGCGTTACGAAACGCATACGCGTTATTGAAACAAAACGTGTACGCGTTTCATAATGCGTACGCGTTATTTTTTTACCCGTTGGGTAAAGGTAACGCATACGAGTTACGCATACGCGTTATGAAACGTGTACGCGTTCCTTTTTAAGAACGTGTACGCATTTCATAACACGTACACATTTCTAATATATCCGTTTATCCTGATTTGACATTTTCTGATAGAGTACGATTTTCCTGCAATATTCTTTTTCTGCAGTACGGCCCGTAAGTTTGATTTTCTGCATTTTTTATTACAAATTTGTCTTGTGCAGGGCATATTCTATTGCAAATTGGTTGAAAAGTCAAGTGTAGGTTGAATTTTCTGAAGTGGAATCAAGTACAAGAATAATTTACAAGAAGATTCAAAAAAAAGTTTTTGGATGTATTCATGATATTTTTGTGTACTTCAAAGTTCAAAGAAGAAAGGATCTTCATAATACAGAGTGTTATTTGAATATTTGAAGGAGATAAAAATTTGAAAATTGGTTACAAGTAAATCATTTGTTTTTTCATCAAAAAGGGTTTTGTAACCATGGGATCAAAACAAAGACAAAGAAAAAAGTGTAGAATGTCAATGACACCTGAAGAAATTCAAGCAAATAAAGATATGGAGGCAAAAAGACAAAAAGATAGAAGAGAAAGAATTAGTAAAATGAAAAATTTGGAAGCATCTACTTCAATGAATGTTGAAGAGAAAGTCATGAATGATGAAATGAATGTAGATGATGCAAATGTGGAGATGGTGAATATAGAAGAAAATACAATTATGGAGAGAAACTCAACTATGTCTTCAACTACAACTTTGAATGATATGGAAGCAGTACATATGCAAATAGCTTCGGGTATGTCTTCAAATCCACCTCCCAATGATATGGAAAATGCACCTATTCAAACAATCTCTCCAGGTATTCTTTCAAACCCAAGTCTTGATAATATTGATTTTGCTTGTTTAGATGAAGTTGGATACACCATTGATGATATCAATAATTATAGGGTTGAAAGAATGCAAAAACAAAAAAATTATGAAAATATATCTTATGAGAATGCAAATGCTAATCAAATCCCTCATATTGATGAAAATGAGAATGAAATCCTTTTTACTTTTGAAAATGAAAATGGAACCCCTTGTGTGAATGAAAATGAAACCCCTTGTATGGATGAAGATGAAAATGTTTTTTTTACAATTGAAAAAGATGTGTTAGATAACCTTCGTGGTAAAGTTTCTTGGAGACAAATTAGAACTTATGGAAATAAAATATATAAAATGCTTTTTTATAGAAAGAAATTAGGATTCCAATGTCAACTCATGGTGCAATTGATGAGAATGTGGAAAATGAGAAAAGTGATGAAAAAATTAGGTATTTTTGTAAAACCAAAAAAGAAAGATGATTTAGTAGAACAAGTCATTTCTAGTGTTGCTAATGCTATTGATTTTATAGGTAAGAAAAGTCGATCTAAAGATAAAAATGCAGCTCGTCGTGCAATAACAACTGCTTTAGTTGATAAAGCAACTTCAAATAAAAGAATGTTAAGTAGGATTAGTAAATGTATAAAAGTAAATCCCAAAACTTTGATTAGAGCTGCTAAAAGAAGAGAAAATATTGAAAATGATCGAATTAATCAATGTTGGAGTTTTAGTGGTAGACTCCCAAGATCAGACATGAAATTAACTAATGAAATTAAATCTTTAATCGATAAATTTTGGCATGATAATACAAGAGTATCACCTAACACTAGAGATGTCTTAAAATTAAGGGTGGGTTCCAAAATTCATGTACCTCATCCAAAGCATCTCTTAGATATGACTCAAACTGAATTATATAAAAAAAAATTAGATGCTTCAATCTTACCATTGAATATTAAAATAAGTCAAAGATCATTCGAAAAGTGTAAACCTTGGTATGTTAGAATTAATAAGCAACGAATTTCTTGTTGTTGTAAGACTCATGTACAATTTCATTATTATTATGATAGTTTTTGATATATACGATGCACTTTGCATGTTAACCAAATTATGCAGGACATTTGTGGTATTAATATGCCACCTGAAAGAATCAAAGATTTTATATCGGGTTTGTTTTGTGAACCCTCTAACGGAAACTTATTTTATTTAAAATCATGTATTTCTAGAGAATGTGATAGATGTGCTAACTTTTCATTATTAGGTGAATGTATGCATGAAAGTAGTTTAAATGAATTTGGACAACAATTAGTAGATGTAAAAAGATTCAAAAATGTTGAGTATTCTTTAAAAGATGGAAAAACTGGAAAACGTTGTGAGCTAATTATGGAAAAAAATACTGTGCATGCATTTATTAAAGAATTTAAAGATAAGAGTGTACCTAAATATGTTCAACACTCTCAGTATGCTCATTGGCTTGATAATCAATTTCGTTTATGTAAAAACACATTCCCAATTGGAACTATATTGTCGGTTGTTGATTTTGCTGAAAATTATACTCTTGCTCCACAAGAAGAAATTCAATCACAGTATTATAATTCAGTGCAAATATCTATTTTTGTTCATATTGTTTATAGACATGCAGATGATAGTAGAGGAGATAATAGAAATTTTTTGAGAGAGTACCATTTTTATGTAAGTGATAATCGATTACATTCATCTGAGTTTGTTCAATATTGTTTTGATATATTTTACAAAAATTTAAAAGAAAGAGGAATTCAATTGCTAGAACATCTCATATGGTCAGATAATTGCACGGGTCAATTCAAAAATACTAGGATGTTTTATTGGTTATGTAGAGTTCATAAGGAAAATAATATCCAGCACATATGGAGTTTTTTTGAAGCCGGTCATGGTAAGGGAGAACATGATGGAGCAGGTGCATGTGTGAAAAGAGCTCTTGCTAGAGAGCAACTAAAATTTGAGGATGCTGCAAAATTTAGAGATGCACATGCAATTATAGATTGGTGCAATACCAAATTATCTACAAGAGTAAGTGAGAGCTCAATAATTCACCGCTTCTTTTGGTTAGTTGAAGAAAATGATATTTGTTCTCGACAAGATTGTGAAACAATTAATGGATCTGCAAAATGGCATTCATTTAAGAGTTTGAATGCAAACACATGGACAATATGGACAAGGGAGTTGGCATGCTTTTGTCAATTTTGTATTGTAGGTGATTGGGAGGCTTGTGAAAATATGGAATGGGTTGAACAATGGCAACAAAGAGCCTTAACACCTACATCAACACATGTTCAACATGGAACAATAATTGAAGATAATCAAGCGTTCGCATCAGATGATTATGACTGTGTTTCTGATCTTGTACAAGAAGGTACATTATTTATTGAGATGAATTTTATATGTATGCATGTTTATATACATGAATTAAATATAAGTCGTGCTCTTTATTGAATTTTTTATCTATTTTTGTAGGACATGTGTATGTTGTTGTTGCACCTGAGGGGAATGAAGAGGAGATAGAGTACTGGTTGGCTAGATGTGTTGAGAGAAAATATAAGTTGGTACATCCTAGAGTGGATGATGATAACTTTGAGTATCCAACTGGTTCAATCGTTGTTGTTGGCACCTGGCTTCGAAAATATTTGATAAGAAAGAATGGCTTGCCTGCATTTGAAGATTATGAAAGACACAAGAAGATTATACATTATTCACATTTGATTTTGGCAACCAATATAAAACTAGTTAGATATCACGAGAGGCCTGCTAATAAATTTTTATGGAAACTTTCAATGGATGATCATGAGACAATCATAGATGCATTACAAAAAAGAGAGGATGTGGATGGTACAACAGAGTAAATAAATATTGGTAAGTATATCTAGTTGTATGTATATATTTAATTGATATATATATTTGTCTTTAAATTCATTTCCTTATTAAAGTTTTATATCATTTTTTGTTTCAGGTCTCCCTTGATACAAAAAAGAGAGGAGATGCACTCTTATTACAGTGGAATTCGAATCTACAGACAGGTAACTATATATAGTTGTAGATACATTTAGTTGAGAGTATAAATATAAAACTAAATTTAACTCATTGTCATTTTATAAAAAGTTTATAATTTATTTCATATCCCCTTAAGCCATCCTCGTATTTGCCATTAATCCATCCGCTTGCATCCCCTTTAAGTCTCTCTATTAATTCCCCTTAATTCATTCTATTAGGACCCCTTAATCCATATCCTTGTATATCTATCCTTAATCCATCCTCTTACATCCCCTTAAGTCACTCTCTCAACACCCCTTAAGACATCCCCTTAAGCCATCCCCTTAGGTCACATGGTTTAGAGTTTAGGGTTTCTAGGGTTCATGAGATGCTTAGAATAACAAATTTATATGGATTAATGGTTTAGGGTTGATCTCCTAGGGTTTAGGTCATGTGGTTTAGGGTTTAGGGTTTCTAGGGTTCATGTGATGCTTAGAATAACAAATTTATATGGATTAATGGTTTAGGGTTGATCTCCTAGGGTTTAGGTCACATGGTTTAGGGTTTAGGTCACATGGTTTAGGGTTTAGGGTTTCTAGGATTCATGTGATGCTTAGAATAACAAATTTATATGGATTAATGGTTTAGGGTTGATCTCCTAGGATTTAGGTCACGTGGTTTAGGGTTTAGGGTTTCTAGGGTTCATGTGATGCTTAGAATGACAAATTTATATGGATTAATGGTTTAGGGTTGATCTTCTAGGATTTAGGTCACGTGGTTTAGGGTTTAGGGTTTCTAGGGTTCATGTGATGCTTAGAATAACAAATTTATATGGATTAATGGTTTAGCGTTTAGGGTTTAGGGTTTAGGACCCTTAAGTCATATCCTCTTACATGGTTTAGGGTTTAGGGTTTAGGGTTAAGGGTTAAGGGTTTAGGACCCTTAAGTCATATCCTCTTACATGTACCCTTATTCCACAATCTTGCATCCCTTAAGTCACTCGCATAATTCCCCTTAAGCCATTCTCATAGGACCCATTAAGCCATACCTTAGGGTTCATGACATGCATCCCATTCATCCATCCTATGGAAAACATCATTGGAATTTTTATGAAATTTATAAGATCCAATTTTGTAACTTTTACTATATATTTACTTAAATGAATCAAAAAAATTATAGAACTACTTACAGTTTACATTAATTATTTTTGCAGGTTCTCATCAAGTCGGTCTACCATGTGATTGTCACTGAAAAATTATTTTATCAAGAGACTATGTAAATATCAATTTTTGGTCTTCACATAAAAATTGATAAGCTAAATAATTGGATATACATGTGCACACATATATGTTTCATCATGTTGTATAGTTGTATGATTTTCAATTAACTTATTAGTAGCATTTTAAAAATCTCATTCCAATTTTATAGATTATACATTTCATATAATTGTTCAAATATTTTCTAGAATTGGTAAATAGTTAAAATTACTTGAGCTCTTAATTTATTATGAATATAATCTAAACTATTTAAGGAATATTTAAATTTATCACCTTTAACCATGTGATAAATTATATATTTATGAAATTTTATTGTAGAGATAAGAATTTATATCTAGTGCATGTATTACTTGAAAATTAGATAAAATATCTAGATCTACATATACATATGAGTGCATATAATCATCAAAATGAACATAACATGATCATAATTGACTGCATATATATAATCATCACATTAAAGTCATCTGATATAAATAAACAAAAATATGTATATGTCAAGTCCAACACATAAAAGTTTAAATGAAACTAGAGATGTCTGGTCTATTTAAAATTTAAAACCATTTAACTATCAAGCTGATCAGTCAAATCAAGTCTCCTCTTTGTTCCAGGTCGATTAGATGTACCTACATCATGTTGTAAAAGAGTACAAGTAACTTGAAATTAGATTTAAATTTATTTATAAATTTTGATATAATTAAACATATTTAAACCTGACAAAATATAAACTTTTGGATTAAAAAAAATTAATTAATTAAATATCTAGTAAATACAATAAAAATGATTTTTAAGACATGAATAATTTACCATATGATCATGTGGATCTATTGGAACATTTTGTTCAATGGGTAGCATAACTATCACTTGAGAAGATTCAAATGCCTGATCTACTATATCCTGCATATTCATATAAAGCAATCAATATGTTAAAACCTCGAATATATATATATATTTAAAAGATCCGTAAAAATTGTTTAGGATATTTAGTAAAGTTTACAACCTTGAATGATATGACCTCAAGATCACGCACCTGAGATTGCCCATGCATAAATGTTGATGATGTCTCAGGTGCACCTGCAATGGGTGTCTCATGAAATGCCTGCATATATATGTACAACAATTTGTATAGATCATTCACGCATGTGTATGTAAATGTAAAAATTAAATTAGATCTATGATGTGTATTTAATTCAAACTTAACAAACTTTTTGAAAGAACACACCTGAGCTGATGATGACTCAGGAGCACTCACCACAACATGTGCTTGGTCAGCACTAGGCATGCTCATCTGACCTCCCTGCATCTAGATATAATATATATCAATCACACATCATGTGTAAACATTCAAAATAAATTAGATATATATATCCACACAAACTAAATTTAATATATATTGGTTTAAGTACCTGACTAAAAGGTGAGCCCATATCTACAACACTCGACATATAGACATGATCATTTTGAGTTTCAGGCATTGTCTGATCATGCGTCTACACCAAACACTTATTGAATTAATATTGTATTATATATATAATTTGATGTTATTATTTAAACATGAATTTTGCACATTCTAAAAAAATATATTAAGTTCAAAAGATGAACATACCTATGTAAGATGATGCTCAGAATATAGTAAATCCATAAATGACTCTGTCTCAGACGCAGGTGGGTCACCTGAAGTGGATGCCTGAGTATTCCTATTACTGGAGCCTCCATGCTCTTTATTGACCACTTCAGCCGCCGCGTGTGAAGTCTGATGAGTGAGATGTCCTGAAAGTGAACTCAATGCTCCTAATGTCGATAGCATGGTTTGCTGCTGAAATGCAGCAGGAACACCAGGAGAAGCAGGAGGAACAATAGGAGCAATTGGAGCACGTCGTTGAGGATCAACACGTGCTCCTAATCTATGTTGGGGCATGCCACGCCCAGCTCCCTGAAATGACCTCATATCAAAATAGTTGGGTTTTAAACCCAACTCAAACTCTGCCCATAACTTTCTCAAAAAGTATAGGGGCACCTCAGAATTGCCATGTGGTGGAGTATCAAACACCATCCACCATCTATCCCAAAAATGTGCAGCTATCAAGGGGTGCCTACACCATAAAATTGAAATTCATTTTTTGGTGGGTGGAATTGGTTGGCTAGTTTGGGGTTAAAAAAATACTGGCACAGGGCTTCTTTGGTAATTTTAAGGTCATTAATTTCTTTATAAGACAATCCATCTGCATAGAATTGTCTCCTCTCGTCTCTCCATTGATGGAACCTATCTAGGTCCGCATCAATAGATCGAACAGAATCGACAATAATTTGCATCGTAGATGCAAACCGTGAGAGATGGGGGGGAATTCTAGGCTCATTTTTTATCAGATCTATATTTTCTTGAATGACCGTAAGATTTGCCCTAATGCTCTCTCTCAACTGATCCTGGTCTACTATAGGGGGTGGGGGGTTAGGAGGTGGAGGGTTTGGAGGAATGGGGTTTTCTGGTGGTGGTGGGTTAGGAGGAATGGGGTTTTCTGGTGGTGGTGGGTTAGGATCTATGGGATCTACAAGAATATGTGGTTCAGGCATAAAATCCTCAATGCTAAATAGTGGATCCATGTGAATGTACAACCAAATGGCAACTGCACATGTTAAACAATTAAAAAATATATATCAACAAACTAATTAAATAATGCAAACAATTTGAAAGAACTATTTAAAAATCACATTGAATGTGCACAAATCCAAAATGCAATTCATTTGAAGACCATTCGATTTATCATTAAAAAATCCATAATGTTCATTAAAAATCCATAGCATGTACACATTAAAGTTTATAATTTAAGTTTGTACAAGTTTTGAAATTTTCAAATTTGTGGTTTACAATTTGAGTTTTGGGTAAGGGTTTGTGTTCATATTTTAGAATGTAGGGTTTAGTGTCTATGTATATTAGAATAATGTAATAACCATTAAGATCTAGAAATTAAAAAAATTGGTTATAAGGATACATTTAAACATATTAAGGATACATTTAAACATATAATAATAGAAACATAGGAATCATGGTACATTTGAAAATGGGAAATGATAATAGGAGTTACCATAGAACACAAAATATTGTTCATATGAGAGACATAAAAGGTATGAGAATTAAATATTATTTTAATAATAGATTATTAAACAATAGTATACTACATGAAACTTAAAGGATGCAAATAAATTAAAATTATAGTGATTAAAAGTAATAATTATGCAAAAAAATAAGGAATCCAAACTACCAATTCGGTAGGGTCAAATCCAAGAAAGTTTGCAACCCAATCCTTCACCAATTATAGAATTTAGAGTTATACATTTTAATTTCTTGATTTTTTTAAATTTTGAGTAATAATAATGAAGGAAAATCTATAAGTTGATGTTCTAGGACCCCCTTTGACAAAATGGTAACAATCGACCTAGATTATGTTGAATAAAGAGTGAAGGAAATGAAAATTCAATATGTTATGACTAAAAGTCTATGGTTGTTATAACAAATTGAGGGAAATGCATTGTCTTGTGATACCTCACAATTATCTCTACTAAAAATAAACTTTGTTGATCACACCTAAAGACCCCATTGTTATATAAGTTTGTAAATAAACTCTTTCAAAACTAAGATTGTGAGAAACAAAAATTGAAGAAATAAGACTAAAACCCTATGTGTTTTAAAAAGTTCCACTAGTATTCATGATTTTTAAATCCTTATGAAACCATCAAAAACCTTAGGTACCTAAGTACGGGGATTCAGTTCAAAAAGACATTGCTAATAGATTTATTTTCAAGTTTAAGATAAAAAATTTAATCGATATATAGATGAAGAATTTTTTAAAATACGATTTCATCTAGGGATATGTTGCCTTATATTAGAATTTTTATCACACTAATTCTAACTTGAACCATAGACGGGCTAATTATAACTTGAACCATAGACCCTAATTATAACTTGAACCCTAATGTATTCTAACTTGAACTCTAACCCTAATTGTAATTAAATCGGGTATCATAACCTTAGTTGAACACTAACCCTAAATGCATATAAACTTTTTAATCATAAACCTAATTAAATATTGATTGAATGTTTAACTCTCACCAAAATTACAACCATTTAACCCTAGACTCTTAATTTAATTTTTACCCCAACCCTAGAACCCTACACCAATTGACGGGGCTAATTCTAACTCCAACCCTAACCTGCATCTTAAATTTTAATTCATAATTTCATAATCCTAAACCTAACCCTAACTCTAAACCTAGTTGAATACAAACCCTAACCTCAACCCTTACCCGAATATTTATCTTAGAACCCTAACCCTAGAATGAATTTTAACCCTAGAAGCAAGTAATTGAATTCTTTAATATTAAACAAGTAAACCTAATCATAACCCTAATTGTAATTTTGAAATCTAACTATACAATATATATTAAAGTTTAAGCCAAACCCTAATTGTACCCTAGATTTAACCTAATTTTAACCTACAAATAGGGTTTTAGTTTATGTTACGTTTTCTAGGGTTTTAGTTTACGTAAATTCTAGGGTTTTAGTTTACGTTACGTTTTCTAGGGTTTTAGTTTATGTTTTCTAGGGTTTTAGTTTACGTTTTCTAAGGTTTTAGTTTATGTTTTCTAGGGTTTTAGTTTACGTTTTCTAAGGTTTTAGTTTATGTTTTCTAGGGTTTTAGTTTATGTTACGTTTTCTAGGGTTTTAGTTTACGTTTTCTAGGGTTTAGGTTCAAAGATTAACGGTCTGAGTAAATTAGTTTTTTAGAACCTACAGTTTAGGGTTTTAAATTTCAAAACTAAATGTGTCAAATTTAGGTTTTCGATTTAAAATTTTATGTTGTTTGTTTCGTTGATGTTTTCAGTTAATTAAATGCAGTTTAAAAACTATTAAATATTAAATTAAAACAAACTAAACAAAAATAACTAAATAGCAATTATAAAACAAAAATAACTAAATAGCAATTATAATGCAAAAATATAGAATTCAACCAACCTGGAGGTCACTAAGGTCAGGTGTGTCGATGGGAGGAGGTGAGAGTGAAAATTTGGCAGATTTCGGCCATCCAAAACGCGTACGCGATCTGCTATTTCTTGTCCTGGCGCTCCAAACTCGACTGTGAAAATGATTTTCACAGTCGCTTATTTAAAAAAATAAAGTCTTTAGAAACGCGTACGCATTTCAAAACGCGTACGCGTTTCATAACGTGTATGCGTTTTAGGTTCATATCCCGAACCGTAACACGTACGCGTTTCATAACACGTATGCGTTTTAGGTTCGTATCTTGAACCGTAATGCGTACGCGTTACTGACTTAGGATCGCGTATGCGATACATAACGCTTATGCATTTTTGAAAAACGCGTATGCGTTTTTCGCGAGAATTTTTTTTTCGTCTGAAACTTCCCCTCTTCGTGGACCCAACTTCTTGCACCAACCCAATAGTTACTATAAAAGCACACCAACATTGCAACAAGATAATTTCCGTTTCCACATGAATAATTTTTTTTTCTAAATAGATCTGATAATCATATTATGGCCTCCATTGGGTCAAAAAAAACTTGGCAAAAATAATACATTCCTTTCAATCTGATTTTAGCAACTCAACACGACTTGAAACAGAAGCTAAAGTGAAGAAAGAAAGGAGAAGAGGCTCTATCTTACTCAACTCTGACTCAACTCAAAAAGAAGGCGCCATTACAGTAGTACTAATTCCTGAAACATATTTTGTGTGCTAAGTTATCCACAAATAAAAAGGAAATAATTGAATTTCTATCCAGTGTATGTAAATATTTGCCCATAACTGGGCATAAGGCACTCATTTTCACTTAATTGCATAGCCTTGCCAACACTACCTACAGGACAAAGTTAATACACCTCTTTTAGAGATTAAGTTGCATTGTAGAACCATGAATTTTGGAGGACTATAACAAGACGCTCGGTTGTTCATTAGATACAATTTATTGAAAAATAACAAGACCTAACAGTAACTGGTACAATGAGACAGGGGAGCATTACCCAAGATGATCAAGTTGCTTCCAGGTGACATCAATAAATTTTTAGCATTTGGAGGATCTATATCAACCGATGAGGTGACTGGAAACAGTTGGTTGAACTCCTTCACTTTTCGAATTTTGAATTTAATTTCAAATAGATTTTAAAAAAAAATAGTTTGAAATTAATATAAATAAAAATGATATTTTTATAATATAAAAAAAATGAAATACATAAATTTATCTCGATAAGTATTTTAATTTGTTTACATTATATAAGTTAATATGTTAGAAAGTACAATTTGATATGTAAATAGAAGATATATTAATTTAATTTACAATATTTCATATATTGAATAGTTTTTTTGTCTATATAATTTTGAAATACAATCTTAAAATATATACAATATTATTTATGTCATTTTATTAATAATGAAATATGAAGAATTTGAGAATCAATTATTTGTTACCCAAGTATTAATAAAATGTATGTAAGTAGCAACAAGCTCACAATATAAATTAAAAAGTAAAAAATTACTTTAACTATGATTAATTATTGTTATTTAAGACCTAATATTTTTTTTAATAAAAAGTTATATTTTTCAAAACTTTTTCATTAATAAACATCTTCAAAACCAATAAATCTCAATAAAAGTTACATGAAAATAAACACACACTTAAGTATGACTAGATGCTTGTAGTTGACATACATTGTATAAACAACATTCAAATTCATCCTAAAATGGTTTTGAAAATTCCCAAAGAAAATTCACACTCCGATCAGATCATATTAGGGGCCAAGTAACCCAACATACCAACTATTCGTGTGGTGAGCAAGGTTATTTAGACCCTGAATGTGCTTTGTATGGGAAACTCTCAGATTCATAACAACTTGGAGGAAATAGAAAACATGAGAATATGACGAGGAGAAATCAAATTTAACCTCTACGTCAGCTACTTTTTTGTATGGTAATTTAACTTATTAAAACAAAATAATGTTATAATAGTAACAATAAAGTTTGCAAAAAAGTTGAAACTAAAGAAAAAAAGAATTCACGCTTCTCAATGAAAAAAAATTAAAAAAATCAAATGTAATCTAAAGTAGACATAAACCCGAACCATGGCATTATTTTGTGCTAATAAAGTGTTGTGTGGAAGAGTTCAAAAAATTGTATGTATTAAATATATAACAAATAGAACCACAGGGAGAAGACACCTGGAAGATGCATGCAGTGTTTGTAAGTTATGCGAAGAACACTCTAGGTATTTGGGGAATGGGTGAAAAATGTTCAAATCATTTTAAACAGGACAAGCTAGGCAGTTACAGAGGTAAGAGTGATTAAAAATGTTCATATAGTTTTCAACAAGAGGAAGTAGTTGCAGAGATAGTGAATGATGAAATCAAGACTGAAGCAGGTGGTGGCAACAGTCAAGTTGTTTGCAAAATTTACAGGCTAAGAGTCGGTGATCCCACAAAGTTGGTTTACAATTTTTGAGAGGAACCGATTTTTGCTGAACTCAAATATTTTTAGAAAATATAGTGATTTAAGCCTTTAAAAGTTTCATTTTAAGGATTCCAATTGAAGAGGGTTTGATCGAACCACCTTAGATCAAACCCCCTTGGATAGAACCTCGCTAGTTTTGAACCATACCTACAAATGAGTCTCCTTTACACCTATCAAAATGCTGATAAAAAATCACTTTTGATTTACCTTTTAGGGGATCAAATTAATTCATTTAAAATTTATTTCAAATGATTATGGTAGTCCTCGAAATGAGCTATCCCATGAATATAATTTTTATATGTTTTGGTTTTATTATGTATGTGTTTTTTTAGTTTTATTAAACATAGGTTTTTCACCAAAAATCAAGCTCTCTATTTTACAGATGTGGAAAAATAGCAAATTATCAAAATAAAATTTTTAAAAATAATTTTGTGCTGGGTATTGATATCCTTGATGCATTAAAACAAATAAAATTGAATTTCGATACATACAAAAAACGTTATGTTGTATGCAGTCCGCCTATGTCTAAATTGCAATTGGTTTGACTTAGAAACTCTATTAAGGAAAAAATATTTAATAAAAACTATGAGACTAAATGAAAGTGTTAGATATCATAGTCACAAATCTAAATTCGAAAAAATTAGAATTTTATCCTTCATACAAAAAAAGTTATGTTGTATACGGTGAGTGTCACTTTTTTAAAATGTTGTTTTTTGAAAAAAACTAGTTTTTGTGGGAGATGGAAAAAGAAGTGCAATCTTATTCCAAAAATTTTGAAAAAAATATTTTTAGAATCTATAGACAAAATGTGATGAGACTCTAGTTTGCATCATCTTCAAATTCCTCATGGTTTAGCTGCTATAGGTGCCCGAATGTGAAGATTTAGTTAATAATAATAATTTTAGTGTCCAGTTTGGCAAAAAATTGTAAACCACTATTGTGGGATCACCCGAGTATTAATCATCCACAAATAGTATTATCCAATGTTCAGATGAAGACAAAGATAGATTTGTGGGCATGAATGAAATATCTATGGTTGTGGATGAAACCTATAGCTCTTCTTGGAGTGAGGTAACTACAAAACCGATAGCTGAGATGATTAATCATCCAACCGCTCTATGATTGCACAAGCTGTATTAATAATTTATGCAATAATCAACCTATTATTAATTTAAAATTGGGGATTTTAGTTGTTTCTTCTTCCTAATTCTACTTGGTAGCCCTTGCTCTGTGTTTATGTTTGTGACTTAATGTTTTTAATCAATTTGTTGCATGTTATTTTTATGATTGTTTTTCTTCAGATGTTCAACACAAGTTTCGACATCAAAGCGAGCCCTAGTGGTTTTAGATGATATTGATGAAGCAAGAGGAAACAACAGAAAATTGGATATGTAATATGCTTATCAAGAGACTATTTTGCTGGAAAATTGATCCCTCATTCCAGAAACACTCAAATATCTCACATTAAATAGAAGATACATATTAATTGTTGAGGCTCCGAATAGGATTTCGTCTGAAATACTTATGCATCCAAGTTCCCTGCCATCAAAGGATGATGCAAAACACACTTCAATAGTAGGCATGCTTTAAATGGAATTCACAAAAACAAAAAAAACATTGATGTTATAGAGCTATTTGCTAAAAATATCCTATACCTAGTGATTTAAATCCAGTTATGATGCATTACCAGGGGAAAATGTTGTCATGGAGGGAAATCTAAAGGCTAAAGGAAATCTATTGACATTCAAAGCATATGAGATATTTAAACACTGTAGAAACATTCAATAGAATGTGATTGCCAGGTGTAAAGCAATTGCCAGAAATGATATCATTTGGTTTTGATCTCTGCTTTGAAATATAATAAGCGAAATCTTGCAGGATTTGGGGCGGCTGCAAGTTTGACTAGGAGTTTCAAATAAAAGATTGTGTGGCCTTTTAAAAGCTTCTCCCACACCTACTGTCAGGAGCTTAAAGCATTTTTTGATGATCGACGATCATAACCATTTGAATCGCTGGCTAGGTTCTCTAAAGAGAGGGCAACCGTGGATTGTAAAATTCAGGTTGCTCTCTTTCAAATTGGATACGCCTTCGACGTAAATTAATTAATTTATTATATTTATTTTTTATTATTGACAAAGTAAAATAAAAATAAAAAAATTGGTTAGTTGTTCGATTTTTCATTTTTCATTTACATATCATAATGTGTGCATCATTATTCTTCAATTATCACTTTTCTCTTGAAACTTTTACTTTGTTGAGAAGGGACAAGTTTGGAGGAAAAATTACAATTTAACCTTTTGATAAAATAGTTAGTAATAATTAAATGTTTAATCCTTATTCTTAGGTTATGCATATCCATGTCTATATTCATATATTTTTATTATAGTAAAAATATTGAATATTACTATTATAATTATAATTAGTTTGGGGAGAATTACAAAATAATTAGTGTAAAATATTGAAGGATATTCATTTTATTAAATTTATTTGGGATACAATTTCAACCTTCTTTAAGAATATTTAATTTATAAATTCAAGAATTTGTCTTTGATACAATCTAACTTCTTCAATTATTTTTTATAATTTTTTGGTTAGAATTTAGTAATTAATTAGTTATTGAAGTGCATAGATAATTAACCTTTCTTGACTACTCGACTAAATTTGGCAAAGGCACTATTGATCAATTGAAATGCCTTATTTAAGATAGATGCACCAATCAAGACCAACAACATGGAAGCCTTGCAAGAATTGGATGTTCCTACAAGTTAGTATCTAATATTGAAAGGTTGGCTTCTTATATGTCCTAAGCTAACTAAAATTATGTGGAGTTGAAAAGGGAAATAGATTATGGAAAGAAAATAAAAATAAAATCTCATGCCTAACATATACATTCTCACAATTAAAATAATTTTTTGCATTGCATGATATAATAATTAGAAAAACAAGAATACATAACACACATAATAGTTAACTCACAAATATTAACAAGAGTTGAAATTTATAGGATAACAACCTATTATATCAATGATTATGAAATAGATTAGCCATTACATGTGATCCGAAAACTCAATTTTGGAAATATGCATAAAAGACCCCTTTTATAACTATGAAAAGAATGAAACTAACTGCATACATCAAGCTTGAAATCTATGTTGTATCAAACAAGATTTATCTAATTATGAGGCATGCATGACAATGTGTATAATCAAAATTCCCAACCCATAGTGATGTCTTACCCCAAAATAAGAGTTTAAAATCAGTAGAGAAAAGAAGGATAGCTTTGTGAATTCGATTCCTTGATGTTCCTTATTGGTCATAATAATTCATTGCAATGGCCAAGAGTACATGATCAATAAATTTCACTGCATAATATCATACTATGTAGCTTTAGGCAAGTAAGTTTTCTTATTTTACACCACTAAGGAAATAATTCTACTATATATGAATGTTTTTTATAATATAAGCAGCATTTACAGGGTGTTGTACCCTTTACACAAAATAGATCGCAAGGCCAAAAATGAACCAAGTACAACATAACATCAAAGGACTATATATGAATGTTAAATAGATACCTATGAGGAATTTTTAAATTTGAAATGTGAAACCTAAACTCTTTTAGAGCTAATGGACAACCTCTTGGTGTCATGGACGGGCCATGGATATGAAAAATGTGTCATAGTGAATAATTTCTATGGATGTGTATAATACAATGGTCATGCATCTTGTAGGTCATTTGATAAAATTGGTGGTGGTAGATTAGATGGATGTTTCTATCCTAGAGTGAGATTACCATGATTATTTTCAAGAAATGTTTAGTCAACTCAATTTTTGAAACAGCAAATCAAGACCTATAGATGAATCGAGTAAATTGGTTTTTCAAAATAAAATTATTAAATCATTTTTGGGGGAGAAATTTATAAATATTTTATATTTATTTTTATGGGTCCAAATGGGGCATTGGATTTTGGGAGGAGTTATTTTGGAGCAGTTTTGGCTTTATTTTGTGCAAGATTCTAGCCAACACTTGACAAGTTGCATAGGGCATCTTTATGACAAGAGTTACATTTGAGGCATGCAATATTCCTCACTTGGGTGCTCAAATTGGTGGTGGAAAAAGGAATTGAATATATTACAGTTTCCCTTACAAACTTTATTATTCCAAACATTGTTTTCTTTCACAGTTTTTTGAATTTTCTTCAAAGGCTAGTAAACCAATGAAGAAAGGATCTCTGAGTCTAGTAAACCAAGAGTATTGGGGCTTAGAGATAGTAGTTTCAAGGGTCTCCAAGTGAAATTTCATCTAGAGATTACCATTCTGTTGAATGCTCTTTAGTTTGGTATTTTGTCTTCAATTTATTTACAGGATTTGTTCCAATTTAGAGTGTGTTTCGGATTTCAGTTATGTGGTTGTTGAATTCATAAAATATATTTGTATTTTAAGTAATCTCTCATGTATTTTTCTGCCTAAATCAGTGGTATTTCAATTTGGTGTGCTAGGTGGTGATAGCTTTCAATTTAGAGTGTGAGTTGGGGCTTCCAAATTCAGGATTTGGATCTAGTTTGGCATACTTCTTCTAGATTTTGGATTTTTTTTATAAATTATATTTTATATTAGCATATGTAGATGCTACTAAAACATTTTATTTATCTATTTTTCTGACCTAATCATTAGTGTGAATTTTTGTTAGTTTGTGTGGAGTTAGTTATAATTTCAATTATTATTTTGGATTTTTAGTTACAGATCTCTTTGTGTAACTTGCTAAAGTTGTTCATAGTTGTTATCTTTTATATATCACAACAAGTATGATCTAATTCCAAGTGGATATTTATAATAAATTATTTTGTTTTAGTTGCACATTACCCAGTTTCTAGTTTTATGCATTTTGGTGTTTTTTTTAGATTACCTGATTTTCTCTATTTTGAGTTTGATAGAAATAACAAATTTTAGACATTGAGATAATTTCATTTATAGGAAATCATAGGATTTTCTAGATTTGAGTTAATTAATTTTTGGGTTATCATAAGTTGATCAATTTTAAGGTTTATTATAATTTGGGGCATTACAATGGTATCAAAGTCGTGATCTTGCTAGCCTAAGGGTTTGATCATATTTTGCAAAGGGAAAAGGGGAGTTAAAAGATGGCTGATGTTGGTGATCCTACTACATCCATTCCCCTTTCATATCTCATGGAAGATCTGATAAGAGAACTAGCGACCATCAAAGAAACTTATGATAATCAAGATGAAGGATTTAGAAATTCAATCCCATACAATGAATATGCCACTCTAATGCAAAGAATGTTGGTTGAAAATGGATACAACATCATTGAAGGAATAGTAGAAATGAAATCATTAAATATTCAACTCCAACTTTTGGTGTATCAAACAAGATCTTAGTTAGAGGATGATTACAAAAGATGCAAGACTATTTCATTATTAGTCCCATGAAAGAGCAAGTTGTCATTCAGTATGTGATCTTGCATCTTGGAGGAGATGCTCATGATTAGTGGTACAAAGGTATGAACACCTATGAACACATCTAGGTAAAAAAAATTGATGAATTTTTCTAAAGGTTGATTGATAGATTTAAACTCAAAGGTGAAGAGGAGAAATTAGTTGTGGAATGGTTCATAGTAGGGGAATCTAATGCAATGAGTGCCTTGAAAAATGATGAATGTGTGATGAAGCTCATGATGAATCTTTGGTCATGCATAAAATTACTATGGTTAATGGGGTGCATGAAGAACAAGACAAAATGATAGCCTTGAATCCTATATTGGAACTATTTGTTGAAGATTTTAAGACTAATATCTACCTTGATGTCTCTAGTGGAGCATATATTGATGATGGTTTCTATGAACTGTACTTTCAGAAGATGGACATGTAAGAGGAAAAGGTGATGATACATCCAAATTAGATTTTGATGATCACTCATATCATTTTATTGATAAAATTTCAAGTGGCGTTGGTTTTGGCTTCCAAACCAAGCCTATGGAGGAGGATGTTGATGAATATTTCAGTATGGAATAGGACTATGGAGAGTGAATCTTTCAAAGAGGCAACCACTCATGAGGAGCATAATTAATACTAATATTTTGATTGAAGTAATCAACCCTCTTTCATTTGGGATCCAAGAGTGTCAACAACTAATTATGATGAGGTACTATCTTGGGATGAATTCCCCCTTCATTTCAATGTTGTTTCAGATTCATCTCATAAATCATGCAAGGAGGATGGCATTGAAGAAGATAATTTTGAAAGGTATGTTGATGATATTGAATGCAAATTTGATCTATTATTGCTTGGTGTTGATTTTGAGCAAAGATATAGCAACCTTGATTTTGAGAAAAAACATAGAAGCCTTGACTATGACCTAAGACATAGTAGCATTGTTGATTTGGATCATTAACCCAATCCTACACATTTTCATCAAGTTGGAAAAGAAGAGGTTTATGAGGTTTGGACAACCATGGTGTTTTCAGTGATAGGTACATGAAGAAGATTTTAATTTTGACATGCATTGTAATTTGCATAAACTTGACATTCATGAGGAAATTTTCAGGAAATAACTCTTGGTGTCCACTAAAAATGAAGTGCAAGTTTTATCTAGATTGGATAGTACACACATGCATGTATAAAGCATCATTCAAAAATGAACCAAGGGATCAAATGAGCTTAATGTTTCCTATGATGATTTAAAAACAAGGAAGAAAACCATGGAATAAATCAAAATAGCTTACTTGCAAATGCTACATGATAGAGATATGGCTAACAAGTTTGTAGATTAGCCTATTGGAAGCTTGAGGTGTTTGGGTGTTGCCATTGATGTCAACAAAATGTTGTTGGTGTTGTCATTGTTGTCAACCTATAATATAGTTGTAGAGTTTGGAAGCCTAAGATGGTTAGGGAGATTGTTGGTGTGTGTTGCACTATGTTTTGGTGTTGTCATCATTATTTTCATTGACTTATGGAATGAGTAAGAGTTGTAGTTGCAATAATTTCACTTGGTTTTCAAGTAATTTTGATAAAATTTGAATAAAAGAGTGTAGTGTGGCAGAGGTGTATTCAGTGTTGTGCTCTACATTTCTTCATGGTTGAAGATGTGCTTGTGTGGTATGGACGTGATGATCAGAGGTGTTCAGAGGCTCTATATCTAGAGTTTCATGTTCTAGATCATTCTGCAATGAATGTTGTGTTTGACAGTTTATGTCTATGTAGAAGGTTGTATGGGAGAAATGAGATTTCTTGAAACTTTTATCTACAGTGAAGTTTCTTGTCTTTTAAATTTTGGAACGAGCTTATATTTTTTGTAGCTTCCTTCCCTTGAGGTTTCAGGTACTGAGGTGTTCCGTAAGGTTGGTTAGTAAGTTGTGATTTGTGGTAGTATGTTTGGTTGCATAGAATGATGGTTTTCTTAGTTTTAGGTGGTTGTAGTAGAGTTGTAGAATACTCTGATGATGTTAGAATATTCTAAGATGTTGTGTGGATTCTATGAAGTGTTGTGTGGTTCACATGACCAAGAGAAGCGTGTATGTGGTCGCTTGTAGTGTTAGTTCAAGTTTGGCCAACCTGGTGTGCTAGCACTATTTGTGGAGGTATCTCATGGATTATGTACCATGGTGATGTGGATTTGGATCCTATTTAACCTTTGGTGTGGTCATCCTTCACTTCTTTCCATCGTGGAGGTGTTTGGTGCCAACGAATTTTGGTGTTGCACGTTTAGGTGCATACGTTTCATTAAGGCCGACCTAATTGAGATTGTTTAGGTCGTGGATGGTATATAAGTAAGGTAAATTGTTGTATATGTGTGTGGATCTATAGAAGGTGTGTGAAAGATGTGAATTTTATTTTAGTGTGGTTATATGAGTGTGACCCTAATGCTTATGAATCCAATGCAATGAATAGAAGGGTCTACATTTTTAGTGTGCTTGAAGTTGTTGGAGGTAGTGAGCCAAGGGTTGAGGATGGCATAAAGTTTCAATGGTGGATTTCTCCTTTTTTCTTGAGATAGTGAATCTCTTTGTAACATTTTTCTTCTATCTTCTTTCTTCTTGGCGGTGAGCCACATGATAGTGAGCCTTTCTTCTTTTTGGGGGAAATGAGCCCTTGGCAATGAGTCTAATTGTATTCAGTATTGCAATTCATATATATGTGAGATAATCCTCACTATGGTTTTTCTCTTCTTGGGTTTTTCATGTAAATTTGGTGTTCTTATGTGTTTGGATGTGTTTTTTATAATTGTTTCATATGAACTTACATTATGGTAATGCATGATAAGGGTTTAATAGTTGATAAGTGTTTGAAAAGATATTAAGGGTTTGACTATTTTTAAGTATACAACTGATCAACGCTCCCCCCCCCTCTTAGTTGTCCTATGCATCTAAAAATTGGTATCAAAGATTATGTTCCTTGGAGAAAGCTTAACTACTTGAGGTAGATCCAAATGGTGCACAAGAAGGGTGTCAAAGAGCTCCTATGTTCAATGAAATGAATTATACTTACTGGAAGGACAAGATGTATTCCTTTATGGTTTCTCTTGGATTTGGTGTCTAGAAATCAGTTGAAAAAGGATACATTATTCATGTTGCTAGTTTGACAAGTGATGATGAAATCAAGGAATATGAGAGCAATGGTAAAGCAAGGAATTCTATTCTGAGTGACCTCTCTGATTTTGAACTTGGAAAAGTAATAAGTTTGAATCTACTAAAGATTTCTAGACAAAATTTGCAAAGTATTTATGAAGGAGATGATAAGGTCAAGCAAGCAAAGATGTAGAACTATAAAGCTAAATTTGAATAAGGATGTCTCAAGATGAAGATATTACTGCCTACATGCTCAGAGTCGATGAAGTTATCAATGTCATCAATGGTCTTGGTGAAAAGTTGGAAGAACATGAAGTGGTGACAAAGGTATTAAGAACTCTTCCTAAAACGTATAGCTCTAAAGTTTATGCTATTAGGTAAGCTCGGAATTTGGATAATTATTCTAGAGATTAGATCTTTGGTGCTTTAATTTCTTATGAATTGAGAGAGTTTGGTCAAGATGCTACATGGATGAAACTTCCTTTAAAGTTTGCAAAGTAGAGAAGGATGATGAATTAGATCTAAATGATCTTGATGAGATGGAAGCAAATTTTGTAAGGAGATTGAAAAAGGGCACTGGAAAATACAGAGGCAAGTTACCCTTTAAATGTATCAATTATGGAAAGATAGGGCATTATGCTTCTAAATGTCCAATCAAAGTTGCAAATGACAAACCTAAGGATCATAAAGAAAAATTTGTCAAGAAGAGTTATTATGTTGAAAGAGACAATGGTGTAATTGATGATGAAGAATCTAACTATCCTGAAGAAGACAATGGTGAATGCTTGTTCATGGCTCTAAAAGTTGGAACTAATGCTACTAATCCTAAAAGATGTGTGAAGGAAAGTGCTTCAATAATAGATCATAACATTGAAGGAACTATGGTGACTACTTTTCATGCAAGAGTTCTAAGAAAGAAATTACTGGATAATTTATAGTGGATTCTCAAATCATATGATGGTGATAAGATTAAGTTTGTTAAACTTCAAAGGTATGATGGTGGTCTTGTTAAGTTTGGTGATGATACATTTAGCAAGATTTGTGAAAAAGGTTCAATTAGTTTTGATGGCAAGCATAAAATAGATAATGTTCTTTATGTAAAGGGTCTCTGGCATAATCTTCTAAGTGTAGGACACATGTGTAGCAAAGGATATAATCTTGTATTTCAAGATGGTGTTTGTGAAATCAAAAAAGGAAGCTCTAGTATTCTAGTTGTTGTTGGAATAAGGACATAAGTTAATGTTCATAAGACCAAAGGTAACAGTGCTAAATTCTTTATGTCTCAAATCAATGAAAGTTGGCTATGGCATAGAAGAATGGGTCAAATCAATTTTGATAGCCTAGTAAAGATTAGTTCTACTAATGTTGTGAGAGATCTACCAAAGATTACAAAGCCTATCAATGCAATGTGCAAAGAATACCAATTTGGAAAGAAAACTAAGAAGAGGTTCAAGACTAAAGAATATTCTACCACAGGGCCTTTGGAATTGGTGCATATAGAATTGTGTGGAACTACCAAAATAAGAATCCCATATGGTGACAGGTATTTCATGTTATTGATTGATGATTATTTTATAATGACTTGCTCGTAACATTTCTTAAAGAAAAAGTAGAATCCCTAGATAAGTTCAAAGTATTTAATTCTATGATTGAGAATGAAATGGATGTGAAAATCAAGTTCTTAAGGTCTAAAAGAGGTGGTGAGTTCACCTCCAATGAGTTTAACAACTTTTGTGAAGATCATGGAATAAAGAGGCATTTGTCAACTCCTAGGACTCTTAAATAGAATGGAGTTATGGAGAGGAAGAATAGAATAGTTCAAGAAGCAGTTAGGACAATGATGAAGAAAGAAAATCTATCAGATGTCTATTGGAGAGAAGCAATCCATACTACAGTCTACATTCTTAACAAAATTCAAGCAAGGATATACAATTCAAAAAACTCCCTATGAGTTATGGTATGGTAAACCTCCTACTATAAAGTATTTCAGAGTTTTTGGAAGTAAATATTCTATCAGATGATATGAATAAAATATAAGAAATTTTAATGCAAAATTTGATGGAAGAATTTTCTTTGGATGCTCTACAAGAAGTAAAGCCTACTGGTGCTATAATAAAAGTTTGAAGAAGATTTTTGAAAGTGCAAGTGTTGAGGTGGATGAAGAACCACTACAGAGTTCTATACTAATAGAAGGATATGAATCTGATGAATCCCCTTGTAGTGAAGAATAAAAGGAAAAAGCGATGATAGTTGAAGAGGAAGAAGCTCCAAAAAAGATCCCTAAGACTCCTAAGAATGTGTAGAAGAATCATTTTAAATATCAAATCATTAGAGATAGAGAAAAGGTGCGTTGAAAAGGAAGAAAGAAGCTTGACAGAGGAACAAGTAAATTTATGTTTACTTTTAGAGGTGGAACCTAAAAAATGAATGAGGCTTGCAAAGATGAGAATTGGATCAAGGCTTTGAAAGAGGAATTGGAATAGATTGAGAAGAATCAGACTTGGAAATTGGTCCCAAGACCTGCAAATAAGAATGTAATAGGAACTAAATCGGTTTTCGAGAACAAATTGAATGAGGATGGAAAATTTGTCAAAAATAAGGCTAGACTTGTGTGTAAGGGCTATTCGCAAGTAGAACAAATATATATTGAGGAGACGTTTGCTTCGATAGAAAGGATGGAAGCCATTAGAATGTTTTTAGCATTTGCACCATATAAATTTTTCAAATTTTATGAGATGGATGTGAAATTTGCATTCTTGAATGGTGAGTTGGAAGAAGAGGTATACATTGAACAACCAAAAGTATTTCAATTATCAAATGATGTTGATATGGTCTACAGATTGAAGAAGGCATTGTAAGGACTCGAGCAAGCTCCTAGAACTTGGTATGTAAGGTTAGATAAATACTTGTAGCAAGGATTCAGGAAAGGTGTTGTAGATAGCAACGTACTTCAAGGTTGAAGGAGAACAAATCTTGATTGTGGTAGTGAATGTGGATGAAATTATCTTTAGAGGAAATGAAGGTGTGTGCAAGAAGTTTTTAGAGGAAATGCAGAAAGAGTTTGAGATGTCAATGTGTGGGGAGATGAATTTCTTCCTTGGATTACAAATAAGTCAATCAAAAAAAGGTATTTTCATTTCATAGTCAAAATATGTCAAGAAAATGTTGAAAATGTTTGAAATGGAGGATTCTAAACTAGTGTGCACTCCTATGGTTGGTGATTTTAAGTTGAGAAAAAATGATGAATCTCCTAAGGATGATTAGAGAAAATATAAATCAATTATTGGCGGATTTCTATATCTAACTGCTACTAGACCGAATATCATGCATGTTGTTTGTCTTGTGGCTAGATTTGAAGAAGATCCCATAGAATCTCATGTTGCAGCAGTGAAGAGGATATTTAGATGCTTGAAGGGCATCTGGACTTTGGTTTGTGGTATCCAAAAGATACTGACTTCTCCTTGATTGCATATACAAATACAGATTAGGTAGCTTTTATAGATGACAGAAGAAGTACAAGTGGTGGTGATTTATTTCTTGGAAATAAATTGGTTTCATGGTTGATTGTCACAACCCACCTTAAATCTAAATTCATGTTGCTCTATTATTGGAAATAATATAGAAAATTTGCAATAACGTTGATAGTAATTAAGAAATAAAATAATTTAATAATCTTGAAATGGGAATATTATGATGCATAAATAATTATTGTATGAGAGTTAAAGTCAAGAAAATCAAAATGATAATAAGAATTACGATTTTGGAATGGCATAATTATACATGCTACATAGAAAAGAAGGGGCGTAATTAAGATAGCGTTTGGGAAAAATATGGTGATAAATGCTTCTAATATATGTTATATTGTCAAATGCATGTGCATTGAAAAGTTTCCATATCTTCTAATAATTATTCCATGAGATCACATTTTCTTTAAAAGGAATTCTATGTGCTAATTGTGTTTGAAATTTTACATGCAAAGAAGAGAAAAATGTATTCTTGAAAAACTTGACCGTTATGGAATGTTTCCTACGAGTTTCTCTGGATCTAGAAGGAAAAATCATGGACAACGGGTGGAAGAAAGCAAAAAAAAAAAGGCAAATGACTGTTCTAAAAAACAATGGGGGGATAAAAGATGTGAAGGAGGGTGTGAAATCCACTCACATTTCATTTAGTTGTGCTAATCGAATGCATGGAATAGAATTCTTCTACTTTATATTGTGCGGATCTTTTAGATAGGGGAAACAAAGAAGAAAATGGAGGAAAAAGGTTACAATAAATTTATGCAAGATCACAGGTATTCTTTTAACTATGTGAAATGAAATTTATGGACTTCTTTATGCAGTGAAGTATATTCATACGATTATTCAATGATTTTTTCACTTACAGCATTATATATATTTGGGAATATTATTCTAGTTTCTTTTAGTCTTGATTTAATGCATTTTTCTCTAATTTAATGGGATTTGAAACTATTAGGAATAGTTGAGTTGATGTAAAGCTAAAACCTACTTTAAACCACAAGTTTCTTACAAATAATATGCATCATCCTTGTTGTTCATATCCAAGGAAAAGTTCCATGAGAGATTTAAATCTTGAGTTCTTTAAAAATCGTAGTGAAGGACACTAATCGATTCCATAATATTAACAATGGATCTGCTTTCTTTTGTGGTGATTATTGGTGGCACTAAATGAGGTGTACCATGCAACTTAGATAGTTAGCTAAGAGTTGGGTGAATGCCAGTTCATCTAGGCACTGTAGTGAGGATCTCCAAGATAAGGCATTTTTTATAGGGGTTAAGTGAGAAGCGATTTTTGGTGAGTGTGCTTGTTGTATTTCTTTCATTCTATACATAAGGCAGTATCTACTTTTTTTCCAAACTTTGGTCATTTGTTTAGTATTAATCATTTGATGGGCGGGGGCCTAGTTTGATTGGCTAAAGCATCTTGTTGCAAGAAATAGGTCATGAGGTCTAATCTCCCCCCAAACCCGTAATACCAGAGGGCGTGTCGCACCAACGCCACCGGTCACGTGAAAAAAGTTTACCAAACGCATCAATATATATAATCATTTGATATATACACTTTTTTTCTTCAACAAATAGAAGCTAATAAGGTGGGTTATGTTAAACTAATAAATACATTATTTGCATGAGACATATCTTGCACAGAGTTAACATTTCCACCTGAAATATGTGATGTGAACTAATAATTGCAAGTTGCTCATAATCTAAATTACAATAGTTTATAGAATAAACACCATTGCAATACATAGATGATTCAGCAATACAACTTACAACTCTTTATATCTTCATGGGAAATTAGATCACAAGAAGTGTTTAAATAACTTTATAGGTCACCATAAATGATTATTCATAAATTTTTGAATTTTGTTGCTTCAAGACTGATTTCAATGGTTTCATGATAAGGAAATCTAAGAGGGGTTTTTGCACGCCTCCTTTGTTCTCCTCAAGGCTTGTTAATGACCTCGTTGGTTTTGTTAAAGGTTAAGCATAGTTAAGGGTTTGCTGAGTGATAGGAGCTTCATGCAATGTCTATCAAATGTCGCTCAACACTTAGAAAAGGGGCTTTTAATTCTCTTGAATTGGGCATTGAATGGCTCTAGGAAAATTCACCACCAACACCGCCAGCAATTCACTGTGGGAAAATTCACCGCGAGCAATTCACCAGGCGAAAAATTAACGGCATTAATTTTTTTTAATATATATTTGGAAAACTTTGATTTTTTTTTAAATATTAATGCGGTGAATTGCTTGCGATGAATTTTCGGTCGGTGAATTTGTCATATGCCGCATTGAATAGAAGGACGATTCAAGTCCAAAATAAGAATGTTGGAAGCCTATCCATAATTAATATAGACCAAGAAAGACTAAAGTAAATAGTTAAAAGAAAGTAATAAAAGATAGGTCGCAGTATAAATTAATGACATTAGTAATATTCAATAGATCGATCAAGTTTAAATATATTTATGTCTTATTCTTTAAATTAACCGTAAGGACCTAGATTGCATATCCTCTCCTTCTTGTTGAAGTTGTGGGTTTTCCCTCATAATAGTTATGGAGGTCTTTTTAATTGTGGGCTCTAGATTAAAACGTGAAAAATTTTAAATATCAAGAAACAATTGCATGCAAGTGATTATTGCCTGTGGAATCAAATAAAAGTATGAATCTTAATTATAATCATCTGAATTATATATAAATGTCCAAGTTCACGTGTGTGTCTAGCATGTTGATGATAAAAGGGCATTTGCGTGGGTATTCTAAAATTTTCTTTCTTTTGACCATGATGAAAAAATTTCTTCTACATGGTATACATCTTTCTTTATTAGTCCCTCATTTATAGGCGAAGACTAATGTAATCGATGGGCAGTTTGTGGAATTAAAGTTTTCTCAAGAACAGGGTAAAAGCATTTAACCTATGGTGCTATTGAATTTCGCTATTAAAGTGTTGATTCTGTTATTTTCTCTAAATTCATTGATCGGCTGGTGAGATTTTTGTGGGGGTTTTGGCTTTTATCATTTATAAATTTAGAAGAGTCGCCAATCAGAAGCAAGCAGAAGAAAAAATTAAAATCACTTGTAATGTTTGAGATGGTCCAGCGATGGGGAAAAAGGGTATCTATCCTATTGAGCAGGTGGCATTGTTGAAAGCGGTTCATGTGACTTGTGTTAGATTTAGGATAAAAAATGAAAGCAATCAGAAAATGCAACACATAAGACAATGAACACAACAAGATACCTTGGGAAAACCCTCCTACTCGAGGGAGAAAAACCCAGCAAATATATCTCTTATATAGTGAAGGAATAAGAGCAGAAATCTGATTACAATTCAGGCCCAACACAATGCTGAATTTGATACAATGAATAATAGCACCTCTCCTAGATGCAAAGATACAAATGAATATGTTTCTCCCTGAAATCGGTCTACTGCTACAAAATGATGATCTGCTGCTACAAGATGATGATCTATTGCTCAAGTATGAACTTCTTAGATAGGAATGTGAATTATGATGAATGATCTTCATGATCAAATGAATGATCATCACCTTGTATTTATACAAAACTAGGTGACTCTTCATTTCGGCCTCTTTTAAGAAACAAGGTGACTCTTCATAAAATTATTATATATAGCAAGTCCGACTTGCCTTGGTATTATTTATCCATCATTTTTAAATTTGAGAGAAAGATATCTCCCACTGCTATAACATCAACAGCTTGTTTATGAAATGAAGCTACAGGTGGCTTGTTTCTAGTATCACATTTGGTCTCATCTGCCACATTTTGCTTGCATGCATAACAGGGAGCCAGAGGATCTGGTAGCTCTAAAACTCCAATATTTTTAGATCTACTTTTCATTTATTCTGAATAGAATGAAGTAGTCGTTGTGGAGGACAGTGATGCAAAATCTACCCAGTTTTCTGACAAAATTCCTCTATCCTTTATGATTTGATGTATCTCCATACCTTGATACAAAGCTCCCATTTTGGCACAGGCAAGGAAGATGCAGGCAAATGTTGTTGAGTCTGGTTTTACACCCGCAGATTCCATTTTCTTGAAAGTTTCTAAAGCCTTCTCAATAAATCCATTTTGTGCATAACCTGCAACATTGCAGTCCATTTTCGAAGTTTGAATAAAGCATTTTAACAATTCTAGTCATGATTTGATTTTCATACATTCAGTCAGGGTTGAGATTATCAAATAATTTATATACATGTAGGTGGGTGCATCATGAATGATCTGTAGATTTAGTTTCCCTTATAGTCTGAATGTTGTAGAGTGATCCCTAACATCTGTGAATTATAGATGGAACCAATACTTAACACGCTCTTGCCAAAGAGAAAGCTACAGCATTTTTGCAATTAAGAGTAGGACAGCAGGTGAATTATAAGTGATTTAGTCACATGATATTTGAGATGATTCAATGTTAAATAATGATTGCATAGAATTTTTCTTTCAGGCATGCAACTAGTAGATAAGATATCTAAAGTTCCTCCCACATATTACTGGTGTTTTGAAAGTTCTCATATTATGTGTTTAATTTAATACAGGATTATTAATATGCAAGCTATAATCCAGTGGCATTTGAATTAGCTAACCATTTCTGTGAGATGGCTGCAAATTACCAGTCTCGCCAGAATGAATCCATCTATGATTCCAAACACTAAGTACTGTGGAGCAAGCCAAAAAACACTCATGGGGATTGTCTAGTGTGGCTTTTCTACTAACCCATTTTCTTTTACTATTTGCAGCCTCTTGATTTCTACTAGTGTTGCAACCGCCATACCGAGAATAGAAATTGTCAAGCCAACACCAATTCTTTGTAGAATGGTAATACCTACATATCATTGCCTATAATTCTTCTAGAAATTGGAACTATAGTTCTGTCATAAAGTGGTAAAAATAATATGGTTGCAATCACTGAAAAGGAGAAAACAAAAGCTTGGGGAAGCTCGAAAGTGAAGCCCAGTTTCCTATCCATGGTGCTACTTTTCTTTATGAAAAAAGTTGTTTACAGTGTTAGAGTAAGTGCAATTGTCAAGCAAGTAAACCAGATGGGTAAAATCATTAGGATCTGCTTGGCTTCTTCCACTTGAGTCACTGTGCAGAGATTCCAAGGGCTTGCTTCTATCACTATTTCTTCAGGGTTAATATTCTCTACTAACCGATGGACCGCAGCCTTGTCTAACCATCTGAAAAGCGGCATGGAAATTCAGTGAGAGTGAAGGTAAAATCACCAACTATACCATGTCTATATATTCTATGCATGGAGATAAAGGGAAAAATCTGTATATTAGAAATATTTTCAGATGTTGCAATCAATAAGACATCTTCATTACTTTTCAAAATTATTTTCTATTAGGAGAAAGTTAGTTTTTCCACGATTGTTATACTAACATTAATTATCAGATGTAAGTATATCAAAAGGGAATTGACATCTACTTTGGTGCTTTATTATAAATACTATCATATTTAGCAAGAATTTGTTTTACATTTAGATTAATTGCTTTTAGTCTGTGTGTTTGTGTCTTATTTTTCAACTTTTCCAAATGTGTTTATATATTCAAGATAGTTCAATGTTTTTGTTTGCAAAACTGAGGGCATATTAATTTTATGTTGTATTTTCAAAGCCCCTGGCCATGATTGATGAAAATTCAGAAATAAAGCATAAGAACAATATTTCAGAAAAGTGGGTAGAAATTCTCTTTTGCATACTAAATTACATCTTCTCTTTTTTTAACCGCCTGAAAAGCAGCATGGAAATCCAATGAGACCAACTATACCATGAAAGAAATAGCAGAGATAAATAAAAAAAACATATACATACAAAAATTATTTAACACAGAACAGCCATTAACCACCTTTGCTACTTCGGAGCAAAATATATTATATTCCTCTTGTATCATTACAAAATATATATCCCCGTATATAAAGGATTTCAACTTAGACAAAAATTAATACAAACTTTAATGTCATGGAAATGCCAACACAAATATTTCCTAAACAAGGTCAAATCGATTTAATTATAGTCCTAGTCATAAAGAAGACTGTCCAATCAAAAACGTCCTTTAAAGCCAACGAGGAGCGCACTAACAGTCGGCACTGAAGAGTCAAAAAGTCAAACAAGGTTGACTACCGCACTACCGCCACGGTTTACGAGGAGACCGCGGTAATCGTGCGCGCTGCAAGGAAAGAGCTTACCGCGCTACCGCCGCGGTTAATAAATAGACTGCAGTGGCCGTGGTAACCGTCCACCGACGAACAACTAACAGAAGAAGACGGGCATCATGCTACCGCAGGAGGCAAGCGAGTAGACCGCGGTAGAGCGGTAATGGTACGGACTGACAATGAGTGAAACGAGCTGGCAGTTAACCGCATTACCACGGTGAGAGGAAGGAAGGCGCGCGGTATGGCGGTAGTCACCGCGCTACCGCGAGGGCGAAAAGATGAGTTTGCGGTATCGCGGTAACACCGCACAACCGCAAGAAGAGATTTAAGAGGCCGCAGTGGTGCGATCGTCACCGCGTTACCGTGAGTTGTTGATGGAGTCGGCACGGTATGGCGTTAAGGGTTGATGAAGACTGTCAAAGTTGACTGAACCGTTGACTCGCAAGTTGGGCGAATTTCCAACACTCCCCCTTGAGCACAACTCGCGCCATTTTTGATTCCCAACCGGTCTCTTTGAAAGTTGAAGCTTTCTTTGCCCAGTGCCTTTGTGAAAATGCAACCTGATCTTCTGACCTACAAAAAAATTAAGGAAATATCCCCGCCATTAATTAGCTCCCTAATAAAATGAAATTGTGTATCAATGTGTTTGTTGCGTTTGTGGAATATAGGGTTCTTCGACAGAGCTATGGCTGAATTGTTATCACAGAAAATCTTTGTTGCCTTTGTCTGCTCATTCTAGATTTCCTACAGTACTCTTCTCATCCACACTACTTGGCAAGATGCACTTGTAGCTGCAACATACTCAGCCTCAGCTGATGATAAGGTGACAATAGGCTGTTTCTTTGAAGCCCATGCAACTACACCACTTCCAAAATGAAAATCATAGCCAGAGGTGCTTTTTCCTGTCATCAACACTTCCAGCACAATCATTGTCTGTGTAACCTGTTAATTTAAATTCATTTGTTCTGGAATATTGGATTCCAAAATTTTTGGTTCCACTGATATTCCTTAAGATTCTCTTTCCAGCTATCCATTGTGATTCTTTTGGTGATTCCATGAATCTGGAAATCAAACTGACTGCATACATGATGTCAGGCCTTGTGGCTGTCAAATACATTAAGCTCTCTACTCGCTGTTTGTACAAAGTTGGATTAACATCTGAGCCTTTGTCTTCTCTGCTCAATTTCAGTCCAGTCACCATTGGAGTAGGTGTTGACTTACAAGTTAACATATTGAATCTCTTTAAAACATCCTTTGCATATTTAGACTGTGAAATGAAAATACCATCTGTATTTTGTGTTACCTCAATGCCTAAAAAATACTTCATCATTCCCATGTCTGTCATTTCAAACTTTTTCATCATTTCTGTTTTGAACATTTCAATTGATAGATTTCCAGTTAAGATCAAGTCATCAACATACAGGCACATAATCAAAATTTTACCTTCATCATTCACTTTGGTAGACAATGTTGGTTCACTGTCACATCTGGTAAATCCATTATTTATGAAATAACTGTCAATTCTGCTATACCAAGCTCTTGGGGCTTGTTTCAAACCATACAGTGCCTTCTTCAGTTTATAGACTTTGTCCTCTTGTCCTGATATTTCATATCCTGGTGGTTGTTCAATATAGACTTCCTCTTGCAGATAACCATTGAGAAATGTTGACTTCACATCCATCTGGTAAACTAGCCATCTGTTTTGTGTTGTTAAAGCCAATAGCATTCTGACTGTGTCAAGTCGTGCAACTGGTGCAAAAGTTTCATTGTAATCTATTCCAGGTTGTTGTGTATGTAAGTGTGGAATGAGGTAAATAACATAAATACACTTCTTAATATGACATTATATCAATAATTAAACAAATTGAATCAATTCAACAAAGTAATCAATTGAAAGCATCCTATTGCTCTCTATCTCCAAAGATTTATTAAATCTAAATTGCTCTCAGATTGTGTAAGCATATAAGACTGTTAAAATGACCATCTAAAGAACGAGATGATGATAATATAATGCTAAGTGATAAATCAATTAAACTAGCATGATATTGAGGTGAAACAGATAATTGCAGCTCCAAGAGGCAGCCATTGATGTGAAGCTTGATTGTTGAATTGCTTGATGTGTGAATGCTTGATACTTGATGCCTGGATTCCTGTAGAGTAAGGGTGTAAAAGCTTGATTATCTGGATGGTTTAATGAGACATCATCCTGTTGAGAGAATGATAGACAATGCGGGGTAGTCAGATGTCCCACCATAGCTTGGAATTGACAAACATCCTGATTATTTGGTATGGTTGTGGCCACTAACGCTTGTTCAAGAACTTCTTTATGTGATGGTGACAACTTTAGGAGTTCCAGTATTGAGATTTGGGCGGGGATATTTTGTAATTGATCAACAATACTATAATGAGATTAAGGCGTAAACGCATGTTGAGATCCTACTCCTTTTAATACTACCTTGGCTTGCCCCCTAGTTATGACGTTTGCTGGTTGACGTTCTTGATTCTCTTGGGGGGTGTTTTGCATTTGATTGATAATATTATAATTTGATGGAGGTGGAACTGCATGTGTGGATCCAATTCCCCTTAACATAACTTTTGATTGCCCCCGAGTCATGGCGTTTGCTGGTTGATGTTCTTGATTATCTCTGATTTTTAAAACATCGATTTGATTATCAGAGTTTTGCACGCTTGGGAGTAAATCCAATGAGGTGACGTTGTTGGTTTTATTTTCATCAATGTTATCACTAACTGTATGATCATATTTGACTTCAGATAGACACAGGATCGTTGTGTTATAGACATGATTAGCGTTATTCCCTTTGCTATTTGATGATGATGCACCTTTGTCATAATTTGGCAGTGGATCTTTGAAGGCTGAATGATCGTTGTTATTTTGAGGTCCTTCCACATACACTTTGTTGCCGTCCACCAAATCTTGTACTGCATGTTTCAATTCCATACAGTCATTTGTTTTATGACCCTTGTTATTATGATAGTTGCAATAATCAGCGTCATTCCACCATGATGGTTTGACTTTTGGATCCCAGAACCTAGCTTCCCGTGTAGTGAGAAGGCCTCTGGTAACTAGTTCCTTCATCGTTGATTCCATTGATTGGCCTAAAGGTGTGAACCTTCATCTATTTGATGGTTTTTGATATGGTAGTGTTTTCGCATGTTCGTTGTTCTGCATGGTATTTGACTAGACTTTTTGGTCACTATTTTGATTGTTTGAAGAAGATGTCATCAAGTTGAAAACTGGTTTGACATTTTGTGAATCACATGTTGTTTCATTTGTGTTGCGATTCTTTTGCCAAATTTTTGGTTTATCATTGCTTGAGTTTTGATTGGAGTAGTTATTTGATTTGTCATTGTAATGTTTGATAACTCCCCGTTTTACTAATGCTTCCTCAATCTTAAGACCATTTTCTATGACTTTTTCGAAAGTGTGTGGACATTGTAATTCTAGCCGATAGCTCATTTCTTATGTTAAGTTCTCAATGAACAATTCCATCTTTTCTTCCTCTGGAATAGATCGAGGATATCTAGCGAACAGTCGTCGCCATCTTTGGAGAAAAGACAAGAATGTCTCTCCTTTGTTTTGCTTTAAGTTGTAGAGATCCTTGATAGTAACATCATTTTGGATGTTGAATGAATATTGAGAGATAAACTTGTTAACAAGTTCCTCAAACGTTTTGATACCAGGTTGTAGTTTTGAGAACCATTCCATACATGCACCTCCCAAACTTCTTGGGAATAACCTCATCAAATAAGTCTCTTCTTGAGCAAACTCAAGACTCATCGTTTTAAATTCTCGTATATGATCTATAGGATCTGTTCGTCCATTGTACTTATCGTACTTTGGGAATTCGCAATGTCTTGGAAAAGGTAGCAAACCAACTGTTGCGTCAAATGGATAAGGACAAATATCCTATATCGCATATCTTTTGGTTGTCCCTTTCGTCATGTCGTGTATCTGTTGCTGTAATAATTGCATTTGTGAAGTTAAAGCAACAACTGGATCGATTGTTCGCGTTGGTAGCAGTATTTCTGTTTCATTTGTTTCAATTGCATCTTTCAAATGGTTTATATCAGAATCTTTTGGAAGTTTCGCCCCTGATTCGGCCAACATTAAAAGACATTTTTTTATGTCTTGTTCCAAAACTTTTTCCATAAACATGTGAAACTCGGTATCTTGTTGAGCCGCTTGGATTTCCTCTTGAGTTATTTCATTTTTGTCGTTGCGGTTTAAAGTGTTCCAAGGATTTTCTTCTACCATATTTTTAGATGATTCAAACTCTTGTTCTAAGAGTCTCTGTTTGTGGGACCTAGTGAAGATTGGCATACAAATTTTTGTCCTTTCTTCTGAAATGTTGATCTTATGTGTGGAATAGTGTTAATTTGAACCTTTTTAAACAAAGTCAAATAAGATGACCGATCTTATTGATGAGACAATACTTAAAAAGTTAATTACTATACTTTGTTTCGTGATGAAGGATGTATTATCCTGATAATGAAACTTCAGTGTAGTAATTGATTGTGTAATTGATTTTGACACTTGTGATTTGCAAGATCTTGTTTCGGTTGATAAGTTTGGAAATTTGAATAAACCTTTCTGATTTTGGTCCTTTGACAGTGATTCTGATGAAAAGAAAATTTGATTCTGATGAAAAATGTTGATAAAATGACAGATTGATAGATTGGTTAAAATTTTGAACTCTTTGTTTTAGAAGCGCTAAAATAGAGACCAGAAGCGCTATTTCCCAGAAGTGCTAGAACATAATCTAGAAGCGCTAATACAGGTGACTGAAGCGCTACTTTGACCGAAGCGCCAAAACAGTGCCCAAAAGCGCTGGAGAAAATAACAGAAGCGCTACTTCCCAGAAGCGCCGAAACAGAAACTAGAAGCACTACAAAAAGGGACAGAAGCGCTATTTTGCCAGAAACGCTAAAATAATGACTGGAAGCGCTAAAACAGAGCCCGAAAGCGTTGTTTCACAAAAGCGCTAGAACAGTGATCTGAAGCGCTGAAACAGGTTTTTTAGAACGCTTAAAAACATGCCTTCTTAAGACCTTCTACTGCAAAATTTGATCTGGTCTTGTGGCATATTGTATTAGAGATTGTGGAAGATAAGAAGGATGAATCTGTTGACTACGGTTGTGAAATTGTGTGAGAACTCTTCTTTGAAAGAAGGCTCGTGAATAGAGCGGTTCTACCGTGTAGTCTAAAGAGTGACCCCTAGCAAAATCGTGATAACGGTGAATGAATGTTCTATGTTGTAAAAGAAGTTTTCGATTTTGATACAAAAAATCTTGTTTTCTCAATTTGTTTCTATAACCGAGAGGTCTTTGGAGTTTCGTGACTTTGATTTTCTTCTTGAGAAACGTGGTGGACTTCCACTTTCGCAGCATGGGTTTTTTGATTTGTTTTGACTTGACGTTTTCAGGATGATCTTTAAATCTGATTTAAATGAATTTGTGAAAACATAGCAAGCAATTTTGAATATTTGATTTAAAACTGAAAAGATTGTGTATGTTCAAAAATCACAAATGATCTTTATTGATTTTGACGGGTTGTTTTAACATTTGTACACATATCAAACAGACTCACACTTAAGGACAAGTAGGTCATCATTATACTCACAGCCCACATCTTGCAATTACATTGACTCACACAGCCGTGTCACCCCCTATAGGGCGCCCGTGTTTTTGTCGTTGCCAGGTGTGTACTCAAAGTGACGGACGTAGATACCGAATCCCTTGAGGAAACAATCCTTGGTAATTATATGGTGAGTGTCTTGGGGGCAGATTTTTCCCTCCCCTTGCACCGTGAGTATAACAATGTAAGAATACTGACTCGGCGAACAACTACTCTATGGTTCGTAGATAGGGTTCCATTTGGTGTGGCAAATAGATAAACTCCCTCAGGAGACCTCCCAATCTTTAGAACAAAGATTTTGAGGATGGTTATCTTGCCTACTACCATCAATTTGGACTTTCATCAACAAATTGCATTTTTATTATAGTGGGTTGGATAACCTGGCTTTGTTTGTTCCCACTTAGGTCGTTCCCATAGGGTGAGTACTTTTTCCCACTACGGTAGGCCTGCTAAAGGATTTAATAAAGTGTAAATGACATAAAAGAAAAGTGAATCTGGCACTTTGGTCACCCAGTTAAGGGGAGAGCATAAGCCTAATCACTACAAGCACAGCATATAGATTTGTTCTGTTTTAAGCCCAAAAAGAAAGATTCTTAATCTAAGTGAAGGTGTTGCTTCACTGAAATCATGATGTTCTTTTTAACTTCTATTGTAAAAATGAGATGACTATCCTAGGATTGATAGATTTGCTTTAAGAAAAACAAGAAAGTGACTATCCTAGGATTGATCAATTTTTAAGAACTTTGAAGTGACTATCCTAGATTGATCAATTTTATCCCAACTGTGAAAAAAAAGTAAGATCTAGCCGCGGAAGCGTCGAATCCAGACTGTTTTTACAAAAACGCCAGAATATGGAACCGAAGCACTAGAACAGTTACCTGAGGTGCTAAAACCCGAAAGTGCTGAAATAATGTACCGAAGCACCGAAGTTTGTCTTAGAAGCGCTAAATCACCGAAGCGTCGAAACAGTGTACTGAAGCGCTGAAGTTTGTCATAAAAGCGCTAAAACACCGGATGTGCTAGAACAGTAATCGGAAGCGCCGAAACTCTGAAAGCGCTAGAATAGGGACCGAAAGCGCCAAAACTTTTAACGAAAGCGCTAAAACAAATCACGTTGTAAACCTGCGTAACACTTTTCAGAAGAAAAAAAAATTGTAATTTTGATAAAATGGGGTTAATCGCCTCACGGTGGGCACCAAATTGTAAGTGTGGAATGAGGTAAATAACATAAATACACTTCTTAATACGACATTATATCAATGATTAAACAAATTGAATCAATTCAACAAAGTAATCAATTGAAAGCGTCCTATTGCTCTCTATCTCCAAAGATTTATTAAATCTAAATTGCTCTCAGATTGTGTAAGCATATAAAACTGTTAAAATGACCATCTAAAGAACGAGATGATGATAATATAATGCTAAATGATAAATCAATTAAACTAGCATGATATTGAGGTGAAACAGATAATTGCAGCTCCAAGAGGCAGCCATTGATGTGAAGCTTGATTGTTGAATTGCTTGATGTGTGAATGTTTGATACTTGATGTCTGGATTCCTGCAGAGTAAGGGTGTAAAAGCTTGATTATCTGGATCCTTTTCTTGGTTCAATGAGGCTTTATTTATAGATTTTCTGGTTGTAGAAATGCACAGGGAAAGCTTTGAGAGGCTTGGATTCAATCTGGAGGATTGAATGGTGAGAGATTGAGGAGATTGAGAGAAAGAGGGAGATTGTCTCTACCCATGAAAACACCAGGCAAGAGAAGAGGAAGGATCAATGGAAGAGGATTGAGAGATCAAATTCCAAATTTGTCTCCAATTTGTCTCTGAAACTTCCCGTGGAGTTTCAAAGCATTAATTGTGACAAATTTAGACATAGATTAGACATAGGAAATTTAATTCATTTTTGAGGAAATGTAGATTGGAATATTCCTTTATGCTTAATTCAAATATTTTGATTTATTTAAATTAGAAAAAGGAGATAAATAATTTAATAAAACAAACTATAGGATAGTCATTTATTAAATTAATCAGAGGAATATGGTAATTAATAAATAAAGTGTTTTGTCTTTATTTAATTAATTCGAGAATGATGTGATAGATTGAAATAGGGATTTGATAATTAAATCGAACAAAGTATTTAATTTTGTTTATTAAATTAAGATGAATTTGAAAGTGAACTATATTAAATAAATATTTTTATTTATTTAAACAGTAGAGGAAATAGAATAATTAATCAAATAATATGTGTATTTAATTAATTAGATGCTCCAGACCAATTTTAGGTGTATACGGTGTATAACCTTTTACCACCAATCTTGATTTGTGCTTCTGCACTTCTCCATTTGCATTCAACTTAGTCTTATAAATGCATTTAACGCCAATGACATCCTTGTCTTTTGGAAGACTTTGCAACTCCCATGTCTGATTGTTTTCTATTGAATCTATCTCATCATCCATTGTTGTTAACCACTTTTCTTCTTTGATTGCATCTTCATAATGAATTGGAACTTCAACTTGTGAATAAAAGGCAAATAATGTAAATTGTTGAGAGTTATTATCACCTTCATTTTGATTATAGATATCAGTCATGCTTCTGATTTTCTGCCTCCTCATGCTAGCCAAGGTTGGATTTGATAAGTCACTTGAATCTGTAGAATGTGGACTTGAAGGTCCTACGCTAGAAATTCTTAATGTGGTTGGCGTCTGCAGTCCTCTTGTTGCTGCTCTTGTATTACTTGTTGGTGTCAGTTGTTGACCACTTGCTTGAGGTTGATTAGTAACAGTAGGTACATTAGTTGGAACTGTATTCTCATTCTCATCTTGAGGGATATTAACAGTAACATTGACTGTATTTTCTTTGCTTCCATCCCATGCTTCATCTTCAATAAATTGGACATCCCTGTTGATTATAACTTTCTTGGTTGAGGGATTAAACAGTTTGTATGCTTTGGATTCTTCACTATATCCAACAAAAATGCATTTTTCTCCTTTATTATCAAGCTTTCTTCTCAACTGTTCAGGAATATGTGCATATGAAACACAACCAAAAACTTTCATGTGAGACACACTGTGCTTTTTACCTGTCCATGCTTCCTCAGGGATTATGTTCATCACACTTTTTGTAGGGCATTTGTTCATAATATATGTTGCACAAGATACAGCTTCTGCCCAAAATTCATTTGTTAAGTACTTGGCTTTTAACATACTTCTAGCCATCTCCATTATGGTTCTATTTTTTCTCTCAGCTACACCATTCTGTTGGGGTGTGTATCTTGTTGTGAACTGTTTGTGTATTCCATGTTTTTTGCAGAAATTTAAGAACTCTCTTGAAATGTATTCACCTCCTCTATCAGTTCTCAGCACTTTGATGAAACAACCACTCTGTTTTTCAGCTAATGATTTAAATTGACAAAAGTAATTAAACACTTCACTTTTTTGTTTCAGAAAATACACCCATGTCTTCCTTGAATAATCATCTATAAAAGTCAGAAAATAGAAACTACCACCTATTGAAGGTGTCTGCATTGGACCACATAAATCTGAATGAACTATTTCCAATGGGGCTTTTGCTCTAGTGGATTTCCCTGCTGGGAAAAACTCTCTATGTTGCTTTCCAAGTATGCAACCTTCACAAACTTTCTCTGGTTTTTGAATTAATGGAATTCCCTTTACCATGTTCTTCCTATGAAGCAAATTCAAACCTCCAAAATTTAAATGACCAAATCTTAAATGCCAAAGCGAATTCTCATCCTTTACCTCTGCCTAAAAGACAGTTTGAATAACAGTTGATACCTCTTGTGCTTGTGCAAAGTTTGTACTCAAAGTTGGTTGTATTCTCAAAGGAAACATTCTATTGTTTGTCATGTGAATTTTTGCAATCATCTGGCCACTTGGGTATTTGTCTAAAATAGTGCATAACCCATTCTTGAAAGACACTCTATAACCCTTTTGAATTAACTGTCCTACACTCATCAAATTGTGTTTAAGGCCAGGCACAAAATAAACATCAGATATATATTTCTACTCCCCCTGCTTGGTTAGAATATTAACATTCCCTTTTCCTTTAACTGACACTTTGTTGTCATTACCCAGGGTGACATCTGACTTAATATTCTCATCTAGACTTGTGAATAGATCTAAATTCCCTGTCATGTGATTACTACAGCCTGAATCTAAAAACCAAACTTCTTTCTCACTAGCTTGAGCTACATTATAGGCTAAAAACATTGTGCTCTTATCAGGTCTATTGTCTTGACTCTCTCTAGAAAATTTTGCATTTTGTCTACTCATTTCATTATGTTTCTTTCTACACTCATTCATGTAATGGCCAAACTTTTTACAGTAATGGCATTGAACCTGAGATTTATCATACCTTTATCCTTGAGGAAAGTTTTGAGATGGGTTTTGGCTGCTGCCTCTTCCACTTGAACTTGACTGGTTATTTCTTCCACCTCTGTTGAAACCTCTTCCTCTTGCTCTAAAATTTGTTCTACCTCTACTTTTTCCTTGGTTAATTGAAGCTTGTGACTTGAATGCATGCTCCAATGACATATTTGTTGTTCTGTTGAGTATGTGCTCATGATAAATTAGTGAAGCATATAGCTCATCAACTGAATACCGTGTGAGATCCTTTGTCTCTTCTATTGTGACTGCAATTGACTCAAATCTTGTGGGTAAACTTCTCAAAATATTTTCTATAACTTTGACATCTTCTAGTGTATGTCCATGTGTTCTCATCTGGTTTACTAGTCCCATTATTTGAGTAAAATATGAATCTACAGACTCATTTTCTTCCATAAACAAAGTTTCAAACTCTCTTCTCAATATTTGCAACTTTGCAGTTTTGACTTTGTCCATTCCTTGATATGCTATTTGTAATATGTCCCATGCTTGTTTAGACTTGGTAGTGGTTGATATTCTAGGAAAAATACTTTTGTGTACACCTTGTAGAATAAAGAAGTGAGCCTTTGAATCCTTCTTCTTGTTATCCTTCAACAAATATTTCTCTGCTTGTGTCAAGGCATTATATGCTGTTGCATCTGCTGATTCTGGAAACCCATTCTCTACATACTCCCATAAATCTTGTGAACAGAACAATGCTCTCATTGTTATTGACCAGTAGTCATAATTCTTTCCATTCAATTGTGGAATTTGAGGATTACTCAAGCTTGTGCTTGCTGCCATGATTTACAGACTCTCTACAACTAACCTTAGGCTCTGATACCACGTGAAGGAAATAGCAAAGATAAATTTAAAAAAAACATATACATACAAAAATTATTTAACACAGAACAACCATTAACCACCTTTGCTACTTCAGAGCAAAATATATTATATTCCTCTTGTATCATTACAAAAAATATATCCTCGTATATAAAGGATTTCAGCTTAGACAAAAATTAATACAAACTTTAATCTCATGGAAATGCCAGCACAAATATGTCCTAAACAAGGTCAAATCGATTTAATTATAGTCCTAGTCATAAAGAAGACTGTCCAATCAAAAACATCCTTTAAAGCCAACGAGGAGTGCACTAACAGTCGGCACGGAAGAGTCAAAAAGTCAAACAGGGTTGACTACCACGCTACTGCCATGGTTTACGAGGAGACCGCGATGGCCGCGGTAATCGTGCGTGCTGCAAGGAAAGAGATTACCGCGCTACTGCCGCGATTAAGAAATAGACCATGGTGGCCGTGGTAACCATCCACCGACGGACAACTAATAGAAGAAGATGGGCACCGCGCTACTGCAGGAGGGAAGCGAGTAGACTGTGGTAGAGCGGTAACGGTATGGACTAACAGTGAGTGAAACGAGCTGGTGGTTAACCGCGTTACCGCGGTGAGAGGAAGGAAGGCACGCAGTATGGCGATAGTCACTACACTACCGTGAGGGCGAAAAGATGAGGCTACGGTATCGCGGTAACACCGCGCAATCGCAAGAAGAGAGTTAAGAGGTCGCAGTGGTGCGGTGGTCACCGCGTTACTGCGAGCTATTGATGGAGTCGGCACGGTATGGCGGTAAGGGTTGATGAAGACTGTCGGAGTTGACTGAACCGTTGACTCGCGAGTTGGGCAAATTTCCAACATACCATATTTATATATTCTATGTATAGAGATAAAGGGAAAAATCTCTATATTAGAAATATTTGCAGATGTTGCAATCAATAAGACATCTTCATTACTTTTCAAAATTCTTTTCTATTAGGTGAAAGTTAGTTTTTCCATGATTTTCATACTAACATTGATTATTGGATGTAATTATATCACAAAGGAATTGACATCTACTTTGGTACTTTATTATGAATACTATCATATCTAGCAAGATTTTGTTTTACATTTAGATTAATTGCTTTTAGTCTATATGCTTGAGTCTTATTTTCCAACTTTTCCAAATGTGTTTATATATTCAAGATAGTTCAATGTTGTTGTTTGCAAAATTGAGGGCATATTAATTTTATGTTGTATTTTCAAATCCCCTGACCATGATTGATGAAAATTCAGAAATAAAGCATAAGAACAATATTTCAGAAATGTAGGTAAAATTATCTTTTGCATACTATTACATCTTCTCTTTTTTAAGCTCATTAAGTAAGCAATGCTCAAATATCTATTTTTTTGAAACTTTTTAATTTAGAAGTGAAACATATAATAAGGTGCACATTGAAGGATTTTGACAATGCTACTATATTTGATGGTAATTGTTGCCAAGGAATAGTTTTATGCTTTTATGCTCTAAGTTAGTTGTGTATTGTTGAATATCAATATGTTAACAATATCAAGATGTGTTAGCACCCTCTCCATACTTTTGAAAACATGATCAAGAAAATCATTAATCATTATCATAGAATATGTATGAAACAAATATACCCAAAAAAGAGCACTAATTCATTCCCTTGCAAGCAATAGCTAGTCTTAAGATACCACTAGAAAAATATAGACTTTGTCAGACATTTGGCATGTGAATGACTCATTTCATTGGATAACAATAAAAAATGTCACAACAATTCACTTGTCTCTTAAATACCAACATGGAAAATTCTCTTCTCAATACCACTTTTTTATGCCACCTAGTTATCAACTTATCAACGTTTTGTATGCCTTACAGAACTTGTGTTCCTAGATGCAATCAGAAAATTCTTGTAATGCTATCCCCAGGTCTTTAGTCCAAGTTTTATACTAGTTAATCAATGGATTGGAGATTGTAATAGGATATTCTATGCCTCGAGTCCCCTAAAAAATGACTCTTTTATGTATTTATTGTTTCTCGATTGAAAAACTTTTCAAGCTTGAGACACTGCTCAAGACAATTATATTTCAATACACCCAGATTTGCTCCAAGCAGGGACTCTAGCTGGAGCACAACTCTTGTTTAATTAGATATATGAAATTGTAAATCGATTTTGTTCCTTCTTATATCATTAATTAATGACCTTATAATACTACTATTTCAATTCTAATATCATTTCCTGCACACAATTCTTCAAGTATTTTAGTCTCTCACTTCGAACTACTTTCTTCACATTAGCTTTATAAAGCATTTGAACTTCAAAAAATTAATGTGTTTCTTATTAGATATGAACTCATAGTTGAATCATTATACATAGAGGATGAGGTGGTAGTAAAGGTTTAAGCATGCAATTAAAAGGTAAATAGCAATAGGGTAGGGGTATGATAATAAAATGATGGTTTAAAGGTATACAAAGGTAAAATCAATATTCATTTAAAGATTTATTATTGAAAACATCTATAAGTATTTATTTGTTTCATAATTCCTTTCATGAGAATCAAACCACTAGATGTTAATTGAGGATAATATGATTTATATGTTTAATCATGATTCGACCTTTATTTCCTTTGTGAAGGGATAGTATTTAAGTTTTATTTGGTAATTTTATTCACATGTGAAGGGATAGTAATTAAAAGGTAAATAGCAATGGGGTAGGGATATGATAATAAAATGATGGTTTAAAGGTATACAAAGGTAAAATCAATATTCATTTAAAGATTTATTATTGAAAACATCTATAAGTATTTATTTGTTTCATAATTCCTTTCATGAGAATCAAACCACTAGATGTTAATTGAGGATAATATGATTTATATGTTTAATCATGATTCGACCTTTATTTCCTTTGTGAAGGGATAGTATTTAAGTTTTATTTGGTAATTTTATTCACTAGTCGCTACATGTCTAGAATGTTTTTATTTCAAAATCATGATTCAGATAATATTGATCATGTCCAACATCATTTGGTTAAACATAAGAGAATAGGTTTAAGGAAATATGCTAGCTCTTGTCATTCATACATGTTGCATCTTATTTCATGTGAGTAATGTAGAAGAGTTTGATTAAGGGTCAAATTATATCTATGTTCATTGGATTCTCCTGAAGACTTTTGATCATGAAATCCTCAAAAAATTATATATGTTGGTGTAGTTACTTTATTCTAAGTTAGAATGGAAGCTCATTTTTCATTGTTAATAAATCGTGACTAACTACTTTGATTCTCTTTCTTAAATCATACCTCAATGGATTACAATAGTGATTTCGTTCCTAGTTTAATATAGATTAGTGATTTTGTTCCTAGTTTAATATAGATTAGTGATTTTGTTCCTAGTTTAATATAGAGAACATGCAATAGAGTTGTGTATGGAGTATGAGATGACATCTTAATCATGCAATTATTAATTCTGATAGAGGGACAAATAAATTTTTTTTTGTTATTCAATATTTGTTTTGGACCGTTGATATTGCACTCCATGCCGATATTGCATTTGTTTCTTTAAAATCACTAATCATTTGCTTAAATGATCTTAATGAATGTGCTTGAGTTAAGTTGCAAAATGAAGAGGTAATCCTACTCTTGAGTTAAATGTAAATTCTCTTCAGTATATGATGATTATTTAAGTCATTTATTTACAAAATTATTTTAATATTGTTCACATAAAAGAGGGAGCTGTTATTAGATACTGAAATGACACCCTTCATGTGGGTAATAGTTGTGATGGTATCTATAGACATTCAAAATATTTTGATTGATATCATGCACGTGATCCTGATTAACTAACATGAATTCTTCCTTAATCATTTTCACACTGACCAATTAATTGAATAATCTTTATTTAATTAATTGAATTCATTGAATTTTCTCCTAAAATCATATAATACACTTTATCAGATTATTACATCATCTTCCTTTAATTAAATAAATCAATTTATTTAATTAAAATCCTAATGTTCTTCATTTAGTTAAATAAATCAATTTATTTAATTCCTAATGTTCTTCCTTTAATTAAATAAATCAGTTTATTTAATTAAAATCCTAAAGTTCTAACATCCTCTCATTTGATTTAAATAAACCTAAGCATTTAAATTAAATGTCATAAATCAATTAATTTCATAAATAAACCTAAGCATTTAAATTAAATGTCATAAATCAATTACTTCATTTAAGTTATCAATTAATTTCATTTAAGTTAATTAATCCTAAATTAATTAACTCATAACATTAATCCTTCATTTCTCTGGCTTTTAACTCCACCCTAGGGTATTAAATAAATCAATTTATTTAATTAAAATCCTAAAGTTCTAACATCCTCTCATTTGATTTAAATAAATCCAAGCATTTAAATTAAATGTCATATATCAATTAATTTCATTTTAAGTTAATTAATCCTAAATTAATTAACTCCTAACACTAATCCTTCATTTCTCTAGCTTTTAACTCCACCCTAGGGAAGTCAACCTTGGTCAACTAACCAAGTTGTACATGTAAATCAATTTATTTGATTTACTAATTACTCTATTTTCATTCAAAATGACATATTCTTGGAATATTCCACCCACTTGACTTTTGTCCTCTTTTTTGAGCCACCTTTGCATTGAAAGCTCTTACATGTCTTCTTTTTTGAGCCACCTTTGCATTGAAGGCTCTTACACAAGCCACCTCTTGGCATTCATTCCTCTTACACATCTCATCTCCCAAGATGTGTGAGCACAACTCCTCTAAGATTCATTAGCATGTTGACAAGTGGCACAATGCCATTGGTCCAATTTTTAATTCCACATTCTTCTCATTCTTCACTCTCCAACCCTTCATCCTTATAAATAAAGGTCTTCTCTGTTGATTGAGGATCCACAATCTCATGCAAGGTTACTATCCACAATATCATCCACAAGTTAAATTATTATAAGCATAGAATTCATCAATCATAGCTAGGTTATTATCATTTTGCATCAAAGAATCACACATTTCATCCAAAGTTTATCAAGGGGTTGGGAAATGGCTTCTTTCCACATCAAAGGAGCACTAATCCCTCTATGGGATGCTGGTTTGAGCATTAGAATAGATTTTCATTTGTGATTTACTTGCATAGTTTAAGATATTTTGCTTTGTTCTCATATTCATATGTTCAAAGAATTTCATAGGGAATGTTTGGTTTACACTTGTGTATTGACTAATGATTGCTTGTTTGCTCACGTTTGAGTAGGTCTAGGCGAAGCATTCACAGTAGCAAGAAGATTGATTAGTATTCATTAATAGTTCAGTTTTAATTTGAATCCCAAATAGTGTAGTCTAAATAAAGACTTTAAATAGAGTTGATTTTAGAATTTAATGATGTTTGGGTTAAGAATTGGGCTTGATAATCTGTTAGTTTAAGCATAAGTACAATCATTTGGAAAGAATAATCATGTTCATAGAATATATTCTAATTAGTTTTTTTTAAGAACTGACATTTTTGTAAACAAGAAGGTCCAACGGAGGGCAGGGAAATTCAAGGGAAATAAATAGCTTATCTCCAATTGAAAACAAGGATCACATGCCAAGTAAATTCAAGATGGAATGGCATCAAGAAGGTACTTCTAGACCCTTTATACATATACATGAAATTTCTAAGATAATGTAAGTTATGATGATACATTATTATGTTCTTACTGCTCATCACTGAATCAGGACACTTTCACCTAATGACTAGATTCTGGAAATATAAATTAAGTGTTATTTCACCTAAGTGGGTGGCAACCAACGAAGATTTGTTAGGGTATTCAAACCTTAGTTCAAGGGTTGCATACCCACTTGAACCACCAAAAACATATACAAATCAAGGGAAAGAGGATTCCCTTTACTAGGCCCCTAGGGTTTTCCACCCTAGGAGCTCTTGGTTTGGGAATGGCTCTCTTTCCTCTTTGTTGATATGTTCTTGGTGATTGCATTCAAAGGAAGGATGGTTTATTGATGAAGGTTTGTGCTAAGTGTGTGTGATGTGTGGCTAAAACTGAAAGTAAAATGAAGCTAATCTAAATGTATACAAATGTAAATGAAATAAACTAAACTAATGCAAAGCTATTCTAAAATGACCTAAATGTGTGTTTTTTGAAAAATAACAAAGAAGGACAAAAGGTGTGTACCTGGGAAACTGATGTTGCAGCTGAATGCTCTCGAGATCTCCTAGAAAATTCTTGAACTGAGCAAAAGGACACTTACGCCAACTGGGGCGACCTAGTCCTCTAACCTGGAAATTCTGCCAAAACAAATTTCGGGGAAATGGGTGCCCAAAAATACAGAAACCCTTTTTCCGGCCTAGCACAGGGACAAGGTCACCAATAGGGGTGACCTACTCCTCTTGTAGCTTTTTGAGGAATTAGACTTTGATTTTGTGGGTCCCGATTGATGTTTCCCTTTTCTGCAACAACCCGTCTCCCGAAAGTGACTTGTAGCTTATTTTCTTGTCCTTCCTAGGGTTTGAGACTTGGATTTTACTTGAGGACAATGTTGGTACTTCTTGCAACACTTTTTCCTTCACCTAATCTACATCAAAAGACCTACAAACACATGCAAAGACCATAAATTGTTGGGGTTAGGAAATAGGGGTTTTCCTAAGTCAAACCCCTTTGTAGGTGATTAAACCCAAATGAGATAAAAGAAAAGGAATGTAATATTGAATGATAACATAATAGAATAGAAATGCTTACCAAACCTTTTTTGATGGTCTACAACATGCATGAGCAGCTCTAATGGAGGTAAACTGAAAACCCTAATGTTTGTATGCTTGCTTGTAAAGTCTTGGTTGCTTGGGTGCTTGAAGATTGAGAGCAAGAGAGTAAAAATGAGCTAGGAGAGTCTAAGAGAGTGAGAGTGAAAAATGAGCTAAGAAGAGAGAAAAATGAGGATAAAAAATCTTATTTGTACATGTGAAACCCTAATTTTCCTGAAAATGACTTATAATAGGCCGACCTTAGGGTTTTGGGGGTAGATTCCCGCAAGTTTTATGTTTTAATTTTGAATTTTATACCTAAAAGGACTAGGTCACCCAAAGTGGCGACCTAGTCCACTTGGGCAAATCCAAGTGGTGGTCGGGAATTTAATGATGATTAACAATGTTTATTAGCTTTGCCTCCCAAAACACACTTTAATCAGGCCTAAAAGTATATTAAGGGGACAAAATTAGCATTGAAAAGGGTTAATTTAGGGGTGATAAGCCTAGATAAGTGTGAAAATGCATTACAACACTTCATAACACTATTTCATAAGGATTAAGAAGGTGTAAGAAGGTGTTATTTAAGTAAATTATGTTGAAAGGGTCTTAGAAAAGTGAGGAAATGTGTTACAACACTTCACAACACCTTAGTAAAACGTCATTAGATTATTGTTGAATTGCAAGCTTTCAAGACTGAATCAAGGTAAAACAAGGCAAAATCCAATGGAAAAGGCCACAATGAGTGAAAAAGTGCCAAGGTATACACTTTTTGGTGACACATTTAGCCCCCACTTTAGTGAGAGTATGAATGTTCTTAAAAATCACACTAAAGTAGTTGAATCATGCGTGTCGAGCGAGATCTAATGTACTCATGCTAGTAAGGTGAGATGACTATGATCAAGAGGGATGATCAAGGCCCCAGTATCAAGATCCCATGGAAAACTAAATATAAGTATAACAGATCACACAGGGAGTGATGTGAAAAAGTGGAGAGAGAGAAAAAGTCAGATCAAGCTTCAACTGTTTGTCCATCTAGTTGTGGATCAAATCTAGGTTGTTTGTCTGAAAGAGAAGGATGTACTCACTCTGGGCTGACAAGATTTTTCGGTTGTCCACCGAGTGAGAATTCCAAGAGGTGGTGAGATACATACACATGGTTGGTATGCACTCACACACAAACAGGTGGCTATGGGGAAAGTCATGCCGATAGTTGGGCTTCCCGCTCAACCATACCAAAGTTATACCTCTCGATAACTTTGATAAGGTGCCACAAAAGACAAGGGTGCAGTTCATGAGACAAGCAAAGCCTTGGATGCTTAAAACCCATGAACAAGGACAAGATGGCACCATAGGCATGCAAGTTGTGTTATGCAAGGTGGCCATGTATGCAAGGTGCAAAATGAAAAATGCAAAAGGGATGTTCAAAGGAGTCTTGTTTAGTTCATGTGAGGTATTTGACTTAGGGAACATTGTGTCTAATGTCTCCAAAAGAGGACCAATCAAAGCATAAAAAATTCACAACTTAGGGGATGCAGTGCATCGCATCAATCCACTAAGAGGAATGTAATATGCTATGATAAGTCACTTTCATGAAGGACATTACACACAATGTCATCCACTAAGTGAGAGACTCGTTGTATGAAGTGGCAAGGTTGCACTAGGAACCAAGGAAAGGCAAATGAAAAAAAGGAATTGTGCTAGGGTATGCCCCCACTTTAAAGGAATTTCTACACACTGTTTTGTGAGCAATTGCTTTAAAGTAGAGAAAGGAAAAAAAGAAAGGAAAGGAACATGAGAGCCTACTTTTAAAGCTTTATGCCAAATGATATGTTTCCAATGAAGGTTTTGTCATGGGAATGATAGTATGTCACATGTGAGTTAACCTTAAGACATGTCATCCACATCTCAAGCTTTCTCTTTGTATGTTCATGAGATGTCAACATCTAGTCAAAAGATGTAACAAAAAGTGACATACGAGGACAAGGCTAGTGAACCTCTTGCCCCCACTTAGTGCAAGGAAAAGGTGAGCCGAAAGGATGAAGGTATGGATTAGGGAGAGGAATTAGGTGTCCCCATAGGAGGGAGAGCACCAAGCTCCGTGAGATGGTTGAAGGTTATTGTTTGAAGGAAAGGGGGAGGAGGGAGGTAACCCTAAATCTTTCATGAAAGAAGATGATATGTCAGTTTGCATCATGTGTTCATTGCATCCATGTGGAGGAAGGAGATGGTGTTCGATACCATAACAGTCTTCCAAGTTAGATGAATGGGTTGTGTTGTTTGGAGAAGGATTGGTTGTTGTAGAAGAACACAAATCCTTGTGAGTGTTATGCATGGGCCCTCCATGAGGGATGGGAGTTAAATATCCCCCATCACCACCATGAGGTAATGGTGTTGATGTTGAACCAAGTTGAGCATAGAAGACATAAGGTGGTTTTGGTGTAGGTCATGAGGTTTCACACCCTCCTTTAAAGGGAGGCGTAAGACCCCAATCGTTATTAGAACTTTTTTCGGAAGATGATTTATTTGTGTATGACTCTTTGGACCAAGAGGGTGAGATTTTTGAAATTGTATTAAAAGAAGGTGTAGAATATAACGACCCCCAATGATCACAAAGGAGTTATGTTGTGGGTGAAGGAGTAGCATCAACTTGGATAGGCTTGGATCTAGGAATGGGAGGATTAGGAGGGTTGGAAATGTGGTGATTAGTTGATTCATAGCTTTGTGCATCTGCATCAATCGTATATATCTTGTTATGGTATTTAAATTTTAAAGTGGATGAAGGGTAGATGGGAATCCTTTCATAGCATGAATCTAGGGTCTCCCTAGGATAAGATGGTATAAAAGGGGTCCTTTCATGATATGGATAGGAGTAGGCAGCACTACTGGTCCGACCTTGATAGGTAATGTGATCAGCCCTAGTGGTTGCCTATTAACATTATCGAAGCCATGGATATGAACATCATTAATTTGAATGAGATTTTTGTCTATGCCAAGTGTGTTTAGGAGGTCCATGCTACAAAGATTGATTTATGATCCATTATCTATGAGAGTGTGCCTAACTAGATATTCATTAATGTTTACCTTTATCATCAAAGGATCATTCTTGGTTTGAACCTTGAGTGAGGGCAACTCATGTTTAGAGAATGTGATGTCAGATTGGGGTACTTGCAATGGATGAGAGGGAGGTTTGAGATTGTTTGATTTTATGTAAGATTCAATCTCTTCCTTTTGTATTTGTGCCATTTCGTGAAAGAGAAATTGGACTATAGGTGAGAGTTGAATAAGCTCCCATACAGATATATCAGCAGGATTATTTTTAAGGTCCTCAACACGAGGGACTCTAATGTGAGAAAAGGGAAATGGCTTAGGAGTGGTGGGCGATCCCCTAGGTGTTTGAGTCACTAAGTTACAACTTAGTGGCTGTGAAACATTGGTATGATGAGATTGCATCATGGATTTCAAGATATCTCTTAGTTTTTTATGTGACTCACTAATGGGAGGAGACTTAGGAGGCTCATTAATGAAAGGAGATCCCACTTGTGTCGTCATAACCTCAAGAATCTTGTCTTTATGTTCATGACTGGTTAATGAAGGGGATGTGAAGGTCACTTGATTAGATTCTCCTAGGGAAGGTTTGGTGTTTAAATGATATGTGTCAAGGGTCACACGTTCTTGCACCATTATATTCTCCCTAGGAGGAGATTTTTTAGAAGAACGAAAAACCAAATGTTCTTCACATTCAAAGGTTGGTTATTTTAAAGGGAATCCATCGCAAGTAGGAGAATGACAAATGGTGTAACTTTTGTGTTTAATAAGGGGTTCCCTAGAAGGAGGGGGGAAACTAAGACACTCATGACTTTGATCAATTGTATCTTCTATTGACAAAGTATTATCTCCACACCTAGGAGAGATACTAGGAGAAGGACAAAGGTTATTGTCATGATTACTTATGGTAACATTGTCTTGTTTGTTAAGAGAGGTAAGAGGAGAGAAATAAATAGAATTCTCTGAACTCTCATTAATTTGTTCTCTTGACACCATTTAATCTCTACATCACCAAGAGGAGAGAGATTAGGGGAAGAACGAATATGATTTTTTGGAATTTCCAAGGTTGTATTCTCTATCACAAAAACACTCTCAAAGGGAGGGGGAGGGAAGGTTTCTTAGCATATCTAGATGTATAATACACTAAAATTGTGTGAAAAAAAATAAAAATCATTTTTAACTATGTCATGCAATATTTCAGCAATATGAACAATGTAGATGCAAAAATATAGAACATGTATATCCAATGTATGCTAAGTTTGAAGAATGCAAACAATGCATATGAAAGAATTAAAAGTACTTTTAGCAAACTTATGCATAGTTTTATGAATGTAAACACTGAATAAGCAAAAGTGAAAAGTACTTTAATGAAGATTATTCGCATTTTCAGAAATGTAATCATTTTGCAGATCTGATTAGGAAGGTAAATAAAAAATGACTACCCTAAATGGATGATTTTGAGAGAGAAGCAATAAACCTATGTTCTCAAAACTTTCCAAACTTATATTATATGGTACTAGGAGGTTTGGGAAGTACATAAATGAGGTTTCAGAGGCTGTAACAGGCAGTTAAAAATTTGAACAAGGACTAGGTCGCCCATAATGGAAAACTAGTCCCACTAGGGATTTTTTTCAAATATTTTAAAGTTTTTTTAAGTGGTTTTTGATGTGTTTCAGACTATGTGATGTATTTATAAGATGAAAATGCAGAATGTGAGAAATTTTCAATGAAATTATATATGCAAAAATGCCAATTAACATAAAATTTCACTAATGCAATATTTTATGAACCCTAGGATGCAAACAATGCAATGTAATATTTTTTCTAAAATGAAATGCAAGAACAGAAGATTAACAAGTATAGGACAGTCGGGTTCACCAAAATGAACCACCAAAAACATATACAAACAAGGCAAAGAGGATTCCCTTAATAGGCTCTTAGGGTTTTTCACCCTAAGAGCACTTGGTTTAGGAATGACACTCTTTCCACTTTGGTGATATGTTCTTGGTGATTACATTCAAAGGAGGGATGGGTTATTGATGAAGGTTTGTGTTGAGTGTGTGTGATGTGTGGCTAAAACTAAAAGTAAAATGAAGCTAATCTAAATGTATACAAATGGAAATGAAATAAAACTAAACTAATGCAAAGCTACTCTAAAATGACCTAAATGTGTGTTTTCTGGAAAATAACAGAGAAGGATAGAAGGTGTGTACCTAGGAAAGTGATGTTGCAATTGAATTCTCTTGGGATCTCCTAGAAAATGCCTGAACTCAGCAAAAGGACACTTATGTCAACTGGGGCGACCTAGTCCTTCAACCTAGAAATTTTGCCAAAACAGGTTTCGGGGAAATGGGTGCCCAAAAATACAGAAACCCTTTTTCGAGCCTAACACAAGGACAAGGTCGCCAATAGGGGTGACCTAGTCCTCTTGTAGCTTTTTGAGGAATCGGGTTTTGATTTTGTGGGTCCCAATTGATGTTTCCCTTTTCTACAGCAACCCGTGATATGAACTCCCAAAAGTGACCTGTAGCTTGTCTTCTTGTCCTTCCTAGGGTTTGAGACTTGGATTTTACTTGAGGAGAATGTTGGTACTTCTTGAAACAATTTTTCCTTCACCTAATATGCATCAAAAGACCTGCAAACACATGCAAAGACCATAAATTGTTGGGGTTACGAAATAGGGGTTTGCCTAAGTCAAACCCCTTTGTAGGTGATTAAACCCAAATGAGATGAAAGAAAAGGAATGTAAGATTGAATGATAACACAATAGAAATTCTTACCAAACCTTTTTTGATGGTCTGCAACATGCATGAGCAGCTCTAATGGAGGTAACTTGGAAACCCTAATGCTTGTATGCTTGCTTGTGAAGTCTTCGTTGCTTGGATGCTTGAAGATTGAGAGCAAGAGAGTAAAAATGAGCTAGGAGAGTCTAAGAGAGTGAGAGTGAAAAATGAGCTAAGAAGAGAGAAAATTGAGGATGAAAACCCTTATATGTACATGTCAAACCCTAATTTTCTTGAAAATTACTTATGATAGGCCGACCTTAGGGTTTTGGGGGTAGATTCCCTCAAGTTTCATGTTATAATTTTGAATTTTATGCCTAAAAGGACTAGGTCTCCAAAAGTGGCGACCTAGTCCACTTGGGAAATCCAAGTGGTGGTTGGGAATTTAATGATGATTAACAATGTTTATTAGCTTTGCCTCCCGAAACACACTTTAATCGGGACTAAAATTACATTAAGGGGACAAAATTAGCATTGAAAAGGGTTAATTTAGGGGTGATAAGCCTAGATAAATGTGAAAATGCATCACAACACTTTACAACACTATGTCATAAGGCTTAGGAAGGTGTAAGAAGGTGTTATTTAGGTAAATTATGTTGAAAGGGTCTTAGAAAAGTGAGGAAATGTGTTACAACACTTCACAACACCTTAGTAAAACGTCGTTAGATTATTGTTGAATTGTAAGCTTTCAAGACTGAATCAAGGTAAAACAAGGCAAAATCCAATGGAAAAGGCCAAAATGAGTGAAAAAGTGCTAAGGTATACACTTTTTGGTGACACACTAGTAAGATCAGTAATTAGATGTTATGGCTAGCAATAACAAACTTAGTTATTGGTAGTCTCTTTCTTGCTCAGGGGTTTGGCTAGAGTCCACGTGACTTCATGATGCCAATATGGTTGGGTGGTGAACAATCCTCACATAATGTTTGCATTGTTATAAATGTTTGAGCGAGGTAGTAACGTGTTATTTATTTATAATGGTAGGATGGTTCTTATATTAATTGTTATTTTAAAAAAATGGCAGCACAATTTTGAGGTTACCTGACCAAGTTGTTACATTGAGTAAGAAGCAATATTCAATGTCATTATCTACTGTAGAGACAAAGTACATTGTAGCGGCATCATGTTGCACAGAAGTGTTGTGGATGAAGCAAACTTTGAAGGATATTAGATTATCATATGATGAACCTATTTCTGTTTTGTGTGATAATACAAGTGTTATCAATATCTCAAAATACTTAGTGATGCATTCAAGAATAAAACATATCTTTATCTAGCATCACTTTCTAAGAGAAAGGTTGCAGAGAATGAGGTGAAGCTAGAGTATGTGCTTACTAAGGATCAAGTTGTAGATATTTTCACAAAGGTTCTTCCTAAAGATACTTTTAGGTATCTCTGGCAGAAGTTAGGGGTTATTACCCCTCCTTACTAGATGCATAAGTGTGTGCATCTGTCTGGGAATCATTTCAAGATACATCCTTGGTCCTGGATTAATGTTGAAGGCTACCTATTAGGGGGGTAGGTAGTGGTATTGTTGGATGGTGTAGTGAGATGGAGCATATTATGTGCCCCTAAGGGGGAGAGTGTAGAAGAGTGAGTGCAGTTGCCTGCCAATGTTGCAAGTGGTGTCAAAGTGGTGTATGTAGATGTCAAAAGAGAAAAAAAAAATCTATGTAGATGATGTGTGAAAGGTGCAGGTGTTTCCCTTTGAATGTTTTCAAAGGGGGAGAGCAAGAGATTTCAATGCAGGAAAGAGAGTTGGATGATTTTATGGCCCTTTTCCATTGATGTCAAAGGGGGAGAGAGTTGGTTGAAAAACCATAGTTTGGAATAGATCTAGAGTTGTTTGGGAGAGAGTTGGTTGAAAAACCATAGTGCATAAGAGAATATGATCTAAATAGCATAGGGGAGAGAGTGTTTAGGATCAAGAGAATGTGAGTATGAAGAGTTACCCCAATTAGGGGGAGTACTGCTTGTTTCAAAGTTGTTGTTGGTTGCTTTTGTTTTTGATGGTTTTTTAGAAAGATGGTGTTGCTATCAATGACAAAGGGGAAGATTTTTGGAAGCTTGAGTTGTTTGGGTGTTTTTATTTATGTTAACACAATGTTGCTAGTGTTGTCATTGTTGTCAACCTACATTATAGTTTTAGATTTTGTTGGCAGTGTGATTTGGTTAGTGATATCATTGGTGTGTGTTGCATTATGTTGTGGTGTTGTCATCAATATTTTCATTGATGTATAGAATGAGTAAGAGTTTTAGTTACATTAAGTTCACTTGGTTTCCAAGTACTTTTTTGAAAAATGAATAAAAAGAGTGTGTAGTGTGATAGAGGTATGTTTAGTGTTGTCCTCCGCATTTATTCATGGTTGAAGATGTGCTTGTGTGGTTCAGATATGATGATCAATGGTGTTCAGAGGTTCTATATCTAGAGTCTTAAGTTTTGCATCATTCTATAGTGAAAGTTGTGTTTGATAGTTTATTTGTCTGTATAGAAGGTTGTCTAAGAAAAATGAGATTGCTCTGCATTTCTCCTTAATAAAGTTTATTATCTTGTGGATTTGGGAACAAACTTATATTATATGTAACTTCCTTCCCTTGAGGTTTCAAGTGCTAAGGTGTTTTGCAAGGTTGGTTAGTAAGTTGTGTTATGTAATAGTATGTTTGGTTACACCAAACGATAGTGTTCTTAGTTTCAAGTGGTTGTGACAAAGTTGCAGAATACTCTGATGATGCTAGAATATTTTGAGATATTGTGTGTATTTTTTGAAGTGTTTTTGTGTGGTATGCATGACCTAGAGAAGCGTGTATGTGGTTGCTTGAAGTGTTAGTTCAAGTTTGGCCAACCTGGCATGCTAGCACTATTTGAAAAGGTATCTCATGGATTGTGTGGCATGGTGATATATATTTGGGTCCTAGTTATCCTTTGGTGTGGTCATCCTTCACTTCTTTCCACTGTGGAGGTGTTTGGTATTGACCTATTTTGGTTTTGTACATTTTAGGTACATACATTTCATTAAGGTCAACCTAATTGAGATTGTTTTGATCATGGATGGTATATAAGTAAGGTAAATTGTTGGAGATGTGTGTGGATATGTAGAAGGTGTAAGAAAGATGTGAATTTGATTAAGTGTGGTGATATGAGTGTGACCCTAATTTTTATGACTCGAATATAGTGAGCAAGAGGGTCTAAATTTTTAGTGTGCTTGAAGTTGTTGGTGATGGTGAGCCAAAGGTTGCAGATGGCATAAAGTTTCAATGGTAGATTTATCTTGTTGCCTTGAGATAGTGAGTCTCTTTGTAATAGTTTTGTTCTATCTTCTTGGCAGTGATCTACCCAATGATGAGCATTTCTTCTTTTTATGGGAATTTAACCCTTGGCATTGAGCCCAATTGTATTTGGTGTTGCAATTCATATATATATGTGAGCTAATCCCCATTGTGGTTTTTCCCTTCTTAGGTTTTCAATGTAAATCTGGTGTTCTTATGTGTTTGGATTTGTTTGCATTATTGTTTCATATGTTTAAATTTTACTAATGTATGATAATTGTTGATAAGGGTTTGAAAATATATTAAGGGTTTAAATTTTTGTAAGCATACAATTGATTCACCCCCCCTCTCATTTTTCTTATGCATCTAAAAATTGGTATCAGAGTTATGGTTCCTTGGAGAGAGCTTAACCACTTGAGGTAGATTCGGATGGTGCATAGGAAGGGTTTCAAAGCTCCTATGTTTGATGGAATGAATTATACTTACTGGAAGGCTAGGATGGAATCCTTTCTAGTCTCTCTTAGATTTATTGTCTGACAATCAGTTGAAAAAGGATACACTATGTCTACTACTGGTTTGACAAGTGATGATGAAATCAAGGAATATGAGAGCAATGGTAAAGAAAGGAATTGTATTATGAGTGACCTCTCTGATTTTGATCTTGAAAAATTAATGTCTAAAATCTACTAAAGACGTCTAGGCAAAGTTGGAAAGTATTTATGAAGGAGATTATAAGGTCAAGCAAGCAAATATGTAGAACTACAAAGCTAAATTTGAAACCTTAAGGATGTCTGAAGCTGAAGATATTACTGCCTACATGCTCAAAGTTTATGAAGTTGCCAATGCCATCAATGGTCTTGGTGGAAAGCTAGAATAAAGTGAAGTGAAATAACATATAAAAAGGGGGAAATACTTTTGTATGGTTCAAGACATAGAGCAAACCCACTTTCAAATTATTTCATTAAAGGGTAACCCTAAAGATCTCAACCTAAGATATGCAAAAGAGAAAGAGATCTTATAGTGGGGTTGTCCTAGGGTCTGATTGTAAACTAATGAGGATTTCAGCACCAAGTTAGGACTTGGAAAGACAAATATAATGCAAAATGCAATACCTAACCTTAATATGATGCAATCTTTCACTAAATGACCTAAAAATGCATGAAAATTAAAACAGAAAGATGCAAGATGGAATGTGTGCACCTGAAAATCTAAAGATGGTTGGATGGAGCTTTGAAATGCTAAAAATAATAACTAATTGGGACTCATATGCGAGGTTGGGTGAATCAGTCCCAGATCTAGGTTTCTGTGCAAAAACTAGAATCTAGCAAATGGGTGTCTGAAACTGCAAAAACCTAACAATTGACCTAAACTGGGACTCATATGCTAGAACTAGCGTATTAGTCCAATTAGGGTTTTCTGAAACTTTAAAGTTTGAATCTATTCTTCAAGGTCTACTCTGTGCTTCCCAATTGATTTCTGGATCTGAAACCCTGATTTTCCACATGTAGAAGTCTTCTAAGTATCTCCAATGCAAGGTGGCATCTTTGACAACTTCTTCCAACTTTCTCCTTAGAAGGTCTTGAACCTAGATCTATAAAACACACACTAAAGAGAGGGGGAAATGTTTTTTTATTAATGGATAAGGGTTTGCCTTGGTCAAACCCTGTTTTGGTAATCAAACCTTGAAATGAAATGAAATAGGAATGGAGAATGGTGAATGAACAAAATGCAAAGTGTTTCAACTCACCAAACCCTGGTAATGAAGTGTTGTAAACATGTATGAAGTGGTTCCAATGGATGTATATCTTGACTCTTGCTTGGATAAGATAGATCTTGAATAGAATGCTAGCTTGAATCATGAAACCATACATCACAATTGTTAGCTCCAAAACAAACATGATGCATGATGACTTTGACATGATGCTTGATGCTTGAATAATGCTCTAAAACACTTGATAATTGGCCCTTGAATGCTCTTGTAAACACTTGAATTCTCTTGTAAACTCAATTATGCTATTATGAATGATCTCACAAAAGTCTTCGGTGAAAATGAGTGAAAGAACCTTGTATTTATACTTAATTATGCAATAATTCTCGAAATTACAACACTACAAGCCGACATCAAATCTAGGAAGATAAAATCCTGCCAAGAATTTTAATTAATTTTAATTTTAGGAAACACAAGACTCATATGCCCAACGTGGCGTATGAGTCCCATCTAGGCATAATTTATGGGACCAAATTCAAAAATGCTTAGAAAGGTGTAAAATCGGGATTGGGACCCAAAACCCTAGGTGGGACCCCTACGCCCAAGGTGGCGTATGAGTCCCAGATCACTAAATCTGGGCCACACAACCTGAAAACACCTAAATTATGATTGGATGTTGATTTGTGTTGGGATTATCCTCAAAAATATGCATTAAATGAGGCTTGTGGATGTAAAATAAGGCCAATTAAAGCGTAAGAAATCCCAATTATTTAATAAAACCCTAGAAAAGTGTGAAAGTGTGCTACAACACTTTACAAAACTTAAATAAGGTACCAATAAGCTCATTTAGTTCACAAGGGCCCAAGACCTAATGTGAATATGTTGGACATATTACAACACTAAGCCAAGGCCATGTTAGGGAATCCTTTTTATGTCATTGCATCTAGCCTCCACTTTAGTGAGAGGAGGAACTTGCTTCTAACTCACACTAAAGTAGACCAATGCACATCAAGAGGGGTCTAAGTGTACTGACACTAGTAAGATAGAATAGTCATGATCAAGAGGGTTGTGCAAGCCCCCAGGACCAAGGTCCTATGACAAACCAACATAGGTACAAAAGAACACACATGAAAATGATATAAGAGAAAACATCAAGACACAAGCATACACTACCAAAGACATAACAAAACAAAATGAAAAAGGGGTAGATCAAGCTTCGACCATTTGCCCATCACGATGTGGGTCAAATCTAGGTTGTTTGTCTGAAAAATGCATGCTCACTTTGAGGCAATGGAACTTTAGGTTGTTCGTTGGGTGAGGATCCAAGAGAGGTGAGACACATACACACATGCCCGGTATGCACACACACATGAGTGGCTAAGGGAAAGTCATGCTTTGATTTGGCTTCCCGACAAACCATACCAAAGTTATACCTCCTGATAACTTTGATAAGGTGTCATGCAATAATGAACTTCGAGCTTCATGAGACAAGCAAAGCTTCGTATGCTTGGAACTCATGAACAAAAAAGATGGCTCCACAAGCATGCAAAGTGAATTATTCAAGGTGGCCATATAACTAGAAATGAAAATACAACAATAAGAAACATTCAAAAGAGTCTTGCTTAATTCATACGAGGTCTTAACTTAGGGGACTTTGTGCCTAATGTCGCTAAAAGAGGACCAATCAAAGAATAAAAGATTCACAACTTAAGGGATACAATGTGTCACATCAAGCCACTAAGAGGAATATAATATGCTAAGAGAGATCACTCTCTTGACTGACATCACACCCAACGTCAACCACAATGAAAAATGCATCACATGAAGTAAGAAAACTACACCATGAAACATGAAAAAGAAAAATGCAAAATAATAATGTCAAATGTATGCCCCCACTTTAAATAAATTGCTAAACACCATGTTGTGAGCAATTACTTTAAAGTAGCAAATGGTAAATACTAACAATAAAGAGGACATTTAAGAGCTAACTTGGAAATCCCTATGCCAAGTCATATGTTTCCAAATGAAGCTATGTCATGTAAAGAAAACAGAGGGGTTGCCCCAAAAAATGAAACTCCAAACACAAGAGGGATCTATGGATTTGGGGTTAGTATGTTCTTGCTACATTGTTTTTAGAGAGCTTATAACTACCATCATTCCCCAAATACACATAGAATTGGAAGAAGAGCTCTAATTGGGTAGATTGCAGGTTAAGGGCATTTGTATTATTTATATTTCCTCTTTTCTTTTTTTTAAATGTTTGTACTGCCTTACAAAGGCGATGACTGGGGTGAAAGGGGAGGTGATTTGTGAGGAGTTCACGCCTCCCTTTACAAGGGAAGGGGGGTTTGATGCCTCCCCCATTCTATCCATAGCGGTTGGAGATGGGGAGGGTCGAGGTCCCTCCAATTTTTGTATGTTTTATTTATTTATTTTATTCTCATTGCTATTATATATGTTTTTTTGCATTAATTTAACTTATTTGATCTCTCTCTCTCTCTCTCTCTCTCTCTCTCTCTCTATATATATATATATATATATATATATATATGTGCATGAATATATTTTGATACACAATCCTTTAAACAACCCTCTCACATAAAACTATTCACAATTTTGGGTTCCCACATTATTGTGCATCTGCATTTTATGTTGGCATTTTAATGTTTTGCACTGGTAGGGGAAAAGGGAAATTATCCTAGTGTCAAAGATTTCCCTGTCAGAGAATTTGTGGAAGGATAGTCAGTGACTCAAGTGGGATATCTTTCCGAATAGGGGCAGTGACCAGAGTAACCATTCCCACAAGCTTATCTCTTGATATTTTTTTTAATCTTTCCCATTAAGTGAACATAGTTTAACAATATGCAGACTAAAAAAAAAACTAAAATTTTCCCTTTTAGCATTACACACGATAGCAGAAAATAATCCCCTTTTTTGTCTATGTTTATTTACTTGAATTAAAAATCATAATCTTTTTTTTGATTCAATATAACTTCATTCTAACTAATTCATTTATGAAGTTAAATAAAGGTAGTAACTGTGTTTCATTGCCATATCACATAACATTTTATTTTTTTTCAATGCGTTGAATCAAAAGTTACATATATCCAAAATCATATAGCAGCAAGTATGTGAACATTTTATTTCTCTTCACATCCAATTTATAATTTCTAGGTTCTGAAACTATGCATTCCTCTTTAATATAATATAGCATATACACCTTAACCTAAAGAACATAAAGGGGTTTTATATATTTCTTTTGCATTACAAAACATGCCTAACCATCTCTTTTTTACAACAAGAAATAAAAAGTAAGTTGGTTTTTATTGGAACCAATAGTAGTATGGTTGTTATGCAAATTAAACACATACCTTGCTTTAATAGTTTTTCCATGTGCAAGGCATGTAAAAGCTTCTTTGCATTTACATATCAGTGTTCTATACTTTTACTAGTTTGATTTTAGTCTTCCTTTATTCTATTTTTTAGAATTGTATTATTTCTTGTAGGTACCTCCATCCTTTGCATTGCATCTTCATTGATAGTGGTGTTAAGCTATTTCTCTAGCCGACTTTTAGTCTTGCTATTATTTATTGTTTGGAATTATAATTTTTTGGATTGACTCGATAGCTTTTATCTCTCCATCTGCATCATCAATGCTATGTTGTATCACACCTTGTGGGTTTTAGTTTTGTTATTTATTTCCTTTTTGGAATTATATTTTTTGAGATCAAGTTGTACACTTACACAATGTTGGTTCTCTATCTCTGTAAAATGCAGTTGTGAGTTTTTAATTATTTATTATTTTTAACTTTGGCTATGCTATACATCACTTAAGATGTCTTTGGTGGTTTAGATGGATGTGCGCCTCACAAGACAATTTATAGCATTAATTGAATAGTATAGTTTTCCATTATGCAAACATCACTATTATCGTGCTAGGCAGTTTTCTTGTTGTGAAACAATTATTTGTCTACAGAAGTTGTTCATTTTGACCATTTATTTTGGGTTTCTTCCATTGATTTATTTTAATTTTCCTTTTTAAATTTTCTTTTTGTTCGTTCTACTATATTTTTTTGTAAATTTAGGAAATTATGCTCTTAATGCCCATTATTGCACATATTTGAGGCATGTATGTAATGTGTGGTATGAGAAGTTTTCCTTGGAGGTTTGTTGTTATTTCTTTATGTTCATTTATTATGTGTGTACCCTTCTAAATTGTTGGGAGTTCTTTATGAAATTGATCATTCATATTTTATCAATTCATAAATAATATAGTTATCCAGACATTTATAAGACAATGCTAATACTTTTTCAAAGTAATCATTAACATTTTAGAAACTTTGTGCTTGATAAAAAATTAATGGATGCACACAAAGTATTTAACAAATATGTTTATCTACATTGTCAATGATGTCACTAATTTTTGAAGGTTTTTAAATGATTAGGTATGATTGTGAGTTTAAGTTGCAAAGAATAATTCAATTTTGCTATGTGAGAACCCTGCTTTGTTCTTGTACTTTTTTTTCATATGCTAACTATTTTGTAAGTGTTAATAGTATAGTTATATTATGGATTTTTTTTTTGTCCTCATTATTAAATGTCATTAGAATTAAATGTAAGATAGGTTATATTTTCTTTTTATTGTTCAACTTCTTTGACATATTGTAAAAACAATGCAACTTTATTGTATGTTTCTTATGTGTTTTTTTACATATTGCTATTAATTAACATTAGGTATAATCTCAAATTTATTTCATTCAGGAATGGAAAACCCTGGTCAACCTATTGACATTATTGAGATATCCAATAGTGACAGTTCAACCAACCTTCCACTTGACTCACCTCCCTTTACCAATTGGGGTGGACCTCCTCCAAGTGTCATTCAGGATTTCGCATGTGATATCACCATTAACTGTTTTGACATTATACAAAAAGTACAACTTGTTCCAAACATATATAATGTGCAATATTTTAAAATATTTTCAATTTGGAAACAACACTCGAAGACTTCCATAGAACTTGTGGCACACTGGCTGCCTTCTGCACTTTCCTAAGAGAAATATGTGTTGATGTGCACTACAGACAAGGTAGTGCTCTGTACATCAAACTTGCATTTTAGAACTATGTGAACAATGTTTGGAACTAATTTAGTCTCACATGTGTGCATATATCATCTACTTTTATACTGTGTATACAAATTCTACCAACTATGTATATTTTGAACTTTTTTATGGAAGTTCCTGCGATAAATGTTATTTTCCTTGTGTTCTGAACAAGGCAATTTTCCTTGCATTGGAATTGCATTTCAAAATTCCTTCATTATTATTTTCTCCATATCTAATCCATATCTATGTAAATTGTATTTAATATTCTAATGATATTATGTCCTCTACTAATTATGCATATATTTTATTTGCACTTAGATGGAAATTATTGATACCTTCCTTTCATTCTTTGATTTTTACACTTTACGTCGTCCAGTGCCACCAATGTTTCATTCCTACAACTAATCCTCCCAAAAAAACTTAGCTTTTTTTTTACACATGCTTATTATTTCTAATACAAATAGAGAAAAAAACAACCACTTTATTTTTTAGTAGGTATACATGTATTTTTTTTTCTATCTTAATACATACATACAAATAAAACATGTTGAATTTCTCTATTAAAATGTATGCATCTAATTTTTCAATCAATATTTGATAACCTTACACATATAATTTTTCAATGGTCTGTTGAATTCGCTAATCCTTATTTCCATTACAATCAAATTTAGACATTATTCATTCTGAATTTCAAACTTTTTCAATAATAGAATGTCAATTACTTTGCATTAAAACTCATCTTTCCTTAAAAAAAATATTTGGGTCGTCCACTCTACTATCAAAACAATAATTAACTAAACCATTTGTTTGTTCTGTCATGGACTTGTGCCCACTATGTTTTTTACACTTTCTTGCATCCACGGGATCAACTTTGTTTTGACCAAATAAATCCTTGTGTGAACTACAATATAATCATTATCCACGAGTATGTTTTCCTTCTCTCAATTATATTCAATCACCTTCATTCTATAGACTATATTTTATGCTCCTACATGTATTTATTCATTCTTATTGACAAGGATAAAAATCTAAACTACCTTTATGGTGCACACATCTATTTTTTTCATACTTCTTCCATTTTATATAAGGAAAATTGCATGCTCTATTTTTCTTCACGCTTTTACAAAAGAATCCAGTTTTCAATTTGTATATTTTTACTTATAAATCATACCCTACTTATCAAATCATTGGGTTTTATAGGACTACTTCATCTCCCTTTAGTTATGTCTATCTCTTTGACACAAAATGCAATCACATTGATAAACACTGACAACAAAGACATATATCCACATCTCCAAGTCTTCAATATTGCAACATTTGGCCATGAAAACAAATCAACCATTAGATACAAATTAGCTTTTTTTGATGGATCACATCTTTAAAAAGTAATATTGCTAAGAAAGTAATTCAAAAGGGTTTTGTGTGGTTCTAAAATATGCTAATGAGAGTAATTATTTAATAAAACTAAGCACACACATGCATGCAATGTAGTACATAAAAGGAATTGAAATAACATAATTAAATTGTTACTGCTATCTTTTCAAATCATTTCATGGTTCTCTAGTCTTAAGGACCTTCGGAATTCATGCTCTTAGATCTATTAAATGTTGCACATGAATCTACAAAGATGACAACCTAAGAAATGAGAAGATATTGTGTAATGCAAACTACATGCCTACATCACTATATTTTTGGATTTTTGGTGCTTAAATGCTAAATGATCCTATGATGAAATGTTGTTGTAATTGAAATGATACTAAGATGAATACTATGATTGAAGATGCAATTCTAATGTAATGCTATGAAAAGAATAAAATCTAATGCAATACTAAAGTGATCCAAATTAAAAATGCCATAATGACTATGCTATATGTAAATGCAAATTCTTAATTGCTCTCAATTTATTCTCAATTTCTCCAGCATAAGTTTATCTTAATTCTCTATCAAAATTTGTAGAAATGCCCTCTATTTATAGATTTTTCCAGGCTTGAGATGATGTGGCAATGATGAACAGTTGAGATTGTGATCCTGAGGCATTGGCAATTGAGCACAAAGAGGTTGGAGAGAATCATGGAGGTGGTTCCCTTCAAGATAACACCCTGCCAAGTGTTGAAGAGAATCAGAGGAAAGAAGAAGCCATGTGTCCAAGGTGGTTTCAAATTTGTTGTAGATTGTTGATGAAAATTCTCTTTTTTACAACTTAGAAAAATTCAATTTCATCTGACACATGATGAGGTGGCAAGTGAGTTGGAAAGAAGTTAGAGAAATATGGAGGCATGTGCCAATTTGAATTAAAAATTCAAATTTAAATGGAAGAGGGAAATTAATTAAATAACAAATTATTTAATTTGTGCATTTAATTAATTTAAGAGGAAAGTGATTTTTGAAAAAGAAGAATTTAGGGACTGAACCATATAAATAAATAACAAGTATTTAATTAATTTGTACTCCAAACCATTTTTACGTGTATATTAGTAGAAGAATTAGGATTTATTAATTAAATAACAAGTATTTAATTAATTTGTGCTCCAGACCATTTTTACGTGTATACATTTTGCCCCTCTTTGAAGTGATGCGTGCAAACGCATTTGCTTCAAAGAATAAATTTTTCAAACCGTGATGATAAAAATTATGACATACCCCAAACTTTGATTTTTCAATGATGATGAATGGATGCCCCCTCAGGAGATAAATCAAGGATTGTTAAATTTTTTGAAACTTTTAATGATTAAATGATTTTTCAATGATATGTTGATGATCTTCGAATTTGAGGAGGATGACCTGATTTATCTCCTGAAAATGATTAGAGTCCTGCCACATTGGTGATTAGTTGATTGAAAGGCCCATTTTGAAAAATTAAAAACAATGTCACCATAATTAGCCCTTAAAAGGTCAAAATGGGTGAAATAAATCTCATTTGTAACTTTGCATTGTGAAAACTGAGAGAGAGAAGAGAGCCAAGATGGATAGGATTCTATGTCACACTCACAGAGTCAAGCAAGTTCACCGCCACCAGCGTCCAGCCGCATTTGGACCTCCGGTACATACCCCGAGAACCGCTTTTTTCAATTTTGAATTTGAATTTTTCTCACTTTTTTCTTTTATAAAAAAATATTTTTCAACACATTTTAGCTCATAGGGTTAGAATTTTAGCACATAGGGTACATGATGCAATGCATAGGATTACTGAAATAGTGCATAGGGTTAACGTTTAGGCCTGAAAAATAGATTAGCGAATGCAGTCGACACTTTAGCGCATTAGGTTTCTGAAATAGCGCATAGGATAGATAAGATAGCACATCTAGGGTAGGTCATTTAGCGCATTGAAGAAATGGCACATCAGGACCCTGTTCCGGCACATAGAGTTTATTTTCTAGCGCATGCAAGAACTGGCACATAGAAATCTTGTTCTAGCGCATTCGGTAAATTTTCTAATGCATTTGGTATATTAGCGCATAGAAACTCTATTTTAGCACATTGAGCTAAAAATGATGATTTTGAATGATTCCTCCTAGATTTTTGATGGTTGATGATCACGTCAGCCGATGATAGGATAATGTTAATTGATAGAGTGATGATCGTCTTCATGATAGGCGAGGATCGATGATAGGATAGATAAGGATGATTGACTGATTGACTGATTGACAAATGAGAATCGATGATAGGATAGGTGCTCCTTGAGATTTGATCAAAATCTCATGCGAGCTGATTTTATTAATTGATATGTTGATTGATAGGTTGATTGATTGATGTGTTGACTTGATACATTGATTTAATCATAGGAGGGTGGCATAGGAGTATTACAAGTTTGAGAGTGTTTTCCTCGGACGTGGGACATGATCCCATAGTTGACCCTTGTAGACTTAGTCATCATTGATTAGTGTGGACTTAATTCATTGATTAACATGCCCTAGTATTGGATTAATCGGGGGCTGTTGATGGCACTTGTAGAGCGGTGGCATAGTTACCACAACACCTTCCATTTGGCGACTAGTGAGATTACAGTTACCCTTGAGGATGTTTACCAAATTTTTAGGATATCATTTATGGGTGACCTAGTGGTTTTATGATCATGAGGAGTAGGGGGGACTGACTCCATTCGACAAATTTTCCATGATGATCAGCTCGGTAGATATGATATTTCTTTACGGCAGTTGATTGCGAGTCATCAGCCCTTGTCGTGTGTTCTAGAAGGATTCATTGGTGGTTTTCTCTGCCCCGACCATAGGTCGAAGGGCTTTTCAATTGGCTGGGATCGGGTGTTGGAGGGCATGATTGCTCATGGGACTAGATATGCTTGGGGTTTGTGCATGTTTGCACACCTGTACCATGATCTTCATCAGGTTGTATATCTTTGGGTTAGCAGTCTCGCAGTAGGGTGCACGTTATTACAGCTCTGGGCTTGGGAGCATATTGCAGTTACACGGCTGGTTGCAGGGAGGGTTTGACCAACAGGGAGACTCTATGTTTTTGGTTATATAGGGCTATTTATCCAGCATAAGTTGGGAAAGTTAGAGTACTGGCGGAGGGTCCTTAATGACATGGATACCATTATATGGTGATCGTATCTTGATTGTGAGGTATGGGCAGAGGACAACATAGAGATGCCATATGTTTTTTGTTCGAGATACCTAATTGGCAGAACACCATATATTATTGAGAGATTCCTTTTTGGCTGAGTATATAGGTAGTACTACAAAGTATAGGGTATGCCACAGGGAGTGGCACATTATGCCTGATGGAGACAGGACATTCCAGAGTGGGGGCTTGCACTAGATCATGATGTCGCATGTGCAGAGTATTACAGTTTGCAGCCAATATTGTGGCAGTACCATCCTGAGATCGTTGATGCACATATGATAGCAGATTATGCCGAGTATTTCTATACGCATCCATTTCCATGAATCTCGAGTCTCGATGATCCTGCACCCATTTTGGAGGTTGGGAGGAGGGCAGGACAGGTAGTGCAGTGGAGGGGGGATGGAGGAGAGGAGGAGGAGGTAGATTATGGTGGTGATGACAGGGGAGATAGAGGGGGGATGATGGAGGTAGAGGAAGAGAGATACCAGATTTTGGGGTAGTCCCCAAAAGGAGGTCAGCACCTATCGAACAACGACCGGTTGTACTAAGGATGCCCTCCCAGAGGTAGCAGACACAGATAGTTGGTTTGCAAGTTTAGGTTCAGACCCTACAGGGGAAGGTACAGGCACTACAAGCACAGTTATCCTAGACCCAGGTTCAGTTATAAGCACAAGCACCAGCGTAGCTGCAAGTACATGCACAGATTATGTACCTGTAGGCACAAGTAGCCACCCTCACAGTAGAAAGAGATGTCGCTCGACGACAGGGAGAGAAGGTAGTAGCAGTGGAAGATAGGCTACAGACAGCAGCCAAGGGTGCCGAGATAGGTGATCTGGTCCACAAGATTTGAGAGTCTGCAAAGGAGGCAGAGTATTATAGAGGCAGATACTTCGAGGCAGTTCTAGTGGAGCAGAGAGTAGGCTATGCTCGTTCTAGATCTGGTCACTCTCAGTCCTAGACCACCAACAAGGGCATCACACAGCCACTCCCAGGAGGGCCACTAGGCGGAGTTCCACCAAGAGGAGGTCCAGGAGTAGGGCCATTAGGGACAGGTGGTGTTGGGGAGAGTCCTACGACCTTTAGGGGCGGTACCACAGGATCCCACAGTCATATATGATATATTATATCTTGATTCAGAGACCTCATGTTGCCACATTTTTTATGTATCATTTCTCATTTCTTGACATCATTGCACACTTTGACATTATTATCTTTTTGAGGTTATATGATATGCAACAACGATTTATTGATCTATGTTGTTTATGCTTTTGATTATGGATGCATTTATTATGATGAATGATATGGATGTGATTATGCAAATTATATGATATGTGTTTAAATTTTGTATTTTGCACATGTATATATTGATGTATGGATGAATGTAGAAATGGTTTTATTACGTAATGAAAATATATGATTAAATGTGTTGATATGAATGATTTAATAAATGGATGCATGGATGGTTTATGGATTGCAAATGTATGATAAATGAATGAACGGTTTTTGGATAGAAATGATAATGAATGGACGTATGATGAATGCAAATGTATAGATGTATGTATGTTATGCCCCTATGTGACATGGATTATTCTCTTATGTGCAATGAATTTTATTATGCAAATGAAATACCATGTACTTTTCTCCATATTTTTGGCATTTTTCTAATGTACATATATGGCCTAAATGTGTGAATGTGAGTGAATTATGATGATGAATGAATTTATAGTGTTATGATGAATGATTTGCTATGATGAATGCATTTATGGCTGGACTTATTATGATATCGATGTATGATAATGATGATGTTATTATGGAAAATTCTTTATTTTTGGAATTTTTTCATGATGCACATATTATGATGAATGAATACATGTTGCAAATGCATAATATGATAATGATAGATGTATGGATGGATGTATGATAACGCTTTTTTATTGATATGATACGGAAATGCTAATGCAGATGAATGTTTTTTTTTGTTATGTCAAGTCTACTCAATCTTGTAGTGAGAGATAACATCATGTTGAGAGTTACCAGCCTTGGAAAAATCTATAATGCAAATGTAGAACTAATATGAATGCAATCCTATTTATGCAATGTTGTCATCTTATTCAATGTGATTATTATCATCATTGAGTGTTTTATTATGTTGAAATTTAGTACAAACATCGATGGTATAATTAGACCATGATGACCTGAGTACAACTTCCTTACAACTTTCGTTGAGATTTGATAGTACAAGATAACACAAGCATCTAGGTATAATTAGACCGAGATGACCTGAGCATCACTTGTGTAAATAGACAAGAGTTAATCATGTTCCCATGAAAATTCAAAATATCATCAATGATACTTTGTAGAGCGTGTCCCGCGACCATTTACACAGTGGTAATGATTGACTCACAAATAGCAAACAAAAAAATATATCATTCTCAATCATAGCCCTTCTAGTTTGTGACATCATCGAGGTACTCCTGAGAAATGATAACAACAATCAAGATATAACCATTAAACATGTGTGTTAATTAAGTGATCAAACCATGATTCAGAAGATGATCCAATGAGATTTGATTTGTTTGTCTTATTGCTTGATTTGGATGGTTGATTGTTCAATTGACTATGATTGATGTTCACTTTGTTGGTAAGGATGATTGTTGTTTTTCGCCAAGTTTTCCTTGTTGTTTGCTTGTCTGTTGGTTTTTAAGCTCAATGATTGTTTGCCCCTAATGAGATTAGGATTTTGCTCCCAATGAGAAATAAACCAAATTTATTATGGATATGTACAATGACGACCAAGCCAAGGTGGGACACGACCACAACAACTAGATATGGACATGAAGCTCGTTGTATGATAGGCATGAATGTGTAGTGATGGCGAAAATTGGATGGTCAACACATGCTCAAATAGACTAAGAAGCCGACTTATCACAAAATAGCGCTTGTTTGCCAGGTTTTCACCAGTTTTTTTTATTGCACTTTTTTAGATTTTATGATTTTTTTGTGTTGTTACCAAGACGCCTGTTTGCCAGGTTTTCATCAAGGCAACGATTTTTTTGATTTTTCACTTCTTATTTTTTTCTCCTTTTTTGATTTTTTTTTATGGATTTATTCAAGACTTTTTTTATTTTATGCTTTTTTCGGGACTTTTTCTGATTTTTATGCTTTTTTCAAGACTTTTTAGACATGCTTTGGTTGCATTATATGTAGAATTTCTTCAGGTGAAGGTTGTTCACTGATTCTTCAAATAGATCCCCTTCTAGTGTAGACAGTGATACACTCATGATCCAAACACTGATACAATAACAAAATGACCTAAGCAATTTGGCTCAAGTTTTCCTTTCTTCTCTCGGTCTTGCTGATTACAGGGATTTTCTTTCAATACTAGATCACCTACCTAAAATGACCTCGATTTGACTTTGTGATTGTAGCTCCTAGACATTCTCTTTTGATATAATTTTAGGTGATCCACTGCAAGCTAACGACATTCATCCAAGAATTCCAGCTCTTGTAATCTAGACACTCAGTAATATTCATCTGAAACAAGACCTTTCAGGGACATGCGGATGGATGGTATTTCAACTTCTATAGGCAAGACAGCCTCATATCCATATACAAGTGCATATGGTGTGGCTCCTGTGGGTGTGTGGATGCTTGTACAATAGGCCCACAAAGCAGGGTTTAGTTGAATATGATAGTCACGTCCTGCCTCATTGATGGTTTTCTTTAAGATTTTCAGGATAGTTTTGTTTGAGGCCTCAGCTTGGTCATTTCCTTGAGGTTAATATGGTGTAGAAAACCGATGCTAGATATGGAACTTTTCACAGAGTTCGTGCATGTCATGATTCTTGAAAGGTCTTGCATTTTCAGTGACAATGGATTGAGGGATACCATACCTATAGATGAGGTATTTTAGGATGAATGATGAAATATGATTTCCTATGATGGTGGTTAGAGGCACAATTTCAACCCACTTGGTAAAATACTTTGTGGGTGTAATGAAGAACTTGTGTCTATTGGATGAAGATGGGTGAATTTTACCTACAAACTCTAACCCCCACTGATAAACGGCCATGTTGATGCGAAGGGCTACAACTCTTGTGTTGGTGCATGGATAAGATTATCGTAGATCTAGAATTTCTGACATCTCTTGACAAATTGAAATGATTCTCTCTCCATTGTCGGCCAATAGTATCCCAAACGAAGGAGTTTCTTGGCGAGGGTTAGACCACTTGAATGAGTGTTACAGATACCCTCATGGACATCTTGTAAAGTCATTTCAGACTCGTCGCGTTCTAGACATCGTAAGAGAGTTCCATCAAGACCTCATTAGTAGAGTGCATCCGCTATAAGGGTATGATAGGCAGCTTGGAGGATGAAATTTCATTTTTGATTTTGGGAGAGATCGAGAGGAAGGGTATTGTCTTTCAGGTAAGTATAGATCTTCCCATAAATGGAGGTATCGACATTAATTAGATGGCATATGAGTTGGGACTCAGGATCATCATAAGCGGGAGTAAACAATTGTTCCACCATGAACTCATAACGACTTCATTTTTCTAGAATTTGTAGCAAAGAAGCAATGGTAGCCATAGCATCAGTAGCTTTGTTGTCAACCCTTTGGATTTGGGCAAATTTGATGTCAACAAAATATTTCTTGAAGTCATCAATCATCTTTTTGTAGGGCATCATTTTTTCATCCTTTGTTTGGTAATCATCATTGACCTGATTAATAACTAGTTGAGAATCCCCGTAGATTTACAGTTCTATGATTTTCCATTCTATGACTATCTTGATTTTGATGATAAGTGCTCCATATTTTGTCGTGTTGTTAGTGCAAGGAAAAATCAAGTGATATGACTTCAAAATGGTGTGCCCTTGGGGAGTGATGAATATAATTCTAGCTCCTAATCCATGTTGAGTCTATGAGTCGTCAAAATACAATACCCACTGCTTTGTTGTTATAGCGAAGACATTAGCATCTGGAAATTCCACGTGCAAAGGATGATCATCCTAAATTGGTGCTTCAACCAATTGATCAGAAATAGCTTGTCCTTTGATTTCCTTTTTGTCAACATATTGGATGTCAAACTCACTAAGTATCATTACCCATTTGGCTAATCTTCTTGTTAGGTTTTCTTTGCTAAGGAGATATTTCAATGGATCTAGCTTGGCTATGAGTCTGATGGTGTGAGTCAACATATAATAGCGCAATTGTTGTGTAGTGAACACTACTGCTAAATAAGCTTTCTCAATGGATGTATAGTTGATTTCATAACCATTTAGATTTTTGCTAATATAATAGATAGCTCTCTCCTTTCCTGTTGAATCTTCTTGTGCCAACAAAACTCCCAATGACCGATCAGTTGTGGCTATGTACAATAAGAGAGGCTTTCCTTTTGTTGGTGGTGCTAGGACAGGTGGACTCATTAGGTATTGCTTCAATTGATTAAATTTTTCCTCACATTTCTCATCCCATTGAAAGGAAACATTCTTGTGCAATAAGTGGGTAAAAGGATGAGTCTTATCGGCCAATTGTGATATGAATCTTCTGATTAACTGAAATTTTCCTTGAAGGGATCTTAACTAGCTGATATTCTTTGGAGGCGGCATTTCCATGATAGCTTTTAATTTTGTAGGGTCTACCTCAATACCTTTTTCTAACACTATATATCCCAATAGCTTTATTGGTGTTACCCCAAACACATATTTCTTTGGATTCAGGCAAACGTAAAACTTCTCTAGTCGGGTGAAGAGTTTTTCTAGCATCTCCAAATGTCCTTCTCTAGTGTAAGATTTCACTAACAAGTCATCCACATAATCTTCCATGAATTTATGCATCATGTCATGAAATATGGTTGTCATAGCTCTCTGATATGTGGCCCCTGCGTTCTTCAATCCGAAGGGCATGGCATTCCAATAGAAGGTTCCCCATGGGCAAGTGAAATTTGTCTTATCTTGGTCTTCAGGTGCTATCTTGATTTGATTATAACCAAAAAATTCATCCACTAGTGACAACATGCCATGACCTGTTGTTAATTCTACAATGATATTAATGTTTGGTAAGTGGAAATCATCTTTTGGGCAAGCCTTGTTGAGGTCTTTCAAGTCTGTACAAATCCATATGTTGTTGTCGGGCTTTGAAATAGGTACAATGTTGGATATCCACTCTGAATAATCAATGGGTTTGATGAATCCTACATACAATAATTTATTTAGTTCCGCCTTCACCAATAAGGCAATGTGGGGATACATTTTTCTTAACTTTTTCTTAACTGGTTTAATTCCTCAAGGGAGGGATAAGTGATGTATGATGAGATTTGGGTCTATCCCTGGCATGTCTGCATATGACTAAGCAAAGTTGACTTGTCGCTCTCCAAAGAACTTGATAAAGTTAGGCTTCTCTTGTTTTGTCAATGATTCCGCTAGATGGAGAGTTTTCACTGTTTCTGCATCGCCAACATTGATGGACTACATTGGATCGATCAAGACTTTGGATCTTTCTTGGAAGTGCTCAGGAAGAGTGTCAAATTTCCCATCCTTCGGTGCCTCAGAGAGATTTTCACCATTGGATGCTCTCTTTATTTTTATTCTTTCTTGATCTGATACTACCATGGAATGGTTTTCACCATCAGATCTTTCTTTTATTTTATTCATTTTGCAGCTGTGAAATTTGGCACTCCCCTATCTGGAAGCCTCATTGTGATGTTCAATGGTGGAACCCATTTTAGGATTAATAGCGCAGAGGAAGTTGATGATGGCCTCATCATTTGAAAAGGTGGGAATATCAATAGGGTCAGTTTGGTCCCAATCTATAAGTTTAGGATATACCAATGTCAGGGGATCGTCAGATGAGTTCAAGTCAGAGGTCATCAGGTTCCTAATGACAACATTTTCATCGAACAATACCATGGCAAGGTCAAGGTCTATGATGTTACTCTCTTTCGAGTGATTTGTATCGCTAGGAGTTTGGTCGTCTTCACTTGAGCCATTGATATTTTGCAATCCTAATTCAAATGGTTGTAACCCTGAGCTTTGTCCCTCCTCGAGTGTGGGGGTATACTTGTGTATCACATCAATGTCCTTATCATGACATGAATCTTTTGACAGTGAATCCCATTCATATTTATTAGAATTTGTTTCATAGTGGTCACTTTCTTGGAGCTGTAGGATCCTTTCCACAACCTTCTACTTTAGGTCCTCCTTTGTTTCTTCGTCCTTTTGATGTTCTTTATAACCCAACCATGTTATGTCTTTTGGATTTGTTATAATGGGTTGGATGGGTTCTATGATACTTTCTTTCCTTTTTCCAATAGGTCCTTGTCCCTCATAGCCCATTTTTTCTAAAATTGAGAATCATTTGCCATATTGAGTGGTTTGGACATTAGCCATTGTTGCTTGAGAATCAATTTCATCCTTGTAGAGCCAATTCAAAATGTCTTTGTCATCATATTTTTCTACTTGGGTGTTTGCTTTTATGAATCAACCATCAAAAAGGGTGGCCGGTTGTGAGGATGATCATGATGAGGTTGATGGTTGACCATGGGATTTTGGTGAAATTAACTGTAAGAGGCAGAGGGAATGTTCAATCGAGTATTCACCTACACCTTTGTCTTTGACTTGGACTTTCTTCTCAAATTGTTTGGCCAAAGTATTGAGCTAGGCTTCAGGATTGATAGATGCAGAGGGGCTAGGTTCTTCCTTTTTCTCGAGCTGTTTGGATGAGGATCTTGGGTGACTTCCCTTATTGGAGGATATGGCTAGTAGTTTTGATAATGGATTGGCTTGACTTGGATTATTGGAGGTGTCAAGGGTGGAATCAGGAGCTTCTTAGTTATGAGGCACAAATACATCTTGGACTGCTTTAAGGGTATTACAATTTTGGGAACTATTGGAGTCGACAAGGATGGTAATCTCTTGCCCATGTTGCAAGGAAATTTTAAACACTGATGGTATGTTGAAGGGACAACCTACATTTCATGGATCCAAGGATGACCCAAGAGTATATTATATGTCAAACCTTTATCCAAACTTGGAAAACCACATCTTGTTGAATTGGCCCTACCTGAATTGGTAGTACAATTAATCCCTTTGAAGCCCTTTCCTCATCGTCATATGCTTTGATGGTGATCTTTTTCCTTGCATCTATTGCATTTTCAAAGAACCCTAGTGCACATACAAACTTTAAAGTGCATATATTAAGACCGGCTCCTCTATCTATTAGGATGCATTTGACACAACTTTTATGGATTAGGACCTCGATATAGAGCATTGTGTTATGAGGATGGGTGAGAGATATGTCATCAGTTTCTAAAAAGGATAAGCAATGAGGAGCAACTAAATTCCCCACCATGGCTTGGAAAGTGCAAACTTCCAAATCATTTAGTACTGTTGTATCCACTAGGGCTTTTTCCAAGATCTCTTTGTGAGCGGGTGAGATTTTAAGGAGCTCCAATATTGATATTTGTGTGGGGATATTTTGGAGTTGATCAACAATGTTATATTTATGAGATGGAGCAGCGGGTGCTTTGGAGGTGTTTCCTTTTAAAACATATTTGGTTTGGGCCCTTGTGGTCACATTTATGGGCACACTGTCTTGTTTCCCGTTGATTTTGATGACATTAATTTGATTATTTGTTGCAACCGTGGCTTGTTGAATATTATGAACTTGATTAGAGGGAATGTTGGTGTCGTTGATTGGATGATTGGTTGCAACAAGGTTCGTTGTGTTATTGATTTCAATGTCGTTTGTGTGATCTCCAACGGTTGAAATATGATAGATGGTGTCATCAAAAATATAGTTCACACCTTTTCCTTTGTTGTTCATGTTAGAAGATTTCCCTTTATCATAATTTGGCAAGGGATTTTTGAACACCCCATGATCGGTGTTTGCTTGGAGTTCTTCAATTTGTATGACCTTATTGTCAATCAAATCTTGTATCTTGTGTTTTAATTGCATGCAACCATTGGTTAGGTGACCTTTGCATTGGTGAAATTCACAAAAGTGGGCCTCATTCCACCATGATGATTTTACTTTGGGTTCAAAACCTCGGGTGTCGAGTAGAGTGATAGGATTTTCTGCAATAAGTTCTTTCAATGCAGATTCATATGATTGACCCAAAGGTGTGAAATTTTGATGACTGTTTGATGTTTGATATGGCAAGGTCTTGGATGTTGTGTTGCTTTGATTGCTTTGTGTATTGCCTTGGTTGGTATTTTGGTTGTTGCTTTGGTTGGTATTTTGGGTGGTCTTTTGATTGGTATTTGAGGTGCTTCCTAACAAATTGAAGACCAATTTAGCATTATGCATTTTAGTTGAAGTATCATTGCCATTATTTTTGTACTTTTGCCAAAATTTTGGTTTGTCATTGTTGGAGGGATTAGATGAATTTTTCTCATTGTAAATTTTCAAGATCCCTCGCTTGACCAAAGCTTCCTCAATTTTGATCCCGTTTTCGATCAATTTTTCAAAACTTGGGGGACATTGTAATTCAAGCCTATACGTCATGTCATCATTTAAGTTGTCAATGAATACTTATATCTTCTCTTTTTTTGGAATGGGTCAGGGATGCCTTGCGAATAATCTTCTCAACCTTTGTAAAAGTACTAGGAATGATTCCCCTTTCTTTTGTTTGACATTACAAAGGTCCTTCATTGTGATTTCATGTTGGATGAACTATATGAATATTGAGTGATAAAATTGTTGACTAATTCCTCAAAAGATTTGATTCCTAAAGGTAATTGTAAGAACCATTGCACACATTGCCCTCCCAAACTGTGTGGGAATAATCTCATTAATTAAGTGTCTTCATGGGTAAATTTGAGGCTCATAGTTCTAAATTCCCTTACATGATCAATGGGATCTATTTTTCTATTATATTTGTCAAATTTGGGGAATTCACAATGTTTGAGAAATGGTATCATGTTGAAACTTGGATCAAAAGGGTAGGGGCATATATCTTGTATTGAGTACCTCTTAGTGCTTCCAGTTTACATGTTTTGCATTTGTTGTTGGAGGGTTTGTATTTGTTGTTTCAAAGTGTCCATGGGGTCATTGGTTTTTGCTTCACTTCTTGTTTCAATTTTCCAGTTTACATGTTTTGCATTTGTTGTTGGAGGGTTTGTATTTGTTGTTTCAAAGTGTCTGTGGGGTCATTGATTTTTGCTTCACTTCTTGTTTCAATTTTCATTTCTGCTTCTATCTTCTTAGGAGTTTTTTACAATTTTGTGATATCAAAATCATTGGGTAGTTTGACTCCTTTGTTTACTAACATCAAAAGGTATTTCTCACCCTCTTTTTCAAAGATCATCTCCATGAATTTATGAAAATTGGTGTCTTGTTGTGCTTGTTCTATGGTTCATCTGGTATTTCCTCTACCTCATCTTGATGAATTTTGAAAAAAGGATTTTCTTCTCTTTCAGCCATGGTGTCTTGGTTTTTGATTTCTTTTTGTTCAAGTTTTCACTTTTACAACCTCGTTAGAATGGGCATACAAGTGATGAGAAATTTCTAAACTTTGATCAAAGTTTTGGGTAGTGCCAAGGACTAAGGTTAAAATCTGATTTAGCAACATTGGTTTCAGGATGAAGGATGGTGAAATCCTAATGAAGGCTGATAAATCCTAATGGGGGAAACTCAGTTGATAAATCAAAAAGTAGGTGTGATGATGAGGCACTTTTGGAATGTTTAATTATTTTTTGTTGAGGGATTTTCACTTGAGAATGTTATTTTCAACAAGTTAAAAGAAATTTTGGGACGAGGAAGGAATGTTGTTTGAGAAGGAATCCCCAAATTGGGTGTCAATTGGCAGATGGGAGGTCAAATTTAGCTTTTTGTTTGCAAATTTATTGGATGCGCTAAAATAGTGGCCAGATGCACTAAAAGTTGGATGTGTTATGGGATGGTACAAATGTGCTATGAAAAAGGATAGATGCACCAGAGAATGTTATGGATGCATTGGGGAATGGTATGCATGTGTTGGAACAGTAAATGGATGCGCTAAAAGAGCTTCAATGGACAGATGCGCCAAAATAGAGAATGTATGCACTAAATCATGGTAGGTATACGTTGAAACAGTAGATGGACATGCTAAATTATGCAAGGTATGCACCAGAACAACAAATGGATGTGCTAAATTATGCAAGGTATACACCAAAACAATAGATGGATGCGTTGATCTAGAAAATGCTTTCTGGTTTTTGACAGTTTGACAGATTTTTCTAGTTTTAGTAGTGAATTTTGGATTGTTTGGTTTGGATTTTCTTCTGAATCAATAGTTGAACATGTTTGTGTGATGTTTTCTTGAATATTGGTTTACAAACACATAGATAAAACACATCAACAAGCACAATCCTAGGTTGTATAATAAAATATTCTTTTGGATTCCATGTGGATTTTACTCCAACCGCACTTATTCTTAGCGGGTGATTTAGAAGTTTGGCCACACAGGCTCCCCTACATTGCACTCACTTCTCCAATCAACCAAGCTTCTAGCTCCCATGAATCTCCCATGGAAAGCTTTACACCTCTACTAAGAACTATGAGAATGTGGATGCCTTGGCAACGATCATTGTTGCACCAAAGAATAGATAAAGGTAATTTTTGGCTTACTACAATAAAGGGCTTTATTAGGGGCATTTCATTCATGGGGGATCATCCATACAACAAGAGACCATTATTGCCCTTCTTGTCAGAATAATCCTCGTGATACTCAAACTTTCCTCGAGTACCCACATTTATACCCTGAGTGGAAGTCGCTTGGCTTTAGCGTGTTCCCAGTTGGGTTGTTCCCTCCTTTTGAAGCGGGGAGGTAGGCCCTCTAAGGTTTAAAATGCAATAAAATGAATTTTTTTGGCTTTCTAATCACCCAGTCAAAGGGAGAGCATACACGCCTACCATTCCAAACACAACAAGCATGGTGTTAATTTATCCCTCCTAATTATGCTAGATTCCTAACTTAACCAAAGGAAATGACAAATAGATTCAACCCTACAACCAATTGTTAGTAATTTCAATCCATTGTTCTTTGACAATGTTCTTTATTTGTTTCATCAAAGTCTCTAACTGTGTACAAGGTTCTTGCAAAACATAAAAGCACAAATTAGTTTTTAGAATATGGAAAATTTACCCTAAAAACTAGATGCACCATTATAGTAACTGAATGTGCTAAAAGAGAGACCGAATGCACTAAATAATAGACTGAATGCACTAAACTTGAAAAGCACAGAATAAAAATTAAAACTCCCTAATGCATTGAAAGAACAGTTGTATGTGTTGAAACTTCAACTCGATGCACTGAAACAAAAGTTGAATGCGCTAGAAGAACCACCAGATGCATCGAAACAAGAACTCAATGCGCCTATAAATTTTCCAGATGCACCATAGAAAAATTTAGTTGTGCTATTTCAGAATTTTCCACAGAACCTACAAAGAATAGCTCGACAAAAAAACAAATTAAAGAGTGGGTGAGGCCCCACGGCGGGTGCCAATTTATGTGTGGTTTTTAAAATGTGTCAATGAGAGTAATTAGTTAATAAAACTAAATACACACATCCATGCAATGTATTACATAAAAGGAATTGAAATAACATAATTAAATTGCTACTACTATCCTTTCAAATCATTCCATGGCTCTCTAGTCTTAAGGACCTTCGAAATTCATGCTCTCAGATCTATTAAATGTTGCACATGAATCTACAAATATGACAACCTAAGAAATGAGAAGATATTCTACAATGCAAACTGCATGCCTCCATCACTATATTTTTGGATTTTTGATGCTTAAATGCTAAATGATCCTATGATCCTATGATGAAATATTGTTGTAATTGAAATGATACTAAGATGAATACTATGATTGAAGATGCAATTTTAATGTAATGTTATCAAAACAATGAAATATAATGCAATACTAAAGTGATCCAAAGTAAAAATGCCATAATGACTATGCTATATGAAAATGCAAACTCTTAATTGCTCTCAATTTGTTCTCAATTTCTCCAGCATAAGTTTATCTTAATTCTCTATCAGAAGTTGCAGAAATGCCCTCTATTTATAGATTTTTCCAGGCTTGAGATGATGTGGCAGTGATGAACGGTCGAGATTATGATCCTGAGGCATCAAAGGTTGAGCACAAAGAGGTTGGAGAGAATCATGGAGGTGGTTCCCTTCAAGAGAACACCTTGCCAAGTTTTGAAGAGAATCAAAGGAAAGAAGAAGCCATGTGTCCAAGGTGGTTTCAAATTTGTTGTAGGTTGTTAATGAAAATTCTCTTTTTTACAACTTAGAAAAATTCAATTTAATTTGACACATGGTGAGGTGGCAGGTGAGTTGGAAAGAAGTTAGAGAAATATGGAGACATGTGCCAATTTGAATTAAAAATTCAAATTTAAATGGAAGAGGGAAATTAATTAAATAAAAAATTATTTAATTTGTGCATATAATTAATTTAAGAGGAAAGTGATTTTTGGAAAAGAAGAATTTAGGGAATGAACCATATAAATAAATTTATCAATTTATTTATTTTAGTAGAAGAATTAGGATTTATTAATTAAATAACAAGTATTTAATTAATTTGTGCTCAAAACCATTTTTACGTGTATACAGATTCTATTGTACAACTAACATGATACACTTGTCCTACTATTTGTAACTCAAGATAAGCCAACCACTCCAATAATGTTCTCAAATAGAACATTTCCATTTCTATTTGTTAGCCATACCTTTAAAGACATGGAATGTATACTATGCATTACTAATACTATGCACACACCATTATGTCATTGGTGATCCCACCTTCCTCTTCAAAGAATCAAAGCAACCTATACATGAAACAATATGGATTTCATCTGAATCATGCACAATTTTTGGTGAGAGTAGTGCATCCATGCAATCAAGCCCAAAAAATGATGTTTGGGATACACACATCTTTGCACAAGAAAAGTGATACCTCAACTATCACTCCTATTAAAAGTTTGAATCCATTTCAGATAAGGTGGACAATAAAAGGTCGTGTAACTATGAAAAAATATATCCACTAGTTGAGCACAAAGAAAGGGAGTGGGCAATTTTTCAACTTTGATATTGTAGATAGTGAGAACACTAAAGCGTATGTCACTTGCTTCAATGAGGTTGTAGACCTCTATTTCATAAATGTTTGCATTGGGTCTGTATATAAAATCTTTGGTGGGACCATTAAAGTTGCTAATAAGTTTTATAATAAGTTGTTCATAGTCAAATATAAATCACTTTGATGGATGATTCAAATATCACTCTTTCTGATGATGACCACTTAATTCCAACACATCAATTTTCTTTCACACCCATTAATGAGATCCTGAATATAGTTAACAATTCTTTAATTGATGAAGTAGAATTTGTTATATGTGCGGACCCTACCTCTACAATAAGAAGAAGATATGGCACAAAGGTTCTTAGGAGGAGCTTCAAGTTGCTAGACATGTCTACGTTCACTATAAATGTGACTTTGTGGGGACAAACGACTCAAAAGGAAGGTGCATAGCTTCAAAAAATGTACCATGCACAAAATTCACCTATGCTTGTCATTAAAAATGTTCGTGTTATAGAATATAATGGTAAGGTTGTGAGCACTTTAGTTACCACCCAACTGTTTTTTAACCCTAAAATTGAAGAAACAACACATCTACATGCTTGGTTTGCATAGGATGAGAATGATGTTCTCCCATCCACAACAAACCTTCTAGATGTGAATCTACTTCTTACACAGAAGATAATTTCCCACATCCAAGAAGAGCCTTCAAATATAACAAAACCCCTCTAGTACATTGTAAAAGCAACAATAGTATTTATCAAATTGAATTCGTTCTATTATCCATCTTTCCCCATTAAGATCGAGGGGAAACAATGTAAGAAAAGAGCTCTACAAAGTGATGATGGAAAATGGTATTGTTCAAAGTGTGAAGCTACCTTTGAAGATTGTAGTTATAGATATGTTTTTCAAATTAAACTTCAAGATCACACAAGCACTCTATGGTCAATTGCTTTTGAAGAAGCAACAACTAAACTCATTGGCATGCCTGCGAAAGAACTATATATGTTATAGTTCAAGCAAGATGTTGCAGAAAATAGTGAAGAGGTTATTCAAAATGTATTATGTAAACAATTTCTCTTCACCCTGGCAAAGTAGAAATGAAACCTACAATAATGAATCATGATTGAAATCAACAGTGTGAGAAGTTGGTACAATTAATTTCACAAATGAAAGTAATTTTTTGTTAAATCAAATTGTTGACTTGTGCAATGTTCACAACAATTAAACTAGCACAAGATTGTAAATCTTCATTTCTATTTGTTTTCCCTTGCTTATTTGTGTTCTTTTTTGCACTGATCACTATATGATTGAGAATTTTCCTTGTACAGCGTTTCGGGATCCCTTCAAAACTTGTTTTATACCTTTACTATAAATAAAAAACAAAATGTACATGTAGTTTTCACAACCGGAACATTCACACTTTAACATATTTCTTTCATATGTATATATGTTTTTATTTTTATCCTATTCATCTAACATATAAGTCAAGCAAAATAACATTTGTAATTTTCACATTTTTATGGTGTTGCAATATACACATTTTCTCCATTTATATTTATTCTTTTGTTTATATTCCAAATGATGGACTCCAATATGCAAGAAATAGAAAGCCAAACAACCAAGAGTAAAACCATAGCCCTAGAATCTCGTAAGAGAAGTCGCTAGTATTATGATCATCATAGAAAAGAAATAAGTATTCATTGTAGCATGCAATGAACACAAAACTTACTAGAAACACTAGATCAACCAATACCTAATTACACACAAGCTTCTACAATTATGCATATTCCCACTTAATTAATTACTTCAAATCTAGCACATGGAAATGGAAAACAATATGAAACACATCTTCCAGCGCAAATAGCTCAAAACATGAATTCAAATAACAACAAGGAAATGAGCTAGTCTACCAACTTTATGGAGGCATCTAATTTTTTTGCAAAGGAATAGATGCATTGTCAAACTTGCACACATGTTGTATATGTAAGGGATGATATCCTGGTATGCATCTTTGTTCATCAAACAACAATCATACATGTAGAAGATGCAACTCAAAGAAAGGCATACATTAATTCTCTTTGACTAACAATATGGATCCATGTGAACAATCAAGTGTTTTGCACTTTCTCACTCAAGTTAAAGAGATGCTAATTGCACGTGTCAATCCAATATTGCAAGTTACCCATGCTCATGGTGGATAATACAAATTTAGTGGCCACACAATTAGCTTCCCATAAGATATCACAATAATAACTAAATCTTTGCCACATAAAATCAAAGACTTGGACTTTATAATTATTTGAAGAACTCATACAAATGGGAAGCATTACGATTTCTATGTTAGTATAAGTCACATTCACAATGCACTGGCCTACAAAATACAATACAACCCATACTACCAGGATGTTGAGATCAATGTTGATGTATTATCCCTACTCCTTGATTCTACTACAAATATTTTAGAAATGATTCATACAATTCAAAGTGAAAATGAAGAACCCATAACAAAAAATAATGAAGCTGGTGGTAGTCAAGATAATCTAGAAAGTGGAACTGAATATTCAACATCACTTATGGTAAGCCTACTAAATAAACATCATGAGTTACAAATCATTAAGGAATTTTTACAGATAGAAAATGAGAATGATACCATCATTAATTGGCCTGACATAAGTTCAAACCCCATAAATGAGTACACTACTGAGGGGATTTTTGACATGACACTTCCCACACTTTTTCCAAATGGAACTGTACTTCCTATACAACCTCGAGCTAGGGAGGTGCAACTGCATGAGTAGGTATTGCATCTTATGCGATATCATCATAATAGATTTGACCAACATCCACGCTTTAGATACTTCCTTCTAAATATTATTATGAGGCATTGTAGCCAAGCAATTGCATCAATATTCATCAAAAGAAAGTCAAAGACAATATTCCTACAACTATTGAACACCTTTGTGCTCACCTACGTAACCTACCAGATAAACACTTGGCTAAAGAACTAATGCATTTTAGCTCTTCCTTACGAAGGACACAGGTGTATTGGAACAAGTTTCATGGTGATCTAACAAACATGATCAACCAAATAGGTTCCCCAACTTTGTTCTTCACACTGAGTGCAACGGATACTAAGTGGCCTATATTGCATAAGCTTTTTTCCAATTGGAAATACAACTACAATTGTCTCCAACAAGCATCATACAAACAATGTGATTAAAAACTCCCAAACCACACCTCTTTATCTACATCAATGCTTCACAATCTTTTGTGAAGAGGTCATTGAAACTCTTGCATGCAACAAATTATTGGTAGAAGTATGAATGGCAACATCGAGGCTTTGCACATGTACATGGATTCCTATGGCTAGAAAATTCACCAAACATGGATACACTTGATTGGGGAGATAGTTTGCAAGTGGGTAAAGCAAAAGAATTCATCGATAACTATGTCACTACCTAGAACCCCCGCTCTAAATTTGAAACTTGAGCAATATCATACATAGAACTCCAATGGATGATCCATGCCTACTAAACACATCTGAAATATTTTGTACCAATCCATCCATCGATTATGAAGAGTTAGTTAACCGTGTATAAAGGCACACTAAATGCATAGAGCGCACATGCATGCGCAAAAAAGGGCATCATGTAGAATGCAGATACAAAGCTCCATTGAAAGAATGCAAGGAATCTACTTTATCATGTGATGAATCTAGAAACAAATCTTACGAACCATCAAGAAATGATGATAGGTTAAACATTCATAATCTAGAGATTCTCTCTATATGGAGAGCTAATATAGATTTCCAACATGTTATTTCACGACTTCTTATTCTCAAATACATTGCCAAGTATGCATTTAAAGCTAAAATAAAATCATAAAGTTGTGTTGCTATGTTAGAAATAATATCTTTAAATGAAAGATTGGAAGATTGGGCTTTGAAAGCATATCAAAATTTCATAGCCAATATTTTTGTTGAACGAGATATAGGATCCCAAGAAAATGCCATATGCTACAAAAATTACTCCTCACTGTTTGCAATTAAAATTTTGTGTCATTGAATGTAGGTAGAAAAGTGTTCCACCGCCTAAAAAAAATGAACGATGGTAGTGAGATACAGTCTAACTACATACAATCCTACATGCATCAACCATGTCACCTAGAAAATGTATCACTAATTGAATCAGCAAGACCCTTCACATATGTTGCTTCTTGAAAAGGATGCAAATGGCTAAATAAAAAAGAACAAGCAATTGTGCAAGTGTTTCCATGTTTCTATACCATTCCAAAAGAAGACTCTAATTTTTTTGAAACCTTTTGTTGGAGTAATATACTTTTGTATAAACCTTTCCAACAAATAAATGAAGATATAGACCTTACCAAAGAAGAAATCATCAAACATTGGAAGCAAATGAATACACAAAAATACAATCCATGGCATGTTAGTCACACTGAACAAACTAAAGATGTTCTTGAAGACAAAAATTGTTCTGATGATGATATGAATCGACAAGAAACTATAGAAATGAATAAATGGGAGTTATAATCTCAACTGGGCCTCACTAATAATCTCAATTTGAATGAACTTGATATGCTAGGTCAACATGATTTTGATAACAATCACAAAAGGAAAAATCATAACGTCCCTACAAATTTACATGATGTTGTAGTTCAATTTCTACACACAAACAAGATGTCCCAACAAGATGTGTGTTCCCCTTCAAATATGTACCACCGGTATTATACATTATCAACGCAACAACAACTAGCATTGGCTATAATAACAAATCAATCGATGGAGAAGTGCTCTAACCAACCGTTACATATGGTCATACAAGGAACTATTGGCATTGGCAAATCCTATCTAATTCATTGCATAACAAATGCACTGCAAACTTGCATACCAACAAGAGTAAACCCCTCCTTGTTCTTGCTCCAATAGGAATTGAAACATTTAATATACAAGCCTCAACTATACATTCAACCCTCAAGATTCCAATTAGAGAAATGAAACTGTTGCAAGGACAAGCATTGACAACATTCTAGGAAGACATGAAAAATAAACAATACATTCTCATTGCTGAGATGAGCTTCATTGGGCCAAAACTTCTATTGAAAATTGATAGCAGGTTACGTGAAGCAATCCCCCTTCAACAACATACTTGCTTTGGTGGCATGTTTATAATTCTTGTAGGAGACCTTGCACAGCTCCCACCTATTATGGATAAACCTATCTATGCATCACACACAACTGCAAGAAACCTATGGGATAAATTTACTACAGTTGCTATATTACAAACAATGTTTAGAAAAGAAGGTGATGATCCAATTCAAATACAATTTCATCAAACATTACAAAACATTCACAATGCAGAACCAACAAAATAAGACTGGGACTTATTAATGACTCACACCAACAAGCAACTAACAAAGACTGAACAAGAAGATTTTTACCAATCGATACACTAATTTACTACAAATGAGTTGGTAACATTACATAGCAAAAAAATGTTGAAACTACTTAATGTGCTTGTTGCACTTAGTTGTGTGGAAAATACACAATCTAAACTAGGTGCCAATAATAGTGACGAGTAACTTCCCAAAGAGTTATTACTAAGTGAATCTCAACATGTCATGCTTACAACAAACCTATGGACCCAAGTTGGACTAGTAAATGGATTGCTTGGATAGGTCAAAGATATCGTATATCTTACTGGATCAAAACGACCTACATTGCCCACATATATTACAGTCACATTCAATACCTACAGTGAACCGCCATGGGATGGAATTGACCCAAAAACTATTCCAATACATCTGATAACACACGACAACCGTAGATAGATACCAATAGCCATGGCATGGGCTATCACTATACACAAATCGCAAGGCCTTAACTAAATAAATCCATAATCAATTTTGGTATAGCTGAGAGACAAGACCTTACATTTACAACAATGTCTAGATTCAAATCCATAAATGGCTTTCACATAGAGCCCACATTTTGTTTTGATTGCTACTCCAAAATGAAAAAACTCCATACAACATTATCAGGAAGAAAGAAGAAGCTCGCCTGCTCTTGTTCTCACAACAACATGTTTAGGTATGTACAATTAATTACACTCTCAAAATTATACATTTTTTATATCCCTTTTTGAATAGAGTATCAATACTAAAACTAGTCAATTAAACATTTTAGCTTCTACATGTGGTCGATCACTAGTGGAGAAAATAAAATATATCTTCTACACGTGGTCACAAAAAACTTGAAACTACTTGTTCAAAGAAATCTAATCAACATTGTGTTTCACTTCATAGACATTCCATGTCTTTAAAAAAGACAAATAGGCGCTCTTATGTAAATCTGATTTATGCAAACTTGCTACAAATTGTTCAAAGAGATTTTATTGTTTATAGATAAAAAATCCAACAAAATATTGTACCTAATTTTATTATACAATGCATATGTCTATACAGATATCTTTTAATACAACCAACTACGTATTAAAATAATTCATTAACACTTTTTCTTTAATTTCCTATCGGCGTCTCCCTTGAACCTCCTATGGGTACAAGTGCTAGTTATATTTGAAGACAATTGGCATTTATCACATCCATTTGAGATCCACATTTCATGCAAAGTCACTATACCCAATTTATCCATATCTACATGCATTTTTCATTGTCTTAGCTTGAACTTATCATCATTTGGCATCAAATTTATCACATTTACATACAAATGTTGAAGCTTATTAAAAAAGGGATTGGGAAAGGGCAATATTCCACATCAATTTGGCACCAATCCCCTTATGGGATGAGGTTTGGAGTACTTAGATAGGATTTCATACATGCTTTGTTTGATATTTCATACTTTTGTGTTCATGTTTTCATTTCTTTGTATCACAAAGTATTTCATAGGGAATGTGATTTTAACCTACTAATATGACTAATCCTTGTGTATTTTGTTCATGTTTAGCCCATGTTTATCTCACATTCACTATATGATATAAATAAATAAATAAATTTCTTGTCAACTTAGTGATTATAATAATATTTTGTGGCACATCTAGCTCTATATGTGGATATTAATGATAACCCTAGGATTTGTAGTTTTTATCTTTTTCTCAAACTTGTAAACTTTTTTATTATTATTAATAATTAAGAAGATTAATGTTTACACAAGGGTTTACATTTTTAACCTTTGTAATTTATACTCAAATTTACATATTTTTAATGGGAATTTATGGAGGGGTTCAACCTTTTCACGATGGCTTGTAAATCCCCATTATTTTTTTGTCAATAATTATAAATATAATTGTTTGAATAGTAAGAATGTTGATTTGTATGTCCCTAGAAGGGTTGGAGTTTGAACTTGTGCAGTTGGTCCTTAAAATCATAGTGGGGTTTGATATGTGAGTATTAGAGAGTTGATTTTTATTTTAGTTGTAGAAAAAACTATTGGTATATGATATTTTGAAGTTAATTTTTATTTTCATTTTAAAATGTATTAGACAAAAAAATGTTTTATGTATATCATAGATTATAATTACAAAGTTTCTTGAACTTTGTTACACCCCAATTGTGTAGTAATTACTATTTACTATTACTACATAGGGTAAATATGAATGTAATGTGAATTTTGGGGATGAATAAATTGTGCTCGTACCTTGTTATCAATGCGAATGTTATCTCATTTGATATTATCTCAATTGATGTTATTTCATGGAAAAAATACTGCATATATGTAAATGGATGGTTATTGAATTATTATTCTAGCTTTGGCGATATTTTACATATATTGCATATGTTGTGAGCATTTGATTGTCATGTGCATTCTTTAGTGGATGGAGGTATATGTTCTATTCCTCTAGGTGAAGGGGAAGTATCACTCAGGAGAAGATCTTGGTCGGGTAATCGATAAAAGTAAACTATTTGAGCATGCACACACCACATTAGAATGATTGAGTTGAGTCAGTTTGTGGGAAGTTGGTAAGTCATCCTTAGTTGACATGTCTGCATTGGAAGAGCCTTGTTTACTACTACATGCATTATTGGGTGATGTTTATTTGCTGAGCTTTTGAGATCTTTCTCAAGTACTATTATGATTATATTAACAACTGGAATGTACGTGGCATATATGCACATACATGTCAATGGGATCTAACGACATGTATATGCACATGTATAGATGTACCACACGTAAATACTTATTAATATGATGGTAATTATGAATGGCTATATGTGAATCGAATGTGAACATATATATATGTATAGTATATATACACGTATCCATATGTATATGTGTATTGATACATGCGTATATTAGCAGATGGACACACTCATACTGATGCATCGATATAGATATACCTACATATACGTGTACATAGAGGTATAACTTATATATGTATATATATATACATACATTCAATATATTGTATTTATTATATAAAAATACTATCTTTCCTATACTCTTGTATATATCGAATGTTAGAGTAAAGGTTTTAACTTAATTATGTTAATTAAGTTACCTTTGTTCCTCTCTTAAGATTTCACTTTAGTTTGCATATTGTGACATTTAATAATTATATTAATTATTAAATGTCTACCTATTAGGGTTATTTTTAGGGTTGCACAATCTCCTTTTATAAAGATTGATCATTGTATGTTATTTCCTCTCTTTGATTAATACATTTTTTAGCTTTTAGAGCACCCTTGCTTTTTTGTCTCCATCTCTTCTTTCTGTGACAGGTTATTTGCATGTAGGTGATCTTCAGGGTCTGTGAAGTTGGATTTCACAACTTCAACATGGTATCAGAGCACCAGACCTGCAACTACTTGTTTGTCTTTTGAAGATATGGCCTTTCAGTGAGTTTCAAGTGCAAGGGTTTCCATAGGCATCTTTTTTGCAAGATCTGGGGGTAGCTTATTTTTTATGCATTTTTGGGCCAAACGGGCGTTGCCATCGCGTTTAGAGCACACAAAAACCCTAAGATCACCTTTTGTTTCATTAATTTTGGAGAAATTTGATTTTGAGGCAAAAAAAATTGCCAGGGAGGCTGTACGACCTCCCCAACACGCACTTCGAGGTCAAAAATGACACGAAAATAATAAAAAAAGGTGTTTTTCAACCTACAATCGACGCCTCTAGTTCACAAGAAAAGTGCCATCGTCGCTCGACCAAGCGGCCACTAGAGGGCCACACAACCGGCGGTGCCACCCCTCTCACATCGTCACCTGCCCCTCTGCCAGCCCCAGTGATGTTACCGACGGTCACATAGGCGACCGGGAGCCAGGCTTCAGCCCCCGCCAGGTCACCAACCCCCAGCGTCGATCACATTGGTGATCGAGGGCTTTGGCCCAGCACCCTGTCGCCAACCCCTGGTCCTGCATGCAACTAGGGGCTTTCTTTTTTTAGCCCTTGAGGGCTCTAGAGGTCCCTTTTGAGCATTTTGGAGGTACTTTCAATAAAATGGGCATATCTCGGGCGTTTTAACTCAGATTTTCAAACGAAAAATAGGTGTTGGAAAGCTGGCTCTGAGACTGTCGTGATGGTGCAGGATTTTTCCAAAATTTTATAGTTTGGTTGCCTTTTTTTGCAGTCAAAGTCAGATTATGGTTTTTTGCACTCCGGGGTGTAACTTTTGTGTCTGAGCTCCATTTTGCGCAAACGAATAGGCATCGGAAAGTTGGTTCAATTCTCTGCACAATAATCAGACTTATTTTCCCAGATTTTTCCCCAGGTATATTTCATTAAGCCTTTTGTGTTTTCACAGTTTTCTTAATTACTTGGACATTTTGGCACTTGGGAACCTCCTGTTTACGTCATTAGGCTCTATTTCATTCGATCTACATGCAGTAAGGTTAGTTTTCTCAGATTTTTCATTTGAAGAGTTATCAAGGTTTTCCTACTCACCCTTCAGTTGTTATTTTGGAGCGGGGTAATTATGAGTCATTGGCAAAGGGAATACTTACACATTGTAGGTGGCTTAATATTTTTCCTTATTTGTATGATCTCATACTTGAACCAACCACTTCAGAGGGAAAATTAGCTTGGGATATCATTATAGATCACATAGTAGGACTTATATTGTCTAGTGTTGATGATGACACTATGTGGGCTATATCGGACATTGATTGTCCCCACCCACTTTGGACACGTCTTTGGGAGATCTATGGAGACCCCAGTCTCTCTCCATTCCTAGAGGATCCTACTTCAGATTGTCTCTTACCCATTTCTTGGAGAGAGAATACACCCTTTGATCATGATACTTTAGAGGAGCTTGAGTATTTAAACACCCTTGCATGTTCTAATGGATCAGAGGCTTGTCTCACAGTTCCTACTCTTCAGATTGAGACTTCATCAACATCACCTATTGTTCTTGATTCAGTGCAATAGGGCATCATTCATCTTCCAGACATAGCTACTTTGGACTCTTATGTTGCAGACATATCTTTCTTGTTTGTGGAGTCCTATATTGTAGATTTGGGGGATTATTTTGAGGACATTCATCTCCTCTACCTTGACAGTCAGGTTATCATTGTACGCCCACCATTATCGGTGCATTTAGAGGTTGCATTTCAGGATTCTCCACATCAGTTTGGATTTGGCATCATTTGTTTCAGTTTAGACATAGAGTTTCTTCAACATCCTATCATGGCACACATCTTGAGACATATTGGTTCATCACTCTTCACAGGGTTTCTTCGACATCGTCCTTTGGATCCGTTTCTTCCTAAGGGAAGGAATATCATTTGCCGCTTCAGGATCTCCTTTTGGATTCTACATCAGACATCTACTATTGTGACAGGAGTTTCTACATTGTGGGGGGGCCTTCTTGTCTCTTTCTATCTCTCCTATGGAGACCATTGTATATGTACTTATAAGATAGAAGTTGTCTATGGGGGGTATCATGTAATCCACCTCCTATCCTTCTTTCAATAGTGCATTGCATTCCTTTCTTTGCATTCTATTTTGGGAAGGAATTTTGTTCCCATTGGGTTTTTTCGATTACCCCGTTTCCTTTAGTTTGCATTGCATTTGTAAATGGGTATCTGATCGGGCCTAGTTTCCAGGACCCATGTTTACTTTCATGCATTGTAGTTACTTTTATTCTTTTGCATATGTTTTTAGTTGCACTCTTGCTCATCTTAAGGGGGGTGTTAGAGTAAAGGTTTTAACTTAATTATGTTAATTAAGTTACCTTTATTCCTCTCTTAAGATTTCACTTTAGTTTGCATATTGTGACATTTAATAATTATATTAATTATTAAATGTCTACCTATTAGGGTTAATTTTAGGGTTGCACAATCTCCTTTTATAAGGATTGATCATTGTATTTTATTTCCTCTCTTTGATTAATACATTTTTCAGCTTTCAGAGCACCCTTTCTTTTTTGTCTCCATCTCTTCTTTATGTGACAGGTTATTTGCATGCAGGTGATCTTCGGGGTTTGTGAAGTTGGATTTCACAACTTCAACATCGAATGTATACTTACCTTGTTGGCTTATGATTTATATATATATGTGCAAATATATATTAGCGTTTATATATATACATACATATACATATATAAATACATGGTGTTATTTAAATATATATATATATATATAATAATATATATTTAACATATTATATATTAGTAGAAATCGATTATCGCTTATCGTGATAGAGGCCAGTATATAAAGGTTGATTATAGTCATTTAAGACTATGTTATTAGAGTCCAATAGAAGTAGCTTATGACTATTTTGTGAAGCCAATTCTCACTCATACTATCACACGATATGAAGCACTTATATTGCAAATTTTGAGTTGTTGTCTCATGTCGATACAAGCATGGACTTAGTTGACGCCTATGTTTAAGATCAAACTTTAACTTGGTAAACATACCTACCATGTTTTATACATATGTCAATGACTTTATCAAACACATTTAACATCTTAGTTGACTCATTCCCTAAAGCAAGTCGATAGTGCTTGGTGTAATGAATTGGTAGTTGACTGTTTCTAATGGCAAGAAAAACCGTGCCAACAGTGAGGAGTGTGGATAAATGTGGCACCACCTTTGGAAACCTAATCGTTGTAGATGTCTATTGCATGAGACAATTCGAATTGAGCATATGCATATTTGAATAAGTCTTTCGATTGCTATAAATATTGCAAGATGGCCTGTAGATGATTTTGCTGAGTATGAACTTAGGAAGTCACCACCTTTTTGCTGTGTTTCATGTGTTGTTTTGCATGGAGCTTGTTGTCCATTATCATGCCTAGATTGTAGGCTATGAAGTTATCAAGCTGCTCCATAAATAGTTGAGCCATTTCGTTTGAAGGGACACATTCTTTCACAAGATTACACATCTTTTGCATTCTTCTTGCAAGTCTTTATATTGCATCATTTCCAGCCATACTCTGTTGTATATTGTGAGTGAGAAAGGGAGAGAGTTCTATTTTTGTTGGAGGAAGATTGTTGTTGAAAGAAGTAAGCTATCATCTTGAGAGATAGAGTTTCCTTGTGACATTCTAGAGAAGTTGATTATCAAGCTTGTTGTTGTTGGAAAGGGTTGTATTACCGTCATTTATTCGGATAAGCGATAACAAGCATGAGGATCTCTTCTTCTTTTTTATTTTACTTATGAATGATGTGTCTTCCATGAATGCTTGAGTTGTCTTTTTTAGTGTGTGCATTAGAGAAATTAGAGTGTCTTTGAAAAGGAAAACGAAGCTTTTATGTTATTTTCATGTTGTGCTTGTAAGTACTCCATAATAGGAGATCAGTGTTTATCATAGGTATTATATACTAGGTATGATTGAACATGAGAGTCACTTGTGATACACTAGCTAAGTTATTGATACTCTTGCGATAGTTGATCCAGTATGGGAGGGAGCTTGTGTACTTACTTGTTAAGTAGGTTTATTCTAAGTATGTAAAATGGCGAGGTTATCTCTGGGATGATTGATTATCCATTGGAGGAAATTCCTAGCTTGTGTACTTACTTGTTAAGTAGGTTTATTCCAAGTAGATTAAAATGGTAATAGGTTATCTCTGGGACGATAGATTATCCATTGAAGGAAATACCTATGCATAGTTTAAGATGGCCTTAAGTCAAATCGACCTTGAGTAGTGTATGTGATAGATGACCCTCAATAGAAAATACTGAATGAAAGACTTTGGCCAAAGTAGTGTGATGACATTTTGGCTCCACTATTAGTTCATCGTGATCCAATATTACATGCTAGTCTGAGATTGTGGGATTACAAGTTCTAGTTATGTAGGACACAACACTATGCTCAGTTGGTTGTCGTTATTAGTTACTCTACCAATCTATTTGTCAAAGGAAAAGTCCATCTATCGAACGATAGATGTGCGGGGGACCACATTAAGAGTCTATGATTGGTGGAAAAGTGCTTGAGTGATGCTTCTCCTCCACAATAGGTGACAAAAGAACCAAGATTTGAAAGGAAGGATCTTGGACCATCTTACAACTATTTGTTCCAAAGCTCATTGAGCTATGTATGTTACTATATGCATTCTTATATTGTTGTAACTTATGAAATTATTGAAAATAAATGGAATCCATGTTGTATTATGTTATGCATCTTGTTTGAAAATTATCAATAAAGAAAAGATTTTTTTTTATTACAATGGTTTGTTACTTAGTTAATTTACTCGAAAGGTGAAAACTTAGAAATTTTTACTTCATAGAAGGGTTGGTATGTTACAATTTTTTTAATATGATACTTGCTATTTGAAAGCTATTGCAGATTTGAATTACATACAAGTGTGAATTTAAAGTCCTTTTTTTAATTTAAATTGAAAATTCTATTCACTCTTGAGATTTATAATATGGGAAATCAACATGCATACTTTTGTCTACCTTAATTTTCTATATGGTATAATGCAATTGCAATTTTTCCCAATGGCTAAAATGCTTAAGGAGGGATGGTTGTTTAGGTTGGGTTGAAGTTTTAAGTTTACTTTTAATAGCAATGTTATTGATTTTAATTTTTTATGCATTAGGTAGGTTTAAATGTCTTGATCCATAAAGTGTGAGATAAACAACTTGAGGGTTTAACATTATGTTTTATATGGCAAGGGTTCAAATGAGATCTTCTTTGCCTATCTTAGGTTTTCTTCTACTTTATACTAGGTAAGCACTAGACCCTCTACCAAGATCATCCTTGTAGTTGAAATTTACTTTTCTTGGATGTAATTAAATGTATATAAATTTTATTGTAAAACATGAGAAAATTAAGGAAAATATATAGAACCAAGAACAAAATTGGATCTAAATTTAAATCCTACCACCACCTTCAATTGAGCAATTATGAATACAAATTAAAATTAAAAATTTACAAACCAACACAAACTTAGGGTATCTGGACATGCTTGTGATATGCTTGATATTTTGTTGCTTTTGGGAGTCCTTGATGTGGCAACAGGTACTTGCTTCCATAGATTTTTTTTTAATAATTTGGTTGAGGATGGGGTTGATTTGTAGAGTTGGGATGATATAAATAGAGGATTGAGATTCATTAGAAATGGATTAGTATTATTGAATAAAAGGTTTTTTGAATTTGAATTTGAGAGAGAGGTGGAAATAAATGAAAGTGGTTGGTGAATAAGGGTTAAGATTGATTTGATTAGGTGAATGACCAAGGTTCAAATTTTATTTAAATTTTTATAGATGCTAGTTGAGGATTAATGACTAGGATTTGTTTGATTAATTAATGGTTAGGATTGAAGATTGATCTCATTTGGAATTTGATGAATGAGGGTTTATTTTAATTGTTAATTGTGGATGGAACATGATTTGTACTATCATGTGGATTAAATTAGGATTGAGATTTTAAACTAATTAATCAAAAAATAAAATTATTTAATCAATTAGTGGAGAGGAATGAAAATTATTTTAATTAAATAAATAAAATTATTTTAATTAATTTAATGATGGAGGGAATATTAAAAGACTAATCATAATTAATTAATTAAATATAATTTATCTAACTAATTAGTGTTGTGTGGTTATGATGGATTTAAGATGATGTGGAAAGTGGTGAAAACGATCTTAAGACTGTAATGTTAAAAACATGATCATTTTAAATGACTACACTTATATTCTAGATAAATTGAAAAATATAACTATATAAATTCAATAAATAATCAAAACAACAAGAAATTTAAAACCAACTAAACGACTCTAACAATAAAAAAAAAATGAAGTGAAAAAAAAATTACTTTGAATAAATATATTTCAAAACACGTTTTCATAGTAAGTATTTATTTAAAAACAAGAAAAGAGAAAAAAGAAGCGTGACCACCGACTTCAAAACAGGAGCGAAGCAAGCATTCACTTAATTAGCCCCGAGATTAACCCTGCCAGTGAATTTGTTTTTTAAGCAACACAAACATGTGCAGATAAAAAGAAGATCCAACATTCTGCCCAAGAAGTTCCTGTCCCTTTCAAACTGGCATCGCAAGGAAGCTTGGAACTGAATCAAACTCGTCCAACACTCACCTAACAAACCGCAGAAGATAAAACACTCATATCAAAATCAGTAAAATCGTTAAATCTGCTAAGCAATGAAGGCGAGAAAAATCAGACGGCTTAGATGAAAATGGCGTCGAAGTTTCTCCCGTTGTGGCAAAACGGCAAACACAAATCACGGCTGCAGCAGAAATCATGCGGCCCTCTCTTTTCAGTCTTTTGCCTGTGCGTGGGAATTATAGGCATTTCTTTCGGCTTATTTGCACTGATAAGAGGGAGGCCTGTATATAAATTCAGATGCGGCAATGCGGAGGACACGCTGAGAAGCCTTCATCTGGGAGCGGCCAATGCCAGGTATTCGGGATGGCCTGGGGGTTTGAGTCAATTGGAGGAAGAGAGCAGACATAAGGTTTTGGGTGTCGTCGGAATTCAGACCGGATTTGGTTCTACCGAGCGCCGGAAAGCTTTGCGGGAAACGTGGCTGCCCTCCGATCCGGACGGCTTAATCAGGTCAGGAGAAATATCTTGCCCTTGTTTTGGATTTACTTACAATTATGCTGAATTAATTGTTCTTTCTTGTTAATCAGGTCAGGAGAAATATCTTGCCCTTGTTTTGGATTTACTTACAATTATGCTGAATTAATTGTTCTTTCTTGTTTATGTTTTTTTCCAATTTTGTTTCTCCCGATCGAATCAGTGATCCGTCTGCCTAGCAATGTAACTACCGACGTTTTGGGTCTCTCTACTGAGCCGTCATGAGGGCCAAGAGGTCATATGGCAATGCTTGATAATAATTATCAAATCCCTAATGTGTCGAGAAAAGTAAGTTATCTGAGCTAATTGGCACCTCTTCTTCATCTGAAGATGCAAATCAGCTGGAAAAGTAAAATCCATATAAATCCTTATATAATGTTAAAATATTAGCGTTGGAGCTGAACAACATCCTTTCTAAATATAACTGTTATGTTTCTGAATCCCAACTATTAATGACTAACAAATGAAGCTAGTGATAAAGATCTTTAATTGCCAACTACAATGCGAAATGGCTTAAAAACCTTTAACATCAGGTTACATGCAGGGAATAACACGAGAAAACAGTACTGAGGGTATTGCTGCTATCAAATTCAAACGGGACGTTGCATTCAGCAAACCTTTTTGCTTAAAAACAACTATCGATCAACATCTTCTTGTTCAAATTCACTCAGGACTTGCATCTAGCTTCATCCATTAAGGGACAGCACACCTTGTGAGAGATGATGCCAAATTTTACTCAATTTCAATTCTTCATCTTATTTTCTGGAATTTGAACTTGGGGGTCCATTGTTAAAGCCCTGGCCCACGATACTACCACTTGACATTGTTGAGAAATTGGTGTTCTTTTTTAGTTTTTACAACTAATTTTTTCCCCCATTTATGGGTATCATGCTTGTAACCTGTCCACAATCCTTAGGGTTGATTTACTTGGGTTTGGAGATGAGTATTAAAGTTAAAGTTATGAATCACATAGCCTTTGTTAATAAAATGTGTTTGGGAATATAGGTTATTTCAGCAAATTGACGCCAAATAAGCAAATAACTGGAAATCCAAAATGAAAATCCGCAAGATAACTCCTCAAATTCATTTAGAAGATTTGTGATGGATGTATATTTGTCAACTTTTTCTTCACTGTTATTGGATTTGGACTCACAAGCTGTTCATGATGCCTACAGTTAATTTTCCAATACTGGAGGCAAGCATTAATAACAAATTATTAAAGGCATAGTGTTTGAGTACAAAATGTCAAGTTAAAAATAAGTTATTTGAGGTAATTGATTCAAAATTAAGACCTTCACTTGTTGCAAATTGGCTGAAAAAAGAAAAATGAATACCAGCAAAAACAAAACTCTACAACACAGTCAAAAGATTGGTGATGGACCTGAACAGCACAAATTCTAAATATAATTGATCAGCTACTCTATGGCAACAATTAACAACCAAAAAATTTACTGCAGGGAAGTTAATGAGAAAGATCTAACACTGTAGGAATTAAAAAAAATATGTAAAGTTCAGAAGGTCACATAACAACTATAGTAGCCAGACCAGTACCCTTACTCTATGAAAACTTAACAATTAAAAGGTAAGGAAAAACACCAGCATAATTAGTCATGAGATTTTGATTCAAGAGTAACTCAACTAGCTGAGGATTAATGGCAGGTTTGGCACTGGGTTAAAAATATGGTAGTAATTCAGAATTGAGCTAAGCCTTCTTGTTCTTTTGGAAATTAGAGTCAAACTCTTGATTATGAGTCCACATTAGAAGAGAATTGTAATTCTGAGAATATTGATACTCCCAAGAAGAAATCTGCTTCACAAAATTGCTACACTATCTCAGTTCAGTTGAAGATCTCCTTATATTGCAGCTAAAATAGGGAGATGGAAAAAGATAGTGGTAAGGGCACTTTGTGATTATTATTGAAGCAAGAAAAGGGTGAATTTGGAGAAAATGAGTATTGATAGTTTACAAGTGTCTTGTAGACAGATCTGATGTAAACGGATGCTGATTATTTTACATCAATGATGCAATTGTTATATTAACTGCAGAAATCTTGTGTAAATTCTATTGCACCTTATACTGTCATACAAATCCGGTAGATCTCTTGAGGATGTTAAAAAAATGTGTTCTTTATGTTCTTTGGTTCAAACATTCATTTTTAAGGTTGACTCTTCGGGTTCCATTGATTTCTCAGTCATGTTCTTCTCCACCTAGTTATTGATCTGAAATGCTGAAGCAGCTTTGAGAAAGTTAATTTGATGAAAAACAGGCTCCATTCTAGCTTTTCATGTTCTAGTTTTATAAAAAAATTGTGAGACCTGAGTGGGATCTTGTTAGAATATTAAATTCTGTGTATTTAATGGTCAATGTATTAGGTTAGATATTTTCTAGTAGGTAGACATTTAATGTCTACAGCTGTAAGTAGCTGTAGTAGGTCTGTATTAAATGTTCTCAGTGCTTTAGCACTGCTTTATAATGTAACCTCTTTTTCAGTTTAATGTAACTTAGAATTTCCAGTTCTTTCCAGAACATGGTATCAAAGCAGTAAAAGTGATTTTTTCGAAAAATTTAATAATTTCGTTTTTTTTCGAAATTCTTTCAAGTCTAAATTTTTCGAAAATCTTTGGGACAGTTCTTCTGCAAATTCGTGGGTGCCATTGTGTTTTTTCTAAGAAAATTTGAAGATCACGTTTTTCTGTGATTTGAAAAATCGAGCTCTTGATTTTTTTGAAAAATCATGAATTTTCACTGGAAATCGTTTTAAGAGAAGCACGAATTGCTTTTTTTCTCTAGACCTGCGCGATCTGAAGACGTCTTTTCTTCTGTGTTGGACACGACTTTTCGTGTTTTTTGCTTTGCTTGGACGCAGTTTTGGTCACGTTTTTTTTCACGTTTCCGCTGGGCGCGACTTTCTGGTTTGCAGTTCTTTGACAACATGATTTTTCATCATTTTTGGCCACGTTTTTGAGCTCTCTAAGCATGCGTTTTTCTGCTTCTATCACCCACGTTTTTGAAGCTTTGCTGGACGCGTTTTTTCAGACGTTTTCGTGGTGTTTGTTGAACCTCTTCTGGTCGTGTTTTGCCTTCATCAGTGACGCCTTGGGTTTTGCCCTCTCTTATACTCTTTGTTTGCCACGATTTCGTGGATTTTCGAGCTGATTCCTGCAAATTTTTGGAGCTCTAATGGCGGCTAGGGTTTCCAGACAGGTCGACTAGGGTTTTGACTAGTCAAATCACTTCGAAAAATTATTTTGATTGCAGATTCCTTGTGGGTTTTTCGAGAGCTCAACTGGGTTGGTCTCAAATTTTTCTGGGTGCATCGTTTCCTGTGCCTCAAAATTTGTGCAACTAGGTGTTTACAATTTTTTTTTTGGTATTTAGATTTTCTTTTTGGTTTTCAGCATCCTTTTCTGGGTACTCTTCAGATCTTCTGGATTTCGTCATCAACGTACCTCGAAATCCGTGATAGGGTTTCATCTTTGAATTTGTGTGTTTTTTTATTTCCGTTTTGCCTTCACCAGTTTGACCTCAGGGTACGTGATGGCATCTCTGACGAATATCATGCTCGAAAGTAGCTAGAAGTTTAACGAGAAGAATTACAACACTTGGAAGCAACGCATGATTATGATCTTTGAATATCGTTGCCTCGATTAGATTGTTTTGGGAAACTTGCCTCGTCCCACTGTAGTCGGAAAGGACCAGGACAAATGGGATGAACGCAACCGAGAAGCCCTCATGCTCATCAAACTCTCAGTCACAGATGAGCAGCTACCTCAGGTACCATCTGGCAAAACTGCTTCAAAAATTTGGGATCATTTGAAGGCCCTTCACGAAACCTCCGACAAGAGCAGAGCGTTCTTTCTCAAGAACATGCTTTTTTCCATCATAATGGATGAGAAAATGTCCTTACAAGAACATCTCACGAAGATTAAGGACATTCGTGATCAGTTGGAGGCGATTGGTCGAACAATGGAGGAAGAAGACATGGTCGTCATTACTCTGAAGAGTCTTTCGTGTTCGTATGAGCACTTCATCGAGACGCTGAATATCACCTCCACCAATGTTGATCTCAAATTTGAAGATCTTTGCACCAAGCTCTTGCAGTAGGATCGATGGCGACAACAGTTTGGAAGCAGTACCAGTTCCACCTCCACAAAGCAAGCGTTCTCTACCAAATCTTCTGCTAAGAACAAAGGGAAGGCTCAATCTTCTAAGCCGAAAGGCTCTGGCTCTTCTCAGGACAGCAAGAAGTAAAAGAACGTTCAGTGCAATTATTGCCACAAATATGGTCACATGAAGGCTGATTGTCGAATTCGCATGGCTTTTGAACAAAAGAAGCAACGAGGGTCTCAACAAAAGGCACATGTCGCAGAGCACACCGAGCAGAAAGAGTCTGCATTCTATGCTTTTATGGCCAAGAGAACTGCAGATCCAGTCCAATCTTCTGCTTGGTATATTGATTTAGGGGCTTCTCGACATTTTACTCATCGTCGAGATTGGTTCACCAAATATGAACCATTCACTGATTCAGTGATCTTTGGAGGCGGTGAAGAGTACACCGTTGTTGGTAAGGGCAATGTTCAGATTCACTATGGAGGAAGAAATTTACTCTTTCTTGATGTCTACTATGTTCTAGGCATGGAACATAATCTTCTCTCCATCAACCAGATCATGAAGCATTCTCCCCAGTTGGATGTTATTTTTAGTGCGTCCACCTGCAACATTGTTGATAAGGCGACACGCACTACGATTGCTATGGGACTTGAGGATCATGGTTTGTATAGACTTGCTGATTCCGGTGATTCTCAGGAGCACGCTCTGGCAACAAGGAGTACTTCCATCAGTAAACTTTGGCATCAACGTTATGGGCACTTGAATGTGCACTATCTCTCTCAACTGTCTCAGGAGGGTTTGGTTGCTGGTCTACCTGAGATCCAAACTCAAAATCATGGAGTTTGTGGCGCTTGTCAAGTTGGAAAGCAGCATCGGACATCGTTCTCTGACAGTGATTCTTGGTGTGCCTCTAAGGTACTTCAATTGGTTCACGCTGATGTATGCGGACCAATGAACACTCCATTTGTTATTGGGTCTAGGTACTTTTTACTATTTGTTGATGATTTCAGTCAAAAAATGTGGGTGTATTTTTTGAAACATAAATCAGATGTGTTTAGTACATTTTAGCAGTATAAGGCCTTGGTTGAGAAAGAATCAGGTTCTCACATTGTTACTCTAAGGTCAAATAATGAGGGGGAGTTTTGTTTAGTTGACTTCTCTTCTTTTTGTGCTCAACACGGCATCAAACGCCAACTCACCACACCATACATCCCTCAACAGAATGGTGTTGTTGAACGTAGGAATCGCACCATTACTGAAATGGCTCGTTCTATGCTGGAGTACAGAAATGTACCCAAGAAATCCTGGGCTGAAGCAGTTTATACTGCCGTCTACCTCTTGAATCGGTCACCTACACAGGCCATTAAGAAGATGACTCCAGAGAAGCCTGGTCAGGACGTAAGCCTAAAGTGGGCCATCTGAAAGTCTTTGGTTTTACAGCTCATGTATGGATTCCAGACGCCAAGCGTCCCAAGTTGGACTCCAAGAGCCAGAAACTTATGTTTACTGGTTACAGCGACAATCACAAGGCATACAGGTTGATTGATGTGGAGACAGATCATCTCATATTTAGTCGTGATGTTGTGATTGATGAGACTACTAGTCCATTTGTTCCTACTACCAGCCTTGAGGATCAGCCTATGAAGGTTCCTAATGATGGTGTTCGTCTTCCTCTTGGTTCCCCTGATGGGAGGGCTTCAAAGCATTCCGACTCTGAAGATGAGTCTACCGGTCATGATATAGCACCACTTGATCTTCCTCAGGATTCACATCCAGATGACTTTGTTCTCAAAATCCCAGATGATGCTGTTTCTCCTATTCCAGATGTTGGTACTTCTACTCGTCGGCCTAAATGGTGGCTCAAGACTATCGGAGATCTTCACAATGATGAACTCATTAAGGGTAGATTAGCTCGCAGCAAGAGCGAGCAGCCAAACACAGTCAATTTTGCTCTTATGGCCAACCTACATAGCATCTATGAGCCTCAGGCATTTCCGAGGCTAAAGGAATTCCAGAGTGGGAAAAGGCTATGTAGACAGGATACCATAGTCTTTTGAAGAATCACACTTGGGTTCTATCTAATCTTCCTCCTGGGAAGAAACCTATCAGCTGCAAATGGGTTTATAAGGTCAAGTATCATGCCAATGGCACTTTGGATAAATACAAGGCAAGATTAGTTGCTCGGGGGTTCACACAGTGGGAGGGCATTGACTACGAGGAGACCTTTGCTCCTACTGCCAAGATGAGCACAATTCGTCTTCTTCTCGCTATTGCAGCCCAATTCGCATGGCCAGTTCATCAAATGGATGTCAAGAGTGCCTTCCTCAACGGTGAGTTGCAGGAAGAAGTCTACATGACGCAGCCTCTTGGTTTCAAGGTTGTCGGAAAAGAACATTAGGTATGTAGGCTCGTGAAAGCACTCTATGGAATGAAACAAGCTCCTCGTGCATGGTACATCAAGATTGATCAGTACTTGGTTGATCATGGTTTTCAACGCAGTCCTTCTGACACTAATCTGTATGTCAAGCACTCTGGTGATGATGTTTTGTTTCTTGTTATCTATGTTGATGACTTGATCATTACTGGGAGTTCAACACATTTGATTGCTGCAATCAAACAGGACTTGTGTCAGGCTTTTGACATGATAGATTTGGGGCTTCTCCATTATTGTTTGGGTATTGAAGTTTGGCAGACCGCTGATGGTATCTTTATCTCTCAGTCTAAATACGCTCGGAGTTTGCTTGACAAATTTCGGATGCAGGATTGCAAACCTGCCTCCACACCTATGGAGAAGGGGTTGAAGTTATCAGCCAACTCTAATTCATCTCCAGTTGATGAAACGACATTCAGGCAACTAGTGGGCAGTCTCATCTACCTCACTGCCACTCGATTTGACATCAGTTTTGCAGTGAGCTACATCTCTCGCTTCATGACAGCTCCAAAAGCTGATCATTGGCTTGCAGCGAAGCGTGTGCTGAGATATGTTAAGGGCACTTTAGATTATGGCATTTTGTATAGCAGATGCAAGGATCCAAAGCTGATTGGTTATACAGATTCAGATTGGGCAGGTTAAGTGGATGAGCGAAAATCTACTTCTAGATATGTATTCAGTTTGGGTACAGGTGCTGTAACATGGACCAACAAGAAGCAACAGGCAGTGGCTCTTTCCTCGACTGAAGCAGAATATCGAGGAACCATTAAAGCAGCATGTGAGGCAGTTTGGCTCTGTAGGATGCTTTCTGACATGCACATGTCACAAGCAGGACCTTCTCTCTTGTACATTGACAATCAAGGGGTGCTCAAATTCGCCAAAAATCCAGTCTTCCATGAACGTACCAAGCATGTCGAGCTTCTTTGTCACTACATCCGCAAGCTGGTAGAAGACGGATCAGTTCAGCTGCAGTATGTTCCAACAACGGATCAGACTGCAGATATTCTCACCAAGTCTCTGAGCTCAGATAAATTTGTAAAATTCAGGGGGCAACTTGGTGTTTTTGACCGATTGACCATTAAGGGAGGGTGTTAGAATATTAAATTCTGTGTATTTAACGGTCAATGTATTAGGTTAGATATTTTCTAGTAGGTAGACATTTAATGTCTACAGCTGTAAGTAGCTGTAGTAGGTCTGTATTAAATGTTCTCAGTGCTTTAGCACTGCTTTATAATGTAACCTCCTTTTCAGTTTAATGTAACTTAGAATTTCCAGTTCTTTCCAGAACAGATCTTTTCTTTGTCCACAGCAACTAATAAGCTATTTTTCTTCAGAAGCAGAAAATACTTCTAATTTGCAAGGGATGTGGCAATGTTCAGGCTGTTATACTATAGTGATTGTACTTTCCTTTGTTTTGCTTTCTTATAAATAGAGATGTATGAGTTGCCAACCCTATAACCAATCAAATTAAATGAACATCTTGTTGCATAAACTTCCTCTAAGTTCTCTTCCCATCAAAATAAAATTGCTACTTATGGATTAGAATGACTGTGACCAGAGCAAATGGTGTTTGATGTGATAATATTTATGTGACGTCCCTTGGGATTGGCTACAATGTAGGATAAGCTGTCAGACACTTTGTTTGGGTTTTCTTAGAAAAGCATTATATAAAGCTCTGTAATGAACAATGGATGATTCTTACCAATGAATTCTTCTCCAACAAAACTTGGGATCCTTTTCTGAAATGTAGTCATGCAATTTTTTAATTAAATTGAAAATAATTCCTACTAGGTTAGATGGTTTTTCTTGTAATGTTTCAGTCTGGTTTTGATTTTTTACTTCTGATATTTCATGTAAGATCTTCAAAGGGACACCCATAAATTATTATCTTGTACAGATCTAAGAGATAAAAAAAATTTAACTGGTGAGTCGGTTCCTACAGGGTAATGGTGTACTGAAATACTTGGTCCTTGTAGCATTCTTGTAATTAAGTGAGTTATAGCGGTTTTTTGGACCTCAGATATTAGTGTTCTTAGTGAAGCTTATAAAGCATATTTTTGAAGATTTATTCTGGCTATATGAATTGATGTGATTGCATTGCAGTTTGTAGAAGCCCTTCAAACAATTTTGTATTATGGCTTGTGGAAAAGAGGAAATCTTAGATTCTAGCAAGGTATGAATGAAAACAACACTTCTTACTGTATATAGATGAGACAGAACTTGCCTGAAGAGTGAAATATGAGAATACACAAGATTTCAGGATTTAGATAAGAAAGATGTGATTACAAACATAGTGCTGTGTTTCTAATGGGAGTTACAATTCTCCAATACATAATGTTCATCAAGGACAAAGCTCTCTAAAAGAGAAATATTCTACAGGGAAAAATGTTGTCAAAACACTTTACAAAAATAAAAATTATTCAAGCACGAAATACAATAATATTGAGATTTACAGCATATTATGAGCACAAATAATCGAACTCTATGGTTCTAACTCTGCTCTTCCTTGGGTCGGGAGGAAGACATCCTTATTTTTGGATTAAGATGAACCTAACACTCAATAATGGTCTGAAAGTTGTCTTTGGTTTAAGAAGCCAAGCTTGTCCTGTTGATGTCTAGTTCATCCAACATACAGGGCATTGAAGATGAGGTCAATTGTTTAGAATTAAGTTTCTTCTACAAGTAACAGCAGCCTTTACTTATGATTTAGAAACCAATGGACTATAGAGGTTGCATACTTTTCTCATATTCAACTATTTTAATCTTTGGCTGGGGGGAATTCTATTTGGTATCCTACTTTATTTAGAATGGCTGCTAATATAATTTAAGAACATCAATTTCATTTGCATCATAAGTTACAATTGCTGGCAGTTTGACACAATATTTTGACAGATAGCTGAGCTGTAAATTTGCAATTATAGCTCAAAGTAATCCCATTCAAAATCGCCGGAAAATTTAGGTAGTGTACAACACAATGAAAGGGTACATTACTCTGTTTGGGAAAGTTTCACCCCTAAAAAAATTGCCAAAAGACTAGGATCCAGTTACTCATTCTGATCCAGGTAGCTCTTGAGTTCTTCTATATCCTGGTTACTTGACAGTTATAATAAAACATAATTTAAAAAACTAGAGTGATCCATGTATGAGAGTCATAACGAAAGCATTAAAAACTAGAAAAACACACCACTAATTAAACTGCTGCTTGTCTTACTGTATGTGGTTCTAAATTTGAACCAATTGCTGATTTGGTTGCCTCTGATAAAGAGCATTATGATGCTTTGTTCATTTAGCTCTTGAGTTTTAATATGATCATTGATCCATAAACTATGATGGTTAGACCATACAGTAGTCACCAACATTACAAATTTGAATAAAGGACATAAAGACTGGATTTTGCTAGCAAAAGAATTTAATTCAGAATTACAAGGAAATGAGAGTAAGCAATCACAGAAATGGAGACAAGGATTTACATTGGGGAAACCCACGAGTGGGAGAAAACTACAGAAAAATGTGTGCCAACTACTCACTTAAATCCATTAATCTCAAGGCAATTACATTCTTAGGCCACTTGGGCACACAACCAGCCTGAATCTGATTCGGTCCAGTCCCTAAGATTACTAGCAAACTCTCTCTCTAACACCTCACTGTTTGTTCATTGCCTAAGCACAGTGTTTTTGGAAGTATGAATTTACTCAAACTCGCTTCGAATCCCAATTTTTGGTTCCCCAATTTGGGTTTTCAATAGCATATTATGCTGTGCAATGCAGAACAAAATATCAATGTTGAAAGAAGCTGAATGGTTGAGAACTTTGGAACAACACGAGCTGTTGTCTGTTGCATATTGAAACTACCACCTCTCTCTGTATAAAATTACCACATATTTGGACAAAGCCACCCCAGTGGTTGTGAAAACACTGCCTGTTGGAATTCGGTGGTTTTGCACTGAAGCTAGAAAAACTATTTTTTCTCAAGTTTATCTTTGTGGCAAAGTCTGCCCTGAGCTGTCCCATACCATCCTGAACATTCTCCAAGATTCAAGTGTCTGACTCTTCCCAAAACCTTCTCTTCTTTCACCAAAAGCATTTCTTGAATTGCACACCTTGTTGCCCTGAAGTTAAACTGATATTTTTACAGATCAATCATTGACTGATTTCCTATTTTGAACAGATAACAAAAACCTATATGATATGTGATATGCCCAGTCTCAATTAATATTGTATGAATATCATTGATTATTTTTGTTTATCTTTTCTATAATTTGTTTTTTGTGTAGATGAACCCAAGCTGTAGCATCCTAGGATGTAATAGAAATGACAAACTACAGTACCAAAATTCTGTATCGATGCCTGAACTTGTATGAACAACTTAGATAACCAACAATATAATGGAACAAAATTCTCCTATTTGATAGTTCTGTGTAAAGAGGTTTTCCATGCTAATAAGGAGTGCTCTGTATTTGTAAGAATGAGCTATGGAATGCAATGTCAGAATTTCTGATTACTAGTAGTTGATCTTCTCTTGAGTATAGTGAGCATATATAATTGTAAAGCTAGAAGACTATACATTTTTGGTGTACATTTTATAAGGAGTGAAAGTGCATGTAGCTGATTAGTTCATATCTGATAATTGTTCATGATAGCTTAATTCATGCCTTTAGAATAGATTTACAGGTCAATGTGTGTGTCAATAACATATGGCTGTTGAAGGGAATTGCTTGTCTGATTTTTACATCTCATTTTGACTAGAGTTCTTTAATCTATTTGTGTGCCAATTTTATTTCTCTGAGCATTGTTTCTGGGATCCTTGTAGCCTGTTCATAAATAGTTTACATTTAGATTAACTTTAAGTAATTATTATTTGTTGATATCTATTTGTACTCTTTCTTCAAAATTGGTAGTTAAGGTGCAAACAAAATAGAAAATGATGTAAATACTAAAGGGTTATTCCTAGGGAATTTTTGACATGAGTGGCTCATGACTGATGTTGCTAGTTGAATTTGGTAGGAATATCCATGGATCTAAGGAGCTAATTGATGATAGGTCGAGTTGTTTTGGTTCTAACAAACATATGTGCTGTGTGTGACCAACAACGATGGAAAGGTCTGTAGGCTAGGGAATTATCAACGAACCAATCTCCAGATTGAGGTTCAGCCCCTTGCCTATTCTAAGTTACACTAACTAAAGAGGAAAAGGGAGAGGGAATCACGTGGAAAGTAAAATATGGAAAGCATAAAAGGCCATAAGCCAAGAATAGGCATCCTTGCACCAACTAGATAGAGCTTTTCAGCACACCATGCAATAGTTAACAAGTTGGCATTGCATAGCACAAGGATACATCAGACAATCTGAAACATACAGAAAGAGGAGTCAAAACTACTGCAGTAATAGCCTCATACTTCGTATAGCTTGAATAAACAATACAGTTGTATAAAGAGTAAAGGATCAACTACCAAGACACACATACATTGAGGCCTTCCTAGAACTAGACAGTAGAAGAACAGATAAGAGAAAATAACAACAGCCCAGGCTTGAGCAAGAGCAACACAGTTCAGTTATAATAATCCCACTTGGCTTATACATTTTGAAAATCATATATATACATTCCAAAAGAGGAGAGAGTAAAAGAGAGGGAAATGAGGCCATAGCTGATGTGATTGCAGTTTTCTTGCTTCGTGCTGTAGCTGCAAATTGCTCTAATATTTTTCCCTTGATCTGTGTGAGCTTCGTTTTCAAAATACACAGGCAATGAAATAATAAAGTTCTCATCTACATTCTGACAAAGAATTACTATTGCATTCCCTATTGTAATACTTCACATGAAAATATCTTCCCTCCTCCATGAATCCTTCTCACCTACACAAATCACCTTGAATATTTCCCCTCTACACTTTACCTTTTCCCACTTGAGAAAATGTTTTACATTTCCGTGAAATATTCCACTGCCCCTTTTGGATAATAATAATCTTCCTCACATTTGATTTAACTTTAGCAAATATTTCTCCTCTCCTTTATTTCACCTTTTCACCTCTGCATGAATGAGCTCCTCACCTTTTTTTAACATTTTAATTTATCTTTTGATTTCACTCTACTCATGCACATATTATAAATATTAAAGTTGGCTTTAATATTTAACATTGATTTCATTTCCATCGGTCATGAACATTACAAATGCCAATAATATTTAATCTGTAGCCTCCAGTTATTATTTTAATCATTTATTTTTAAAATAATGATTCATTTAATGCACAGGCCATTTGCCCACTTGGCAGGCTTTTCTACCTGCTACCTTATCATCCCTGGCCAATAATGTGACTCTTTTCATGTTCTCTTTACCTTCTGTCTGGGTTCCCACAAATCATTGATGCAGTTTGACCCAACAAAGTGGATTGAATCTTAAATGAAATCCTTTATAATAATATTGTGGGATTATTAAAATATTGCATGGGTGTTATAAAACAATCCAAGGAATTTACTTTTGGGTCCCAACATTCAATTTATATATTTGAATGAATGGTGTGGCTTTATCAATAATACTATGATGAGCCCTGCTGGCTCTCAACTCAAACCCCTGTATTTTTGTTTATCTTTTGTGTTTTTTTAGTTTTTTAGAGAAGATTTCTAGATAGAAGAGAAGGGGCGTACAACATATAAATGCTCACAAAACTCAAATCTGAGCTAAAACTTGCAAAATGGAAGTGCAGAAGGTCTTTAATAACTAAAACAATGAAAATACAAATTACAAACATACCCGAAATGCTCCAAATTATTTAAATAAGAAAATAATTCCAATTGCCAGCCAAGAATGGTGAAACTGACAAAATTGGACGCCAAAGCTACAAATCTGACTTTTCCCAACAAAAACTGGGTACAAATAGATGTGAAGGAGGGACACCAAGACTCGAACACTGTCTGAAGCCAAAAAGAAGGCGTTTTTGCAAGCTACTTCACACGCCTAGCCTCCAAAATGACACATTTCCCAAGGCAAATGGTACGGCCAAGGAAAGAAGCTGAAGAACAAATGCTGAAAGCTGCAAAATAGATGAAGAAGACGTCTCTGGTGTAGAAACCCTCTTCCTTATTGTAACTGGTAAACAACTCAACAGAAACTCTGATTAAGCTCAATAGAACCTTTGAATGAAGCCCTCACAGATGCACTAATTCGACTGGTCTCTCACAGTCTCAAAAATGCTCAACATTGAAGAAGAACTCGCTCTCCAATGGAAGAAATGCTCAAACCCTTGTCTCAAAGAATAGCACAGGAGAAAACCAAAATGGCAAAGTCAAATAATCATGAATAAGTTTGATTTGCCAAAAATGCCTTAGTTTGATTTGCCAAAAATGCCTTATATCCTCAAGAGGCACGCATTTCAAGAAAGTGATGCCACTTTGAGTCATTCTAAAATATTTAAGTCACCTCTCACTAGTTTCATTTTAATACTTGGGCGCACTTTATGTACTTTAAGTGATTTATAATCACTTTATCATTTTATAAAGTAATACTTCATTACTTTATAATATATTTAAGTGGTTTTAACTTTATAAAGTCAATTTGACTTTATAATAATAATCCATTTAAGTTAAATATTAATATTTAACTTAACCACAAAATGTTTCATAACTTCCTCCAAACTTAGTATCTTTCCGTGCCGTCAGAAGCTGGTGAACACTGAACTTCAAACGTTCGTACTGAATCCCATACTGAATCTGAAGGGGGTGAGAAAGACAAACTCACCAAAATGGCTACTGACCCTCTAACCAGATCCTGTTAGCCTAAGAGAGTCTGAGTAATAGGCTAACCACCATCAAACAAGATCACACCGAAAAGGGGGACATTACAAATACCTTCAAGCATGATTACCCAAAATCTTGGCAATCGTTGATTGGACTTTATTGGATGATGCATGAGAACTCTCAAGACATACTACCTTTATAAAATAATAATAAGCTCTTAATGGATAAAGGTACGAGTAATAAAATATATGCGTAATTATTCCATGGTGGACCCACTAATTCCGTCTCAACTTTGATTCCACATATGGCTCTTCTTCAGTTCAAAAGCCCAAAGTAAACTACTAAAATCTCCAGAAACCATTGGATCTTAGATTGTACTTTACATCTGTGAAGGTTGTTTATTCTTTCTATGGTAAGATTCAATGGTAGTTGTACATTACATCTGCCAAGGTTGTTCATTCTTTCTATGGTATCTTCCTGGATCTTCCTACATTCCTTTGCCATTCCTTCCATTATCCATGCTGTGCTTTCAGTGGCAGGGCCCTCTTTGCTTGTTATTTCGCCATTATTTAATGCGAGCAGCACCGTCATTTTTGCTTGGTGGTCACTCTTCAATCACTGTATCTCACAATATGGCTCTATCAGTATGCCATTATTTGATGCAGAGATTTGCTGGAATAAGATTTCACGCCCCTTTACAGGCATACAGCACCAATATATAGATTGGCGTGCCAAAACTTCTATTCCCTATGTCGACGTTTGCTGTTTTTAATGTCCCTAGGCTAGGATTTAATTTATTTCCAGCTATTTAAATCTCTACACCATGATCTCATATTTACTGAGCAAGGAAAAAGGTAAATGTTATGCTGGCGTCAAGCTTTCAATTGATAGTCCTTGCAAATTGCTCCATTCTGATTCCCAATGGGCCATATCATTGTTACAGGCCACCATTTCTATAGTTTCCTGCACAAACCTTGATTGAAAGTGCCATGCTTTATGACCCACGCCCTTATTCCAGGCAGTACAACATTATCTTAATATTAGTCATGCCTTTTATATAGCCAGGCGCCTTTCCTAAAATGCTGCATCAAACCATAAAGCAACGTGTCATATATCAAATGCTGCAGCATTTGGAGTCATTCTCTGATAACTCCATGCTGCCTATGGGTATTCCTGCACATCCAGGAGATGATGCGCTGCATTCTCCTCCTATGTTGACCTTTCATCAAAATATATATGTCACGAAATTGCGCCAGCCTGCTCTGGCCGTGCTAAGCCTTCAGACACCAATGCTATGTGCTTGCCCTCATGCTACATTAGTTTCCATGATGTCTAGAATTTATTTTAATTTCTTTCTGTTCAAACAGCTCATGGTAGCAGGGGACAATGTGCAGAGGGGGAGCACTATCAATGTCCAGCCATTCTTGAATTATTGGTGGTTTTCATTTGTAAGGGTGTTTCCTTAAATTTGTTTATTCAGCATTGAGAAAGCCATTGCCATCCTTCTTTTGCACATTGACATAGGCATGTTGATACTGAGCCATCTGTTTATCCATATGCCATCAAAACAATGGCAGTTATTTGTATGCTCATTATTTATTTGCCGTTCCTTATTGTTGGATGACCACTCCATGTTTTAAGTTAAGCCGGAAGTTACCAGAAAGAGCACCAATCAAATGTCTATGTGGCCTCCATCATCTCATATTATTGGGCAACAATCTCATTTGCAAAACTTCTGTATACTGCACTAAGCATACATAGGTCACTTTTGAATAAGCAAATGCCATCCTCCAAATATTCAATGTCATGATAGGCATTAACTGCACAAAAACTGTCACCATATCATATTGGCTTCACCAGTCTTAAACATTGCTTTGGGGCCTTCAATCTTCTCATGGCAATCCATGGGATGAGCCTGTATTGCTGCAGCACCCAAACATTCACAATGGGGTAAAAGGCTAAAAGCTTTTAATGGCGTGTAAATTATAGTGATCATGTCTTAGCTTTTTCCATCTTTTGTCCATCGTCACTTTGAGAGTTATTTTTAACAAAATCTTGATTTTGATTGTTTTCTTTTTATGATAACAACGATGTTTATGCTTGGTACGTGCTTCTTGAATAAATTTGTTGTGCAAATTGCAGTGTCATCTCCAAATCTACAATTAGGATCAACTATAGTGTAATTCGTTAGGTGTATATAACATTGTAATTGATTTCATTATCTTAAGTTCTAAAACAAATGATATCTGGATTTAGAATATGAACTAGTGGTGGCCTTGGCAAAGGATGGTGGATTTGACTATTGTTTTCTACTTGGTAATGTCACTTTTGTGGCAGCTGTATCACAGTTCTTTATTTGGTGCTTGCTTGTTCTTACCTCCATATTTTTTTTGCTCTTCGCTTGGAGATTCTTTAAGCACTCCCTTGGGATATTGTGCATGAAGTATTAGGCAATACAGTGGGCCACTTATTCAATGATGGAGTCAGAGAATTTCTTTGCATCTCTTTTTTACACTGTCTGCAATGAGTTGTATGGTGCTTTACCTGTGATAGATTTGTTGTCTTCTATTCTGCGTGGTTGGTTCAAAAAGTGTACATGTTTGCATCATTTCTATATTGATGAAATAATTTAATAATGTAATGAATTCAATCAGGCATCTCTTTTCTTTGCATCAATCTCATGTGGTCACAATAGTTTCTTTTGTTGCTGTACCTTCCTTTCTTAATTCAGGTGGTGCTCTTCATTTGTCTTGTGCCTACTTAATTATATTTCTATATCCTTTTACTTTCTATCTTGAAAATAGTTGATGTGAGATCAAAAACATGTTTTGCAGTTTGGAGCAAGCAACAGGTTTAGCTTTCAGATTTGTGATTGGTCGAACCAAAGATGTGCAAGCAATGGCAGAACTTGAGAAGGAGATAGAGAAATACAAAGATTTTATGCTTATAGATATTGAGGAGGAATACCTTAAACTGCCATATAAGACGTGAGATTCTATGCTAGTTTAGAATGAGCTTGAAATTTCAACCTTACTTTGATTGAATCTTTTGTTCTTCAGTGCACTGAAATAGATCTTTGCTATTGTCCAGGCTGGCTTTCTTTAAAGCGGCGTATGCTCTTTTTGATGCTGATTTTTATGTTAAAGCCGATGATGACATTTACTTGCGGCCAGGTAGCCCTGATCACGAGCTGTTACTTATAAATTGGAACTTTTAATTTGAAGGCATAATTAAAAATTATTCTGAAGATATACTAGTGCAATTTTTTGCTGGGTTATACCCTCAGTCTGTATGCTTGTTATCCTTCAATTTTCAGATCGTCTTGCAACACTTCTGGCAAAGGAGCGTCCTTCTCCTCGGACATACATAGGATGCATGAAAAAGGGTCCAGTAATCACTGATCCTAAGCTGAAATGGTAAATAAAGATCTAAACATGTATTTTGGATGACGATTGTTTTATTTTACAGTTTTTTGAAAATTCTGCATCTAATGCTATTGTGGACTATTTATGGTTGAAGTTATATTTTACACGCAATATTTTAAAATAGGTGAGCTGAGTTTGATTAAATAGAAGTATTTTGACACTCAATGCAGGTATGAACCTTTGGGTTACTTACTAGGGGGTGAGTACTTCTATCATGCATATGGCCCTATATATGCACTTTCTTCTGAAGTAGTAGCAGGACTTGCAGTGGCAAGAAATGATAGGTAAGATGTTCACACAATTTTATGCTTTAATGTTTGTTCTCAACTCTCTAGATTGATGTTTTCTGTATTGGAGAAATACGCATTTCAATAATGTATCACCAATGACCATTGACCATTCCAAATATTACAAAATTCCTCCATTGAAGACTTAAAATATGAATTTGGCAGGAAGAACATAGTTGTTTGTACTTCATAACTTGATGTATGGTTATTTTGATATTCCAATTTGTCTGCAAGCAACAATTCAAAACAATGCATTATTAGACACATTTGTTAGATGAATTTAGCCAGCCTTTAACCTCATTTTGACCTTGACACGATAGGACATGGTCCATGTATGTCACTTTTCACTTACTATCAGCCTACATAACAAACCTGTATTCTAACATCTCTTCATAAAATTTATTCTGGCTGAATAACTTATAACTCACAATGATTAACAAGAAAACAATTATTACATTTCCATGGTAGCATTATATGGCAAGGAACAACAAATGACAACTTTATTAGACTCCATATTTTATAATATGTTGCAGCTGCTACTCTCATTTGCTGTGGTCACTAATCTCTTGGTCATGGGATCATGCCACTTTGACCAGCCAGGTCATACTGTTGTTAATGCCACTAATTTTGAAGTAATTGGACCTCTGTTGAGGACTTCACTAATTGTTGACTGCTTCCTTTGGAATGCAAACACTACCCTTTGCCACTAGTTTTGAAGCCATAGTATGTCTGTTTGAGGACCTCATTAATTGTTGATTACTTCCTTTGGAATGCAATCACTACCATTTGCCTTATAAGATCTGTCATGCTATCCCTGTACAAACAATTATATAATTGATGATTATGCTTCCCACAATGAGCATCGATTTGTACAAATTCAGAATCAATATCTTTAACAAAGAATCTGCAGTGTGAAATTAATACCCAAAATCCGTAATGGAAAAGCAATAATCTCCCAACTAGCAAAAGAGGGAACACCAATATATGATGGCATTAAGAAATACCAAAAGGATAACTTATATTGTATAGGAGGCATAGGCCTCTATTTATACACTTATTAGTAGTGTTTCTTTGAGTTTTGGAGACAAAGGGATAGGAGGTTTGTCATGTCCCCTTTTCCCCTTTAAAATTTCGGATCAACTCATAAGCCCATTTTTTATCTCTTGTGGCCTTAGGGAAAGTAACATAGGAAAATGTAAGTGTTTAAATTGGGTGCCCAAATGATGGGGCTGTGGGTATTATGTAACAAACTGATTATTTTAAAAATAATAGTACTGGCCAAGGATTGTGTATGGGTGTATTTTGGAGGGAAGGGAGAAGAATTTGAAAATTCCGTATTTAATCAAGACAGGTATCAAGAGAAGGCATGCTTTTTGTAAATGTAATCAAATCTTTATCAAATAGGATCCTAAGAAATCTAAAGTTTAATAACTAAGGTCTGAAATTCTGAGTGAGAAATTTCTAAGTCAAAACTATTTCCAGATTTCTTCTCTTACAGCCGAATGTACTGATTGCAGAACATTAATAAATTTCAATGTTTGCATATCAATGAGGGAACCAAGTTTAATACCTTAGAGACTCGCCTCTAAGGGATGCATCCCTTTGGGTGCGCGGGTCTCTTAGATAGCCGACTAACACTCGGCTTTAACAAACCTTAACACATAAGTCCTCACATATGTGGCGGACATATATTATATGAGTTCTGATTTTATTCAATGCAGATTTAAATCAACCTTTATTATTTTCGAATTTATGCATGCTTATAAATTCGACTAACTTATTTTTTCCAGAAATATTTAAATATGAAGAGCCTTTTGATCTTATATAAATGATGATGATGCTTAGCAATCATCGTTTATATCTGACCTAAGCTACCATTCATCAACACTTTTTTATCCATTAATTTTACTTGAATAGATTGGACACCCTGTTTGCATATCACTGGAGATTGGAGGATGGCAGCCTCCTGATTTCCATAGCTGGTTAGCGGACAAAATCCCTTGAACCAGTTGTGAGCAATTCCACATAGGGATGGTAATTGAGCTTCACTTGTTTGCTGTTCGAGTAGCTCTTACAGCACTTGTTTGTCTGAATTTAAGGCGACTCTCTTAGTGCCTAGGGTTGTAATTCTAAGATGGCTTCTGTGACACCATTGGCTGTATACTCATCATATTTCTAGATAATAAAACTGATGCTTTTGCTTCTGAAATCCTTGTAAACTGAATTGACTATAAGTGCAATTTCCATTGTATTAAGAGGAGTAATCCATCACTGCGAGGAGTTGTGTTGACCATTCTCTGCAAGAGTTTATAATTCATTTCCATTTTTTTTAAAGTATATTACCTGATGTGTTAGATCTGATTGGAATTAAGATTTAGTCATTGGTGTTCGTTGGAGTTAAATCAATCAAATTATACAGTAACCCTAATTGGGAATATTACAAGGTTGCAGTTTTATTTATGATGGTTATTAAAATAAAATATAAAAATTAATATATGAACTTTTGAAATACAAATAAATTGAAGGATAATAAACTATAAGACTAAATAACTTAAGAAGTAGAAATTTTAAAAATCAAGTACATTGTGTTAAATAATACATTTATAATGATGATACATTGATCCAATAAGCCATTTCTTACTATAGTGTGATTTTCATTTCGTCAATTCATGCTACAAGGAATATTTGTACAAATTCAAGATTTAGAAGTTAGAGTTGAGAAATCCATAGGTGCATTGGGTAACAAGTGCAATAATCAAAGCATCATGTGATGAATATCTTTGGAGTCACATTCCATCACTAGAACTGTTGGACTCAATTGACTCTTCCAATGAGACCACAGCCAATCTTGGTTACACATCTTGGTCCTCATCAATTTGCCTTGGCTCCTTTAGCTCAATGTCCCACCATGCTATTGGGCTCTTCATGCACTCAAGTGTCATGCAATCAATTAGATGTAAGGCACCATGTATAGCAACAAGGTACTCCACTTTCTTAGAGGTAAGTTTATTCCCCTTAACATAGTGGATAAAGCTATAAGTGGATCAATTTGTCTCAACATCAAGGGAACTAGCAACCAGCGAGAGAAGGCAAATAGCTAGTGTAATTAGCAATCTTAAAGGCCCATATGGTCTCCAACTAATTGGGTTGTTTTGTGCCAAATTGTGTTTTTCTATATTTGTTGAAATCTTGTAGATTTAATCCACTTCTTTCATTAGTGAATCTTCCTTTGTGTAATACATCTTTTTAAGGGCCTTTATAGAGCCCTTCTTGATGTTGGGCAAATAGCTAGTGTAATTAGCAATCTTAAAGGCCCATATGGTCTTCAACTAATTGGCTTGTTTTGTGCCAAATTGTGTTTTTCTATATTTGTCGAAATCTCGTAGATTTAATCCATTTCTTTCATTAGTGAATCTTCCTTTGTGTAATACATCTTTTTAAGGGCCTTTATAGAGCACTTCTTGATGTTGTCATCAATGGGAACCACAGAAACGAGACAAGCCTGGACTCGGCGAGTCCTGAGTCGAGTCACCCCAGCTGAGTCTGGGGGGCTCAGACTCGGACTCGGACTCGGTCGAGTCCGAACGAGTCTCCTAGCGATACTCTCCGGACTTGTTGAGTCTGAGTGAGTCCTATCAGGCAGACTCATGCAAGCAGGTTTAAAAAGTGCAAAAATTACATAAAATTTAAAGTTAAAACTTGTTTTTTTTACTTATTGTGAATGCAAAATGATGAATGCCATGAAGGTTTGTATGGTTTTGGAGGTCTTAATTTAGGCTTGGTGGCAAGGGCTTCGCTCCTTGACACCACCCTAGGAGCATGCCTAGGGCGTTGCCCCTCAACTCTGTTGGGGCTCCACCCCCAGACCCCCGCAAGGGGTGTTGCCCCTTGACCCCACTAGGGACGCTACCCCCAAACCCCCGCAAGGGGCGTTGCCCTTGACCCTGTCGGGGGCACTGCCCCTTTACCACCGTAAGGGGCGTTGCCCCTTGACCCCACTAGGGGTGCTGGCCCCAAACCCCCACAAGGGGCGTTGCCCCTAGACCTCCACAAAGGGCACTGCCCTCAAACACCATTGGGGTAATTTCCCTCAAACTTGAGATTATGGTTGCTGCATCATCTAGAACCTATCTTAGATGCATTCGTAGGAAGGATGCAGGCTCCTTTGAGCCATAGACTTCTAGTTATTGTTTTGAATCTTTTGATATTTCATATTTGTTTGGAACATTTGATGTCATTGATTTCATATTCCATGAGTTTTGTATACATTTGACTATATTTATATATCTAAGTGTGCTATTTCCTTCAGCAGCTCAACTACAATTTGTGTTTATACTTATGTGATCGATGTATACTTGTGTATGTGATCAAATTAGCTTCTATTTGATGATGTTATTGTGTCTTTAAGATTTATTTAATAAAGGGTGCATGAAACAAGTTTTAAATCCTTAAAAATCTCTAAATTTCTTGGGTTTTTCATTTTGTCGAGTCTGTGTAGAGTCCGGGCGCTGTCCCGAGTTCCGAGTCAAGTCACCCTCATCGAGTCCGAGTCTTGTTACTATGGTGTATACACATCAATACAAGATGAACACATGGAAATAGGGAGGGGGTGTATACACCTTCTAGTAGATGGACACACACAAAGGGGGAGTCCCATTTCACTCTAGTTCATTCAAGGAAGCCCTAAAGATCTCAATCTAATGGTTCAATTGAGAGAAGGGGTTGCTATAAGGTCTCTTGGGTGTGATTAAAGACAAAAGGGGGTTCACCACTAAGCAAAGGCTTAGAAAGAGGGAATGTAAATGATATGCAAATCTAGCTATGTAACCTAGGAAATCAAACTCAAAATCTGAATAATGAACTAAGAATGAATAGAGGTGCACCTGAAAAACTGAAGATGCATGAAACAAAGTCTACAATCTCAAAATTATGACTTTTGAAGCATACTGGGATTCATACGCCAGGCTGGGCGATTTAGTCCCAGTTTAGGGTTTTGGGCTGAATTCGGAATCTACAACTGGTAAAGCAGGATCTATAGGAAATGTCTGAAAAGTGGTATACAGGGACTCATACGCCAGTTGTGGCGATTTAGTCCCAATATTAGGGTTGATCTGAAACTCTGATATCCTCTAGTGATCTTCTGTAGCTTCTCTCCCTTCCAATCTCTGAGTCTGAAACTCTGAATTCCGACCTGTAGGTGACTTTCTGTAATCTTGCAAGAAAGGTGACAACTTTGACAACTTTCTCCAATCTTGCTCTTCAATGGATCTTTGACCTAAATCTGCAAATCACACATCAAAGAGAGGGAAAAATGTTGTTTTGTTAGTGGATAGGGGTTTGCCTTGGTCAAACCCCGTTTTGGTAATCAAACCTTGAAATGAAATCAAATAGAATGAAGGAATGATGAATGAACAAATAAGCTATGTTGCAACTCACCAAATCCTTGAAACAAAGGCTGCAAGCTTGTATAAAATGGCTAGCATGAATGTAGATCTTGACTCTTGATTGAATGTTATGATCTTGACTTGAATGCTTGCTTGAATCATAAAACCCTACATCACAAATGTTAGGTCAAAAATAAATATGATGCATGATGACTTTGACATGATGCTTGAATCTTGAATATGGCTCCAAAATGCTTGATAATCAACTCTCTTGAATCGCTAGAATGCTTGAATGTTTGAATGCTTAGATCACTCTTGCTCATGAAAAATTGCTAGATGACTTGTAAACTTGCTAGGAGAAAATATGTGAAATAACCTTGTATTTATACTTGTTTATGCCAAATTTCTCAAAATTACAATAGTACAAGTCAACATCAGATCTAGGAGAATAAAATCCCGCCAAGAATTGAATTCAAAATAGGTCCAAGCTAAGCGGGACTCATACACCATTTGGGGCGTATGAGTCCTAGTAGCCTAAGCTTGAGACTTAAATTTCAAGAAATGCTAAGTTCTATGCCAAATTCAAGTTCAGGCCCTAAAACTTAGGTGGGACCCATACACCCAAGGTGGCATATGAGTCCCAAATCACTAAATCTGGAACACACAATCCAAAATCATGAATTATGATTGGTCACTAGATAAGTGTCGGGATTATCCTTGGAAAGATGCATTAAATAAAGCTTGTGGATGCAAAATAGGACCAAATAAGGCATAAAGAAGCCCAATTTTAGCAGGGAGGGCCCAAACAAGTGTGAAAATGTAGAGGGATACATTTTTTTACACTACACAAGATTCTAGAGTTTAAGTGGACCAAATATATCATCATGTACAAAGTCTGTGAATGAACATTTGCAAGTATTATAGAAAAAGTCAAAAAGAAGCCATTTTGTAAAGCACTTTTGTAACTTGTTGAGGGTAAGCCAGACTGACAACATTTGTGCTGAATATTGGTATAGTAGACCCCAATAAGATGGATAAAGCAGTTGGCCAAGAGATGCGAGAGATACAGAAAGAAGCGATAAATTACACATCCAAAAAATAAATAATTTATCTTAATTCATCCAAAAAAATTGTATTTAGGCAATGCTGAGAAATTTTCTATTTGATCAACAATTGCTATGATTTTGTCTGATTTATATGAGGCCCATACTTACCTCTAATACAGGAAGTTAAAGATTTTAAATAATATGTCGTTCATGTATTAGATGATATTCGTGGTGACTTGGCTGAAGCTTCTCTAAAGGAGCAATTAGTTAGAAATGCTACTGTTGGCAGACTGAAAAAGACACCACCCCACTGCCATAAAATTGAAAAAATCAGAAACAGTGGAGGCATTTTGTAATTGTTTTGAGTCCAGGCAGTCAGCATTCAGTTGAGTGTTTTGATTTTGTTCCCTTTTACTGTCAACCAAGAACAGAAAAAACATGGCTTAACTTGGGCATACGACCATGATTTGTTATTAGTGACCCAACTATGTCATCATCACATAGATGGATGCCATAAAACATAGTTTTCAGAAACATTTCCAGTGATTCTCCTTTAGATTGTTTGGGTTATAATTTATTTTATCTTAGACACTAATTGCACAAAATTGGGAAATGATCAGAATTATCTATTAAGTATATCTTTTGGATGGATTTACAAGTGTAGCCTAATTTTACTGTAGAAGTGATTTTTTTTTACAATATTGGTTTGTTTTGCATGTTGATTTTATCATATTATATGAAAACGTATAGTGCGTCTGTGTATTTTAATTCTTATTTTCTATGCTCAGTAGTTTCATTTGTTTAATATTAGGGAGTACACTCTTCATTGATAAGCTTGTAAAAGTGAGCTCATTGCATTGTTGTCTCTCAAGTATTGTGTTTAGCTTGAATATTCTTGTGTAATGACCACTTATCAAATAAATACATGCTAAGATCGTCACTTTAACACCAAACAGTAGCTGCAATTATTGTATTCATAAATTCCTAGTGCATGTGCATTTGCAGTTTTAGAATGTTCAGCAATGAGGATGTAACCATTGGGGCGTGGATGCTTGCTATGAATGTTGATCATGAAGATAATCGAGCAATATGTGACTCTCGATGCAAATCTAAATCTATTGCTGTGTGGGATATCCCAAAGTGTTCAGGTATGCTTATCTCAAACATGTGCTTGCATATGCTTCTAAATTTTAAGCTGTAGATACCGAGAAATTTCAAATCATCTGTCTACATGAGAATAGGGCTCTATCAAAGCTTTTGGTAAATAAGAAAGTACAATTCATAGGTAATGAAGGGATGGTGATGTAATACAATGTGAGATAATGGAGTCAAGAAGAAAGAAAGTAAGACTTAATAGTAATATCCACGGATGACCATTGTACATTAATGGGACTCTAAATGACAGCAAGTTAGAATAGCTGATTATAATTGCAAAATAATATATTAACTACCAAAACGAAATATTTAATGTAAAACTGGATCTGTATATTTGTTAGTCATCCTCTTCACTTTTTTAGAGTTTGTCATTGAAAGATTATAGGCCTAGAAAACTTTCTGAAATCATATTTGCAAGCTTTACCATTTATGTCTTGAAATATTTTGAAACTGCATAATCTTGAGAATCGAGACAATCTGTGGAGTAAAAAGATAATGGTTTCTCAATTTTAGTCTTAATCAACATTCTGAAGCATATAAAAGAGTGTATCTCTATTGCTTTCTAGAGAACAACGAGGCTGCATTTTTTTTGAGAGAATGAAAAGTACATGCTAAGAAACTACATTTTATCTTCTCTTGTACTTAAGTCATCTGTGGCTAGTATTTCTGTATCCTTTGCTGAGAATCTTGATATTGTTCTTCTTGAAATGACAAAGGTAAAAGTCAGTAATTTTATAGTATAAAGACATAAATGCCATTGGGAGTAAGGTCAAGGTGAAGGTAAATAGGATGCAGAGGAATTGGATGGGTGCAGAAGCATAGAGTTCACTTGGCGTGGATATGTAGCACCCCACTTGAGGGGCTGAACATACTGGTGGGTGTGATAATTTTTTGAAGTTGGACACTCAAGAAACTAGAATATGACTATGCTAAAAGCTCAAAGCAAAGAGGACGAAGAGTATCTTTGAGCCTTGGGCTTTTAGTGTCAGAATTTTATTTTTCTCATCATGTTGTATAAATATTTGGCATTTGTACTGAAGCCTTTGAATGTTTTAGATAATTACTATGAGTTTGTTCAAGTATAGGTCAGTATGTCAATTCAACTTGTATTAGACATGGACTTCGATCCTAGAATCTGCACAGTTGTCAGAGAAAGAAATTGTAAGAATAATCCTTAGATGGCCAGAATATGTCTTTGGGACTAGAAATATATCATCAAGAGATAATTTAACACAACTCTCCTAGCAAGAAAGAAGAGAAATCCAGAAGGTGAATGATTCACTTGCTACCGGAATTTCAGAGTCCCTCACCCGTGTGTGAATATTTACACATCTTTAACAGAGAATCTTCAATTCACTATCTAATCCCATCAACCTTTCACTTTATGAAGGTTTGTTGATTGGCTACTACATGGCACTTACTATAGAATCCAAGCTCAGTTTATGACATAGTTTTTGCCTTTAGTTAATGCTTTAAGAGTACCTTATGGCACATCCAGTAGATTGGACCATGCTTCAACAATTCCTACACTCTTGGCACACCCACCCTTTAATATTTTTATCACTTATAGGCTATAGCAATTTAAGTCTGTCCACCTCAAAGAGATCATTGATGCTCAATGTATAAGAAATTGCTGTGATAGCTGCAATTTTGATTGTGAAGATGCTTCAGTATAATCTTTAGTTTGACTGCTTAAAGTTGATATTAGTTTTAACATGCACTAGTTAGCAATAAACAGATTGGAAGCACGTGTCTTCAAGAAGACGCCAGGATATATTTAAAATAAGAGGAAGAATCCAACATATTCTTAAGCCAAGCTTCAATGTCACCTGGCCTGCTTTCATTATACTATTTGTATAAATTGGTTTATTCAGGATTCAGTGATCGTTAGTTTCAGTTGATGCCAGTGACCGTTGAGCATCATTATATGGAGTTTTAGTATCTAGACTTTGTAGAATATAGTGTGTATTCAAGAGTGATATGCTATTAGATTGTCGGAGACCAGATATGATGAATTAAAGCATGCTTTACTAATGTCCTCTATAAACTAAATTGTTTCATTTTTTATGGAATATCTATGAGTTTGGATTCAGGGTGGTTGATGCTAAATGAATTCCTTGCTCACACTATATATTGTTGTTCTGATGTGCAGGTCTATGTAACCCTGTAGAAAAACTACGACAATTGCACAAGAATGACATGTGTTCAAAGAGTCCGACATTGCCACCTGATGAATAGGGAGTGAAAGTTATCCAATTATTTTACATGATCATATGCTCTTATTCATTTTTTTAAAGCTGACTGGAAATTTCATTAGATATTTCCAGTTGCTTTCCATTGTTGTGATATCTATTGTACCATTTTCTCGGTAGCCCTAAAGAAATTAAAAGTTCCTCAATTTGCTCATTTGACATTCAATGTTGGCATAGCTATCAATTCTTTCACTCAGTTTTGAGCAGAGTTGTCTTGAATATGGGGCAACTTCTGTGTATTTTTCTGGCCTAAGAGATTTTTTCCATAATTTAATCTATAGAAGCTTTATAAAGGGCATCATTCTGCATTATGTCAAAACTACCTCTGTACAGATGTCTTATTTAATGAGATATTAGCCGTGCAAATAAAGAGAACCTCATTGTAGGTGGTTTTTCTTGGAAGTGGAAGCGAACACTTTTATTCTTGCTGATAAATTTTCATCTTTGGGATAATCTATTCTCTCTACTGTCAAATCAGATTCAGGACTTGAATAAAATATGCATGTTTTCTGATTAATTAACATGGATCATGCATCTGGAAGCAGTCTGTAGCTTTTCACCTTATTATACTTTAAGTATAGCATCATTCTCATTTTATTCTGATGATTTGCTTGAATATTTTCGTTCATTCCCTTTATACATGATAATCCCTTTCTCTATTTTCTTTGTTGGATTAGGTGTTGCATTTTTCAAAAACAAAAGAAACCTGAAGATTTGTCTATTTCATAATTAGTATGTGAGTTATTTAGTTTACAGCTATGTTCGACCAAGTTTCCTAGACGGGAACAACAGGGCATTGGGGGATGCATTTCAAGGATTAGATTTTTTGAGGTCATTTTTGAGGATGACAAAGGGGACAACTATATAAAAAAAATATAGGAAAATTTCAAATATTCATATGATAACATTGATAAGACATTCATCATATTGACATATACGTTATAAAATTCTGAATACACAACAATAGAGTTCACACGAGGGTCGAATAAATTAATATTTAATTGCTTTCATAATTCATTGTCATGTGCATATGATATAAAATTAAATAGTAAAACAACAAAATGCCCAAAGGCTACAAATTTGAACCACAAATATCAAAATTATTGTCACAAAAAAATAGTGATGGAAAATATGAGGCTATTTCTAATTGACATTTACCAACACATCATCAAAATTAAAGTCTTACTTCGAGTCATTAGCTGCTATGAGGGATTGCCTCATCCAATGGAACTCCAACCAATCTCTTTTGTGTCTCTTTCTCATCAATTTGGGTGGCATCCTTTGGATCAACATCCCATTGTAAAGTTGGAGTACATTGATACTTTGAAGTTTGACGATCTTGGATTTGCAAAGCATTGTGCACAACCAACAACTTTTCTGCTTGTTTAGAGGTTAGCTCATTCCTCTCGATAAAGTGAATGAAGTTGCATGTGGACCAATTCTTCTTTGCAATAGAAGAACTAACAATTTGTGAAAGGAGGCAAATAGCGAACATCCTCAACTTTTATGTAACTTTGTTGTGCCATGTACATCCTATAGGATCAATTTGAGCTAATGTAGCTCTATCTATTTTCACCTTTGGTTTGTTGAATGTTGGGCCACGAATATTAGTAAAGGATAGGCACTGTGTGGAGGCAAACTCGACTTCTCAATTGACTACATTTGTTAAAGGGCCTTCATTAATCCTTCTTTCATCTATTCAACATCACAAGGAAATAATCTACTAGCTTTTGGTGCATAGCATTTGGGATTTAGAGCAAAAATTGTTATATGAAGTGGGGTTTCATAGTGTTCCATCGTCATATCACAGTGGGCGTAATATTTTGCTGATGTAATCTCAAATCAAGATCCTTGTTACAAATTGCTTCATTTTTTCAAGCATGTTGTCAAATGTTTTATAAATCTCTCAAAAATTAGGAGAGGTTGTATCAATGTTAGAATCATGAAAAACACGAACCAAAAGATCAAACAACGAACAAAGACACCTTCCACGCAAGAGATCTACAAACAATATATACAATATTCCTCAACAAGGAAAAGTTACAACAATTAACCTCAATAATTTTCAAGGAAAACAAGAGTTCTCAAAGGTCGAGAGTTTTATCAAAAGCATGAAAGCTTGAGAGAGATAATATAATGAGGGTTGAGTACTTATAATAGCAAAACTCTAAGTGAAAGGGATTAGATCATGGCAAGTGTCATGCAATGTGATATAGTGATCTAATAATAACTCAACTAATAAAAGCATAAAAGCACTCCTAAGTTTAGGTTAAGTGCATGGGAATAAATTAGACTAATAAGTAATTAAAGATTAATCAATTGTTAGCTAATGCATGATTATTCTAACACCCCCCCTTAATATGAACTTAGGGAGTAGCTAAAAACCCTAAAAAAAAAGCATGATGGGTCTCGACAAACAAGGCTTGGTGAGGTACGCATGTACAAACAAAAGATCTCCCAAAACTAGAAAAAAGGAAAAAACCAAATGGAAAAAACTTCTCTCCAAAAGAGAGTAGCAAATGAAGGATTGAAAAAGCCTCCAAATCAAGGTGAAGGACTAAGAAGCTTTCAACCAAAAGAATGTCTCAAAAAAGAGGAACATGTAGAACATCACAGAAACACAAAGAAGTTGTAGACTGTTGTTGAATGATGACCGATAAAGAGCTGAAACGAAGAACCTCCAGAAATGGGAATGCAAGAGTGTTCATATGGTAAACTATCCATCTCATTGAAATGTATGTAACCAATTGTTGATGTACGTTGTATCTGAAAGTACATAGGAACAAGAACTAGATACGTAGATTACTAAGATGCGAAACCAAGGAAGCATTAGCACCAATAGTAGAAACCCTCCCATAATGCTGAAAATGGAGAGCCAAGATAGATACACTGAAACTATGTGAAACCAAGAAATGCATATAGGAGAAACAACCTACAAATAAAAGGGTATGCAAACTAAGGCACACACGCATGAGGCAAGAATCACCAAGATTCATTGTTGATGTGGAAGGGACACTCACTTGACAAATGTGTGATGGCAAACCAAAGGAAAACATCAACCCCCAATGGCACTTTATGTCAAAATGCGAATACAAACAACACAATAGGATGTGCAAAATCCTTAAAAAATATACATCGGAATGACACTTTATCTCAGTGTATCTACAAAAGAGAATGTGCATGAAAAGAATGTCTACAATGCCCAAATAAGACATAATATTGAAAATACATAAAGAATAGCCAAAAATGAGTCATCCCACGCAAACAAATTTTTAGGAGTTGAAGTGTCCAAGTAATTCACTAGAGTGCGAAAATATCAAAAACTGAATAAAATGTACTTGAAGATAAATTTGGAAAAAGTGCATGGATGGTTGTGAAGAGATTTGAAAAACCGACACATCACTAGAATTGTGAAAAATAGAGAAATAGGTCAAAAGTTATGAGCTCAAGATTGAAAACAACACCTTTGATTTCAATGAATTGTAGAATGCATCAGTAGAAAAATAAAGTGATGAGACCCACACCACTGGAAATTTGGTAGAACCAATTTTCCGACAATATTTTGTTTGCCAAAAACCAACATCGTACGCCCAAGTTATGGCCAAAAGAAAAAAAATAGCTCCTTTAGGACCAAGGAGGGGGACTTGGGGCCCTTACTAGCGTTTGTACCGCTAACCTTAGCATGACATCATACTAGTTCATCAGTGGAATATTCTAAGGAATATTCCCCAACTGTAGAAAAAAGTTAGCCCCCTGCAAAAAATCAACAACGAAATATTTTGGCGCAGACGGAATATCCTCTCCTCGTATCTTGTCCAAAAAAACAAAGCCCCTACTGAATAAATTGGGCGATGTCAAGAAAAGCTTTGCGATGTCACAAAATTTTTAAATTTGTCGAAAAAAAGGTTGTGGCGTAAAAGGTCATTGATCGGCAAAAAAAACCGCCACCGGCATCAAAAAAGGTTCGTTGGGGGAATAAGGAAGACCCTGCCGCTGCGGCCTTAAAGGTCGTGTCGAATGGACAACGCACAATCCTTTTGTAGGGTACAATGGTACCCTATGCATAGAGTTGAATTAATTTCGCCCCCACTTTTTATATTTATTTGATTTTTTTTATCAATAAAAAAACTTTAAAAACATTTATTTTTTTAAATTGTTTTAAAAAAAAAAAAAAAAAAAGTCGTACCTTGTTTTCAAACTATGTGCATAGGCTATATAGGGGGCTTGAGCAATTTTTTTTTGCTTCAAAAGCTTCTGACAAGCAATATGGGAAAATTATAGTCAAAGTTTGTCAAATCGACCTCCTGAATCTAACGATGAGGTTCTTTTCAGCTTAAAATGCTCCAAAATTATTGCTACCCTCCGGATATGAAAAAAATTGCTTCAAACCCTTGTAGATTTGAACTTATAAATCCAAATTAGGTCAAACGAAAGGCAAAATTGACTTTCTTGGTAGCTCTAAATCTAATGGAAGACTATTTTGGTTTCAGATGCACCAAAAATTTATCAACTTCCAAAATTTGCAAAAAAAACGAAGGGGATTCAGATTTGAAGCTTGCAACACTTGTTGAAGAAAAAAACCTCATAAATCGAAAATGGGTTCACTGAATCCACATTATGATACTATATTATAATTGTGGAAAACATGAGCCACAAGATCAAACAATAAACAAATACACCTTCCATGTAAGAGATTTGCAAACAATATATGCAAATTCCTCAACAAGAAAAAGTTAGAACATTGAACCTCAATGATCTTCAAGGAAAACAAGAGTCCTCAAAGGTTGAGAGTTCTATCAAAGGCATGAAAGTTTGAGAGAGATAATACAATGAGGTTTGAGTGCTTATAAAAGCAAAACCCTAAATGAGAAAGGGATTAGATCATGATACGTGTCAACATCTCAGGCAATGTGATAGAGTGATCTAATAATAGCTCAACTAATAAAATCATAAAAGCACTCCTAAGTTTAGCTTAAGTGCATGAAAATAAATTAGACTAATAATTAATTAAAGATTAATCAATTATTAGCTAATACATGATTTCTCTAACAAACATTTCTTATGACATCTACAATAGATGAGATGAAGGAACAAATATATTTTGCAAAAAATAAATTGAAAAAAGATAAGTTAGAAAATTAAGATAAAAAATGTAATAATAAAGTCAACAATCAAATTATAAATTTGTTAATAAAATCGACAAATGATTAAAAAGAGTTGTTTTTGGATTTGTTGTGTATGTTTTCTTGATCGACATTTTGAATCACACTCAGTGATCCATTATTAGGACAAGAAATGTGAAGGAATGTGTTGCAAAGTTGTGCATAAATATAAGATGTAGGTTGAGTAGAGGACTTGGACAAAAAATAAGAGACATTAAGAAAAAAAATTGATCAAACGATTAATAATTTTTTTCTTAGGTTCTTTTCCTTTATTATTAATTTTTTTATTAAAATAATTATTTTTTCCTTAAAATATTTTATTTTTTGTCAAGCCCTTTGCACAACCTACATCTTCTATTTGAATAGAAGTCTACAGCCCATTCCTTCACATTCCTCTTCTTGATGATGGATCACTAAATGTGATCTGAAACATCGATAAAAAAACATACACATCAAATCCAGAAACAACTCTTTACAATATGGGCAGTGGAAAACTTATGCCTACTAAGTTATTAAATATCAACACTTAATTACTTCACAGTGGACCACCAATTTGATAAGTTAGCTGACATTAACCTTGCAAACCTATGTCATTTATATGTCTCTGAGTTTCTTGGAAAGTGTCTTAGGGGACATGAGAGAAATTAATTAAATATTTTACATTGTAATTATATTTTGAAGAGGGAATTTAATGTTGGTGGAGGTTACACATCACTACAGGACAAATTCTCCCTCTTAGGCATCCACATTGGGAATGTGAAAGGTCTTGAGTAGGGTGTCCAAGTTTGGAGGGAAACAGGTGTCCATTGGTGTTCCACCAAGAAGCTGAAAATTCACCAGAAAGGCAAAAGATGAAGAGGCTATGGGTTAGGTGCCCATGTTGGAGCCTTGTGCATTTTATTTAATATCCTATCATGACTCTTGGTCTTCCAAGAAAGGGGAATGAGTTTTTGCAAGTTATTTTGAAACCTCTTGTTTTGGTTTGCCATCGTGGTTTTGCCTCCCACAAGTTTTATTTATTAAGGCCATGAGATGATAGTTTCATAGTGTGTTATTTGCAAGGTATGGAAGCATCCAGGTTGATTAGAGATCAACAATGAAGTGTATTATAGTGTATCTCTCTTATGAAGATTAATAATATACTTGCCCTCTTTTCTCGTGTGAAGTTTTTTCCCGAATGGGTTTCTCCACGTAAATTTGGTCTTATTTTGTTTGCTAACATTTTTATTGTGATGAATGCACAATCACATACATATAATCTGATTTGGTAATCTTATTTTCAAATTTGAATTCACATACATAAGTTAATATTGCAGCTTAGTTTCACTTAGTTTTCAACACAATCATCATTAAAAAATAAATTAATGCTTTTTCTTTCCGTAGTGTTTGGAGTAGACCATCTACTCCACTCTGAATTAACCATCATCAATTGTAGAGCCTCTTGCACCGCAAACATCCCCTATAACAAAATGAAATAAGTGGCATACCTTGTCTCCATAGATTTGAGGATTTCGTTTTATGAAAATATCCCGAAAGAGAGTGAGTGAAGTTAGATGGTTGCAAATAAACATCCAAATGTCTCCAACTTCTATTGCCATTTGCTACACCCAATTTAACTTCCCTATGTCTTTCAAAGTGTTCAATGCATGACTGCAACTTGGGGTCCAAAAGACATGCTTATAAGAATCCTCCACCATCATGCCAACTAATTTGCACACATGTGTTGAATCAATGGCCACCTGTACAACATTTGAGGCCCCAACCTCCTCTACGACATCTTTCAAAATATAGAATTGAAATTATGTATCCTTGAATTTCTTGAAACTATCAATAGCTCTAAGAAAATAAGAGCTACTTAAACATGTGACTATGGTGTTGATGAGTTGTCGATGTTTAATATTGGTCCACCCATCCATGACAATAGAGCAATTCATTTTAATCCAACTTTGTCTTATGTCCTCCATCACCAAACTTGCCTTTGAATATTCTATGTCAATGAGGGTCGTGTGTAGTTTATGTTCTCTAGAGAGGGTGAATGAGGGACCAATAAAATCTGTATTTTTGAACATTTGTTTGAAGTATGGAGAATGTGCTACATGGAATAGGATGGCATAGGCATATACAAATTTGACAATGGAAAACTGCCACATCTTGTGCCTACACATTGACCAAACTTGCGACTGTCCCCACCTTCTAACTAGCAGTAGTCTTGCTCTTTTCTCTTATGGAAATATCACCATTACCACTACCAACCATATGAGGCATATGCATAGTCAATTGTAGGGATTATTTTGGCATTGACACACTTATAGACTTTAATTGTGCCTCCATATGCAATCTATGAACTTCTACATTCTCATCCTCCTTTATCTCTGTACAAAACTTCACCCTTGCCCTCTATAGCCTAATAGATGATGATATAGTCTTGTGTAGCTCCCTTTCAAATTTGTTTTACAAATGTGACACAACCACACTCTAATACCCATTGAATTTTTCGTTTATTTTTGTCTAGCTATCACAAATTGAAGATTTTTTTTGGAATTAAAGAGATCTTTTGCATAAGGTTTTAAAACATTGGAAGGGCAATCAAATAGATTTTGTCCTTATCAGCTTTCATCCATAACACTCCCACACCTTGATAAACCTTCAAGTGAGCTTGAAACTTTCATATTTTGATTTTCATTTCTTTCTTCCATCTCATCATGCCCACTACTCTAAGTATTGTTGTTCATGTTGTTTTGTTTTGTGAAACAATCTGCAAGTGGAATTTGGAAATTGAAAAAAAGAAAGAAAAGTCAATACATTTCTTCCTTTATACTTTGATTTTTTAATATATTTTTTAAATGGAAGATTTGCTTACCTCTTTCACTTTTTTTGCTACCTCACTCCTCGTTGCTCACCAATGTTGGTTTTTTCAACTGCACCTTCAAACTTTGCTAGGTTTCCTTTCTAGCTTGGTTACAATTTATTTTTTTGCACACATAGAAATGAATAAAAATGAGTTATGGAGACATCCTTTTGTTATTTTAGGGCTAAGATGGGTGTGGGGTCCCATAAACAACAATAACAAAATCCATTTTATAAGTTGGGGGCTTTTTTTTTAAACTGCACTACTAACCATAGGGGATGGTTGACTATCCCCTACCCATCCCCTAACCATCACCTTCCCATCTCTACATCGACATATTTTTGGCAAAAAAGTACAAAGAAGGATGGCTAGGAAACATCCTCGAGTCGTTCTTGCATCCTTAGGACGTCCCTATTACGAGTACCCCTGGAAAAAACACACAAGATGCATCCCTAGGGAACATAGGTTTATAGGTATATTGAAGGTTTTAAGAGGGGAAACTTCAAATTAAATCATTCTAACATTTTCTTAATTATATCCTATGTTCTCGTAGAATTTTTTTATAATGTGTGCTTCTAAGTCCTAATCATGCACTTGTTTAACACCTAAAGATGCACATATTTGTCATTAGAAATGTCGATTAATTGAAATTTCTTAGCTTACTACTAACAGTGATTTGCATGTTCTAATCATATTAAGAAAGAATATTATAGGTTTTCATCTTGGATGAATCATTCAAGTACTTAGTTATTCGCTCCTCTTTGATCCCTACACAAATTAGTTGGATCACAATTACTTTGACATGGAACCTTATTTTAATTCACCTTTATTTTGTTTTGTTAAGCAATCAAGCTTCGTGCAATCTACAAATAATTCTACTTTCATTCAATGTAGATGGCTACTACTAATGTTTCATAAGAAGTATTTGTCAATCTTTCTTATCCCTTTAGTGCTTGTTGAGGGCAAGCAATTCCTTAGAATTTGTGAGGCCTAGCCAAGTGGTAAAACACAACATTTAAAAAGCTTTTGGGAAAAATTGTAAAGAGGGTTTTTTCTTCAATGTTTTAGATGATAATATGTGCTTAATACCATCGTTAATCTTTTTACATCCTAATGATGGATCACAATGTTGTTGGAATTTATATTACATCATATTATAGTATAGATTAGATTAAATAATAAATAATAAATTAGCATGTAAATGTTATTTTATAAATAAATATAGGCTAGTTAGAAGTTAGATTAAATATTAAAATAATGATTAATTGAGAAATTATTCTTGTAAGAAAGTTATGGATGGTTGAAGGAAAGAATGCAATGCTTTATAAACATTTAGCATCTAATGCGCAATTTGATTGCTAAGAATGGTTTTGGTATCTATAAAATACCAGCGTTTGATTTAATACTTGTGAGTAGAATGCAATGTTGTCTTTAAATGTTTAAAGAGATGTGGTTGTGGCTGGAAAATCCATAACCTACGTAGGAGAAGAGTTAGTTGGAGGAATTTTGTATTGAGGCGATCAAGTTCGTGCTTGTGGCACAAGCCTTCTAATAAGAAGAATCACTTAGAAGTAGTTGGAGATTCCTTTGATTCATTCTAGCAAGTTTAGAATGCATATTTTAGCATGTAGATTTTTGATGTTGGTTGCCACTCTGACCTCTTTGTGCCAAAATTGGTGAATTCATGATATATTTTGGCAATTTACTTTAATTGTGTATGACCTCTTTGTGAAGTTGTCCATTGATTTTGGATAGAATCCATGCTTTGGATTTTTGTTGTAAACTTTGAGTTGTACACCATTTCTTTATGGGTTATGGAGGAGTTTCAAAGGTGTATGAAGATGTTTGGTTGTTGTTTGGTATTCTATTTTCCCATTGTTTAGAGTATCTTGCCATATAAAATACATTGACCGATTTTCCTGGCATGTCGATTGCACTAGACCATGATGAGAAGTGAAAGGTATAGATTTTGTTTTAGTTTAAATTAAATTTTCTCTTGAAATCATTTTAAAGTATTTTTGTGGTCAAGAAGAACTAATTAATACATTATTTTTAGTTACAATTTCAAAGCTTTTATTTGCAAAATCAAATAAGTACACGTGAAAGGAATTTTATAATAGATGATATTTTTCAAGAGAATTTTTGTGTAAATTTTTAGTAATCATATTTTTTTATGAATGCGTGTGTTTATTAATTAAATATCAAAATATAAAACACTTATTCACAAAAAAAGGGTAGGAGGACACAAGGTCACTCGAAAAACTCAGAAAAAAAAAGTTGCTAAGCAGTTTCAGCAGGGGGTAGAGGAGGGTTTTGGTCATCCGGTTTACCTCATACATTGGTGGGGTCTGGGATGACATCAAGCACAAACCACCCATATTCAATATTACCATCTTTATCTTGATATGAACTAAAATTTGGATATGTTATAGATGATGTTGTGCAAATGCTATATCCTATACCGCGAGCTGAGAAACGATAATGCGGTGAAATGCAAAATGAAATGTTGAAATTGCTACAAACTGAAATGCAAGAAAATAAATGTTTTTGGTTGATACAGGATTGTTTTACAACCAGGGATGTTCCTACATCATACATCTGGGGTTGGAAGAAAATTGAATCCCTCACTTTCAAGGGGCTAGAGGAAAACTAAAGTGATCTAGCCTCAACCTGAGAAATCCATGATGAATTCTCCACTGGTCTACCTTTCCACTTTACCAAATATTTCTTATATTGCTTGTTCCTATTGCTCTTTTTGGTTCTGGTATCCAAAATTTGTTCAATCTCCTCTAGTGGTCAATGTGGTAACTGCTCCTTCAAATCAACTTCTATTGCTACTTGATTTTCCTTCATGATACTCATAGATATTTGCAATATTGAAAATAGGTGATTTACCTAATGTCTCTGATAACTCCACTTCATATGCATTTTCGGAACCAAACTTCCTAAGAATCTTACATGGTCCAAACTTCCTCAATTGTATGTTCCTATTGGGAATCTTTTCATTCTGAGATATACCATTACTTCATCTCCAATAGAAAATTCCTTGTCTTCTTTTCTCATCTACCTTCTCCTTATACTTATTGTTCATATCCTCCAAATGCTTTCAGACTTGATTATGCAATGTCTCCATGAAGTTTCCAAACTCTTCTTCCTTTGCACTCCTCTTATTCTCCATATCTATGTCTTTGAGCTCTACAACTCCTCTAGGATATACTCCTATCACAATCTCAATTGGTGTCTTCCATGTACTCCAATTCACTGAATTATTGTATGCAAATTATTCTTGTGGTAGAACTATGTCCCAATTTCCTGTCTTATCTCCGACGAAACTTCTATTGACCACTTCGATTTGTCCATCAGTTTGTGGGTGATATGTTGAACTAAACTTTAGGTTTGTCTTCATCTTCTTCCACAATATCCTCTGAAATTATTCAATAAATTTGGTATCTTTGTCTGCAACTATACTCTTAGGTAATCCATGCAATCTCACAATCTCCTTGAAAGATAAGTCAGAAACATGCACAACATCCTTAGTCTTCTTGCAAGGAATGAAATGTGTCATTTTAGAAAAATTTCCACTACTACCATTATAGAATCATGTCCTCTATGTATTCTTGGTAATCCCAATGTGAAATCCATACTTATATCCTCCCAAGGTCTCTCCAATATTTTCAAAGGCTTGTATAATCTAGTATTCTGACTACTCCTTTTTTCTACTTGACAAATTTTTCAACTTTGAACATACTTTCGAACATCCTTATATATTTGTGGCCAAAAATAGTGTTCACTCACCAAAGCTATTTTCTTATCCACTCCAAAGTTTCCTGCTAGTCCTCCAATATGTTTTTCTTTGATCAGGTTCTCCCTTAGTGAACTCATTGGAATACACAACTAATTTCCTTTGAACAACATATCTTCTTGAATGAAATAGTCCAACCATTGGCTCCAGTCTATCACTACTGGTTCCTTACATGCCCTCCAAGCTTCAAAAAAATCTGGATCATCCTCATACATATGTTTTAATTCTTCGGAACCCAATACTTCTACCCTCATCTCTATCAACAAATTCCTTCTCTTTCTCAATGCATCTGTAACTTTTCTTGACTTTCCACTCCTATGCTTCAACACAAATTTATAACTCTACAAGAACTCCAACCATCTCATATGTCTTTGATTCAACTTTCCTTAACTGTTCAAATACTATAAATCTTGATGATCAGTATACAAAACAAAATCCTTAGGAAACATATAATGTCGCCACTTCTTCAAGGCTTGAATTATAGCATAGAACTCTTGATCATAAAGTGAATATATTTTGTTGGCATCATTCAACTTCTCATTGAAATAAGCTATAGGTATTCCTGTTGTACAGGCGGCTATCGTTGCACCAAAATATCAACCTATTAATGCCCAATACAGCCATTGGATTTATACAAGATCAAGATCCACAGGAGGTAGTTAAACCATGTCACAAATCCCAAGTGTCGCGCTAGACTACGCCTACCACAAGAAGAGGAGACCAAGGGTCACACCTTGCAACAATCCCCCCAACACAAGCGTCGGGTTCAAACTGTGACCTCAACTCTGATAGCAATTGTTGCACAAGTGGCTTCCATTGCACCAAAAGATCAACTCGTCAATGCCTGATACAACCATTAGATTTAAACAAGATCAAGATCCACAGGAGGCGATTAAACCATGTCATGAAGCCCAAGTGTCGTGTTGGACTACACCTACCACAAGAAGAGAAGACCAAGGGTCACACCTTGCAACACTTCCTTCTTGACTCAACACTGCTCCTATTGCATTCCCACTTACATCACAATCAACTTGAAATACTTTGTCAAATTTAGGCAATGCTAACTAACACTGGTTGCTTTTTCACCTTTTGCTTCAACAATTCAAAACTTCTTTGTGCTTTGAATGTCCACTTAAAGTCTTTCCTATCTCCTCTCATTTTTTCTATCATAGGTGTGCAAATACTACTAAAACTTATGATAAACTTCTGGTAGAAACTAGTTAATCCATGGAATGAGCTTACCTCGCAAATGTTTACCGATGTAGGCCACTCAACAATTTCTCTTTCTCAGGGTCCATCTTCAATCCTTCAGCAGAAATGACAAAACCCAAGTACACCAACTTTGTCTTCATAAAGTTACACTTCTTGACATTAATCAACTTCTCTTCTCTTCAACCTCTGCAATACTTGTCTGATGTGCCACAAATGCTCTTCTCTAGTCTTATTGAAAATTAGAATATCATCCAAGTAAACAATGATAAACTTACCCAATAATTTCTTCAGTACCACATTCATCAATCTCGTGAAAGTGCTAGGTGCATTGGTCAATCCAAAAGGCATTACCAACCACATACAATCCTTCATTAGTATTAAATGCAATCTTTCATTTATCTCTTTTTTATTATGATATGATGATATCCAGTCTTGAGATCAATCTTTGTGAAATACTTTTCTCCACTCAAACAATCCATAATGTCATCCATTCTTGACAATAGAAATCTATACTTGACAATGAACCTATTGGTTGCTTTAGAATCTATACACATTCTCCACTCTCCATATTTCTTTGGTGCAAATACGACAAGTACCACACATGGGCTCAATCTTTCCCTAATCAATCATTTCTTCAACAACTCTTGAATTTATCAGTTCAATTATGCATTCTCTGTTGGTGTCATCCTATGCGCTACCTAGTTTGGAAACCTTTCTCCCAATATGAGATCTATATGATGATTGATACTCTGGACCGAGGGTAAACCATTTGGTAGTTCTCTGATATGATGTCTTCATACTCTATCAATAGTTTTGTTACTTTTATTTGTGGTGGATCTTTATCCTTTGTTGTCTCTGGACTACCACCCTTGGTTGGAATCAATGCAAAACACATATTACCATGCCTCAATCCATCCAGGAACTTTCTTCCATCTACCAAACATAGTGTAGCAGTGCTACAAGCTTCACTTTTATCTTCTTCCTCCAAAGGTATCAATTTGATTCTCTTGTCATTTGAAGTCACAATATAGGTGTTTCTTCTTCCATCATGAATTTTTTTCTTATAGAATTGTCATGGTATTCCTAACAATAAATTCCATGCATCCATAGGCATAATATCACACAACACTTCATCCATGTATGATCCTATATGAAATTTCACCAAAAATTGCTCATTCGCCAATATCTTATGATCATCTTGAATCCATGCTATCATATAAGGGTTTAGATGTTTCAATATCTTCAAATTCAACTTGGTTAACATCTCCTCTGAAACTAGATTATCAATGTTACCACTATCAATGATAACTTTGCATACCTTTCCTTCGGACTTACATCTTGTTCTAAACAAACTCTTCCTTTGAAATGGTTCCTCAATCACTTCTTCATGCATCAAATATCTCCTCATCACTAATGATTCGCCTTTTTTAGGTTTCCCAACTGAATTAGCGGATTCAACAGGTTCTTCATCCACATAAGCTGCTCTTTCGGTATATTCAGTCTTCTTTTTGGTGCTTCCTTGAGGAAACTCAAATGCTCGATGTTGACCTCCACACTTGAAATAGGTTCCTTTGAATGGTCTCTCTTAGATTTTCCTTCTTCTCTCTTCTATTCATCATTGCAATATGAATTATGACATCCTTTATCATTGTGGTAGATTTTTCTATCTTCTCTTCCTCTACGGTATGAATTACAATCCTTCTCTTCATTGTGGTGGGGTTTTTCATCTTTGTTTTGATCTGCATAAGGTCTTCTTTCTTCAATTTGTGATCAGCTCCTTTGGAATCTTCCTCTTGCACTTCTTTTCCATTGTTCAAACTTCTTGTTCAACTTCTCTTCCACCTTTAATGCAAACCGGTATGCTTCTTTAACTAGTGTCATATTTACCAAGCTCAATTCTTCTTAGATTTTTGTTCATATTCCATTGATATATCTCACAATCGTCTCCTTGTTTGCTTCACTATTCCAAGTCCTAATGATCATCTTGTAGAATTCTTCAGTATTCTCCTTCACATATCTCTCCTTTTTACTCAGGTTCTGCAATATTTTCAATAATTCAAGTTCATAATCTATAGGTATGAATTGATTCTTCAACTTTGTCACCATTCTATCCCATTTTATGATTTTCTCTTTTCTTCTTCTATTTCTATCCAATTGGACTTCTTTCCACCATAAAGAAGCACGACCTTTCAACTTTGTTTTTGCAAATCTCACTCTTTCTGGATCTTCAATTTCTTTATATTCAAAGTATTCCTCCATTTCATTGATCCAATCAATCAATTCTTTAGGGTTTAAATTTTGTGTAATTTTGAAGTTCAACTCTAGTTCGCTTACCTATTTTGGAAATTCCTTTCAACATCTTCATTTGATCTGATTCTTCTTCTTCTTCAACTGATGCCATCTTTACCAAGCTCAATTCTTCTTGGATGTTTGTTCTCATTCCATTGATATACCTCACAACCTTCTCCTTGCTTGCTTCACTATGTCTAGTCCTAAAGATCATCTTGTAGAATTCTTTAGTATAATCGTTCACAAATCTCTCCTTTTGCCTTAGGTTCTGCAATATTTTCAATAATTCAAGTTCATAATCTGTAGGTATGAATTGATTCTTCAACTTTGTCACCATTCTATCCCATTTTATGATTTTCTCTTTTCTTCTTCTATTTCTATCCAATTGGACATCTTTCCACCATAAAGAAGCATGACCTTTCAACCTTTTTTTTTGTATATATCACTTTTTTTGGATATTCAATTTCTTTATATTCAAATTATTCCTCTATTTCATTTATCCAATCAATCAATTCTTCAAGGTTTAAATTTTTTGCGTAATTTTGAATTTCAACTCTAGGTCACTTACCAATTTTGGAAATGGCTTTCAACATCTTCATATGATCTAATTCTTCTTCTTCTTCACCCGAGGCTTCTTTAATTTGATTCGCAACATGTTCTATCTCATCATCACTTTCATCCAAATGTTTAGGGTTTAGACCTCTTCTATCTTCTTCTACTACATCTAATCAAACTCACATTGCTCGCATCATCTCTAACATTCCATCCATTCTTGCAACGAAATTCACCATAGCAGGCACTCTCCTTGGTGGCATCTCTCTTGGAACCGGTGCAATTGCCTCAATTGAATGATCTAGCTACAAGGGTTTCAACTACCTCACAGTCGGTGATCAGTTGAAAACACATGCAATCTACCTCAAGTCGACGATCTGTTCACCACAAGGAACTCCTTCAGGACTCGCAAGTCACTATGATACCACTTGGTGCAGTCATGGATGGAGGGTTCAAAAAGAATTGTCCCACCGTGCAGCTTAGATTCAACACAATGGAAATAACACAAGAAAAAACTCTACAAATTCATATCTTTATTGAATTGGAAATATTGCATGCATCATATGCCACATGGGTGAATAATCAGGGCTCACCGGCCTACTATAGGGGCATTCAACATTACAATTTTCCAAAGGCCTTATTCAAATAATCGATCCTACTAACTTGCTTGATATCTATCTAACTACTAAATATGAACTATCAAACTGACTAAAATAAATTACAAATGATCTTAAATATGATTCTCTAGCTCCAAAAAGGTCTATGTTGGCTTCAAGGGTTTACAAACCCCAATAAATGATCAAGTGTGTGGGTCGGCATTAAAACATGAAAGATAATTTTGTGTAACATGAAATGAATTACGAATCTCCAAGAAATATCCTATTAGACCCAAAATGCTTTTAGGATTATCTGTTAAGATCTACATGCTCCATAATAGATTTGCACTATGAAATTTGGACCAGGTCGGCCCCAAATGCTTTGACTATGAATTACAGTGAAATTTTGAAAGCGATAACTTTTGGTATACAAATGCAAATGATCTAAAATATGGATATGATACAGATGATGTCGTGTAGATGTTATATCCTGCTTTGTGAGCTGAGAAATGATAATGTGGTGAAATACAAAATGAAACGTTGAAACTGCTAGAGACTAAAGTACAAGAAAAGAAGTGTTTTTGGTTGATACAGGATTGTTTTACAACTAGGGATGCTCTTGCATCAATAACCCCCAAATTTAATGTTTTCTTACACTAATAATAATGTAATGATGAAATTATACCTTTCCATTCTCTTTACTATGTTGTGCACTCATTTTAGTGTTTTTCATTATAGTTGTAGCGTCGTAAATTGTCACCCTTGATAATTTCACACTATGTTTTACTCCCTTTTATTTATTGGGCCTAATTAAGCACCTAATTTTCCAAATTATCCATTTATGGCCTATTTTTAACAATTAACGAGAAATTGCAAGTGGAAAACAAATCCATTCATTTGATACTTTGCTCCTGATACCTTATTTTTAAAAATATAGGGCAAGGATAGTATCACCCTATGGCGACAATGTATCACTATTCTGCTTAGCCCCAAATTTGAACATGTCAGTGTCAACATTATATCATTTCTAATTCAAGTTGCAAATGTCGGCTATCGAGATCTAATTTGCGAGAAATTGAATAAATACCTATTGTTGCATCATTTGAAATCTATCTAGCACTAACAAGAAGTAAGAGTTGAAAATTATTGTCGAGAGAACTATCAAGAAAGTCAAGAGCAACATTTTAGAGTTTTATTTGAGCAATTCAAGATCCAAACATCATGTCAAATTCTATGTGAATTTGTAGATAAGGGGTATTCGTCACCCCCAAGGCTCCAATTCACAGGAGAGCCTAAGGGAATGAACTACCCTAAACTACCTCAGTTTGTTTGACGAGTGTTATAGAAATCCGATGGGTTGGCCTCAAAAATTTTGAACTGTTGACCATACAACTCACTGTCTGAGGACGAAAATGCAGGAACACAACTCTAGTGTGGCGTGTTGGCATCTCAAGGATGCATTGGTATCTTGTATGGACAAGGGAATGGTAAAAAGATAGAAAACACAAAGGGCCTACTAATGAACCGTCTGGTGGGTGCTGCCACAATAGTGGTTTACACTTTCTGGGAGATCTTGATTTTTGTTGAAATCACATATTTTTAAAAAATATAATGATTTAAGCCTTGAAAAGTTACATTTAGAGTATTCCAATTAAAGAGGGTTTGATCAAACCACATTAACCAAGCCCCCTTGGATAGAACCCTGCTAGTTTTAAACCATACCTATAATGGAGTCTCCTTTACACCTATCAAAATGCTGATAAAAAACCACTTTTGATTTACCTTTTAGGGGATCAAATGAATTCATTAAATTTTATTTTTTTTAATTATTTAGTCCTTATTACAAGCTTCCAAAAAAGTATAATTTTAATTAAATTTAATTTGATTATTAAATTAATTTTTTTATTTCTTGTGAATGTAGGTTTTTCACCAAAAATCAAACTCTTTGTTCTGCACATGTGGAAAAATAGCAGATTATCAAAAAAAAATTGAAAAATATGTTCAAGCTAGGTATTAATGTCCTTGATCCATTAAAAAAAATTGAATTTTGATACATACAAAAAAAATTATGTTGCATACAGTTTGCCTATGTTTGAATTGTAATTGGTTTGACTTTGAAACTTGATTAAGGAAAAAATATTTATTAAAACACTATGAAACCAAACGAACTGATTAGATATCATAGTTACAAATCTAAATTTGAAAAAATTAGAACTTTATCCTTCATACAAAAAAAATTATGTTGTATATGGTGAGCATCACTCAAAAATGTTGTTTACTGATAAAAACTAGTTTTTGAAGGAGATGAAAAAAAAAGTGCAATTTGATTCCAATTTTTTTTTAAAATATATATTTAGAATCTATAGACAAAACTTCACAAATCACTAGTTTGCATCATCTTCAAATTCTTCACGGTTTAGACACTATAGGAGCCCCAAAGTGAAGATTTAGTTTAAAAAAATCAATTCAGTGTCCAGTTTGAACAAAAATTGCAAACCAATATTGTGGGATCACCCTAGCACAGTTTTACAATTTAACAGAGAAAATATAAGAAATAGAAAGTACAACAAGAAGAATACTAGAAACCAATCTAATATATGGAAATGATAAAGAAAGGTATGGAAAAGGTACCACTCCACCCACGCTTTGATTCTTCAACTCCAACTCCAAATGGACGAACCAACACCTGCACACACGAAAACGAGAAAAATGTTGGGTTGCATTTCAAGGTTTGTCTCAGTTGGACCCCCTCTTTGGTGTTTCCACCTCCACAGACAAGTAGATATGCAACGAGATAGAGAATTTGATAAAGAGAGAAATGGAAATTACACTATCAAATAAAGCACAAAGATAGCTTGAATGCTACTCTATAAGACACAATGATGCAAAAAAAATAACAAGAGCAATATCACCTTTCCTCCTACTAGCACTCAAGGCCAAGAGGAAGAGATGACACCAAACCAAGAGAATGGAGCTTTGTCAACTTGCAAAGATGGTGGAGTTGCAACAAGAAAGCTTAGAAGCCAAGTAAAGAGCAAGAATGAGCTTGAGAGAGTGAGAGAATGAGCAAGAAATTGCAAGAGTGAATGAGAGAGTGAGAGAAATTGCATCCCAAAGTGAAGAAGTGAAAGAATGTAAGTTTGAATGCTTGAAAATGGAGGTAATAGGTCAATTTTTATCTATTAAGGAAGGACAAAAGATGTTAGTTTCACAGCCAACCAAAAATGTAGCGCTTCTGTAGATTCAGGGGTAGGAATCTTATCAAATTGTTAGCGTGGCACATGGATGTTCACACGACATGCACATGTCTTCAATAGAAATTCCTCCATTGACGCAAAAGATAGCCACGCTAAAGGAATAAGCTAATGGTATCGATATTACATCATCTAACTTATATTTTCTAAAGTAAAGGTAAAAATAAATGGGGAATTTTCTAAGGGTGCAAATTTGCGCCATTACAGAATTTATGTGTGTTTATACTATCATTGTTTGTGAAGGCTAACCCTTTTGTAGGTCTCCAAGAAACTCAATCAATTCAAGCAAGATCCAAGACCATTAAAGGGTGGTGAGTTGTAGCACTTTTTTGATTCATCATTTCTTCTTATCATTTATCTATCTATCATTGACATTGTCATTTTGGAAGTGGAAACACTAACACTAGGTTTGACTAAGGCAAGCCCCTAAATGGCACAACATTTCTTCTCTATTTGAATGTGCAGATTTCAAGTTTGGATAAGGTTGAAGGAAGCTTGAAGGTCCATTTTCCATTGTTGCATTCAAAGCCCTACACCTTGTCAAGACACATAAAATCACTTATAGAATTATCTGACAATGATCTGAAGAATTTGTAGGCAGAATCGAGAAGTTTAGATCTGACATTAAAGGACTATGAAAAAAAATTCAGGACACCCATAAAAGGACATAGTCACCCTTGGGCGACACTATCCTCTTATTCAAACTGTCTTTGAATTTACAAGATAGGTGCATAGATTTCTTCCCTTCTCAAATTTGCTTGCAAACTTCTGTTATCATTATTTATTGTCAAAATCTTGCATTTCATATTAAGTCACATAATCTAATTAGGTCAAAGAAGGCAATCCATTTCCAACCCCCACAAAGATACAGATCTAGGTCTGATTAGCTCACCTACAAGGTTGAAAGTTAATCTAATCACCTTTTTGGTCAGCATTTTAATGAAACCCTAGAAAAAGCCAAGATCTTGATCCTAGTTTCTTTGCATTAGGCCTAGGATCCCTTTTTCTTTATTTTATTTGGTGAGCCCGACATGTCAACACCATATATCTTCTGAGATTGCACTCTAGACCTAGGTTTTGTATTGCATTGTTCGCTTAGGTTTTCATTTTTGCATCATAAAAAGATAAAAATTTAAAAGATTGCATATCATATTACATCATAGGTTGCATTAGGATTTATTTTAGTCATTTAGGTCATATCTACATTCAAAACTGTATTCATAATTTTCATTTGTTGTTCAAGCATTGTTACACATTTGCATTTGAGTCATAGTGTCTTAAATTGAGAAAATTCTAAAAAAATATTCACTTACAAACTTGTTTGCACACTATCAAGGACATAGTCACCCTCAGGTGCCCTTGTCCTACCACACTTGAATAAAAAAAAATTGCACAATTCTTTGTCTCTATGTCTTCAATTTGTTTCTACTTGCAAATCTTTGATTTGGAATTCATAATTGCATTCATTTAGGCATATTTAATATAGCTCAAAAAGTTAAAAAAATTACATTGTGTTGTTTCAAAATTGCATTAAAATCACCATTTTCAAATTTTGCATCTTAGAATCAGTCAAATTTTGCATTCTAGATCAAAAAATTATATTTGAAATTGTCATTTATTGTTCAACATTGTTATACACTTGTGTTGGCATAAATTGAGAAAATTCTAGAGAACCATTCACTTTCAAACCTATTTGCAACCACAACTAGAAACCTTAAGCAATAACATACACAGTGAAACTTTGAAATTCTTGAAACCCTATCCAAGACATAGGCACCCTTGGGCGGCTCTATCTTGCTACTTTTGGCTGAAACAATTTTTGCTCAGATTTTTGTTTTTGTATTTTATGTCTACTTTTGCTATCTAAATTTGGTTTTTGCTTGTTTTGTTATGATTATTGATTGTTTAATGTTCATTTTTGGTACACTTAGTGTTTTGAATCTCAGATGAGCTTCATAACCTAGTGTCCTATTGTTAATACTTCAGTGAGACGTAGTTGTAGACTCATGGCATCCCACATTGTTGTTACATCTGTTGTGGATCCTAAGTCTTCCAACTCTTTCATGCAAAGTGTTGTCAATACTCAAACTGTTTTGGACTATATCCCTAATGCTACCATACCAATGACAACCTTACAATGAACCTTTTTTACAATCATTGAGACTGTTGTTGCCCATGTTCCCGAAGACAAACTGAAACAATTAGACAAAGACCTAGAGGGACTTCAAGACTAGTTGAGCACTAAATATCTAGCTAGCCTAACGATTCCTATAGTAGATAACTTGAGGAAATTGATTAATGATGCTTAAGGATTAGAGGTTTTGTGTAGCCTAGACCATATATTGATCATAACATACCTACAATGGCTAGTTACGCTCAAGCTTTGGGATACACTCAAAGTTAAGGAGGAATTTAAGTCTCCCTCCCCACAACTATAGCCTCTATTCCCACATACACAAACCCAATTGTCACTTCAATGATACAACAAAGTGTTGACATAACTCCAACCTTAGGCCTTTCCACTAGAAATCCTTATGGTTTTGGGTACTTACATGTGATACCTCAAATTGCATCCCCTCTCATAAATTTGCAACATAGTAATCCACCAAGCACATACACAATCCCACCATATTCACCACATTTCCAAAACATGTCAACCAATGATTTGATCATTAACTAAACTTTGCAAAACTTAACCTCACTTCAATAAAAAATATCCACATTGATCCCAAAAAAATGGACAATCATTGTAATATGTCAAAATAATCACATTGTCACTTGAAATTTTGAAAACGCCTATGCCACATAATATAGAGATACCCCGATTTGACAAGTACAATGGTAAAGGAGACCCTAGCAATCATATATCAACATATATTGCCTTGTGTAGTGACTTCATTTTTGAAGATAAAATCCTATCTAAACTCTTTCCTAGGTCAATGAAAGAAATGGCTTTAGAATGGTTTTGTTCATTGTTGAATAACTCAATCCGCTCTTTCAATCAACTTGTTGATGCCTTCCTCCAACATTTCCAAGTAAAAATTGGACCTAAAATTACATTAACTAATTTAGTGTGATGCAAACAAAGAAAATTGAAAATGTAACAGACTTTATAGGGCTCTATCAGATGCTTTATTCACAAATCAATCTTACTCTCCCTGATGTAGATGTTCAAAGAGTATTCATTAAAAATTTACAACCAGGCATAAGGGATAAAATCTTGTTGATGAAATATTTATCCTTTATACACTTGTGTACGACCCTTTGAGATTATCACAATTCAGTTAGTCAATATGAAGAGACATCTTCCTCGACTCCTACTAAGAAATCTAAATTTGTACTTCACAAAAACTATGAACCATTTAAGAAGCAAAATAAGAAATTTATCAAGATAAGTACACCTCATACAACCAATCACATTGAACCACAAGTTGCGTCCATAAGCCCAACCCCATATCAATTTAGATCGAGAGATAGACAATTTACCGAATTGCTTGATTCCCTTCATTCGATCATGTTGCAAATTTTGAACAAGAACTTAAGCCAATTGCCTCAAATTAGACTTGTGGAAACAACCAAACATATACCTCCAAGTTTCAATCCAAAGGCCTTTTGACAATATCATTGCATAAATGGACATGATACGGAATGATGCATGCATCTTAAAAATCAAATTCAAGACCTCATTGATTCTAATCACATCCAATTGGGTAGTGTTAATGATCAAGGAAATAATTATGTTGCTCCACCTAACCAAAACTTGCAATTTTTTACCAATCCAATGCCAAACCATTCATCTAACTTTGTGCAATTTTGTGATGTTAAGAATGATGAGATGAATGTTGATAAAACTAATGACATGAATAATGATAAGGATGGTGATAAGAGTGATGAGGAGGATGGTCTACAAGATATGTTCACTCTCATATATGTTCATCCTCGTAAGGGCCAAACCACTTTGTTACCCAACATTGCTTTCACCCATATTGACACATTCATACATGCACCCAATGGTCCTCTCTATATTATCGAACGTATTAATGAAAAGCCTACAACTGGGATACTCATTGATCCTATGTGTGTAGATAGTGTGATCACTGAGGAATTCTTGTTTGTACATGAACTTTATCAAGATTCTTATGAACAATTGAAAGCATGGTTGAAAACTCATGATGGTTTTCCTCACCCTATGATATGTTTGATCACTCTTCCTCTTAAAGTTAGACCAAAATAATTAGATGTATCATTCTCCATCATCCCAACATTGGACCAATTATGTGTGAAGCTAGGCTTACCCTTTGAAAACCAAAATTTTACAATGCACCATAGTGGGTTTAATCTTTTGTCCTCTCTGTTAATTTATGTAGCTTGGACAAGTGTCTCCAAACCCAAGAATATTAATTAATTAATTATTTGATTCCTCTAGAGACTTCTAGAAACTAGTTAGTTAGGGTTTGTTAGAGTCCAAATAATCTTAGCCATCGATTGAGATTAAATCGTGGCCATTGGTTTTTCAATGAGGAGATTATAAAAGGGGATCAATGGGAATTTGGACGACACACACTTGAGAAAGATTTGTAGTGATAGCAAATAAATTTGCAGCGATAGAAAATAAATTTGCAGTGATAGAAAATAGTTTTGCAGTGATAGCAAGGGCGCAATGATAGAGTTGGAGATAGTAGCAGTGGAATTTCAACATGAGAAATTGAGGGAAGAATTTTTCGAGAAGAAAATTGTCAGAGCTCTACCAATAAGAGGCAAGAAGTTTACGTATCTCTTGATTTGCTAAAAGTTTAATAAAGTTCATCATTTGTTGAACTAGTTTTTCCTTCAAGTTTTTTCCAGGGATAATTTGTCCAAAAATATTGTGTTTATTGTTTTACATATTTTCTTCTTTGTTCTTGTGAATTTGTTTATGAAATTGCAATTGTGTTATTTTCAATATTTTGTTGTAAATTAATTTTCAGTAGTCAAATAATCAGTATAGATAGGAGATTAATAATTAGTAATTGCAATAGAATTTGCACATGGTATTAGAGCTAATCTAAGGGCAGAAAAGGCTTAGCACAGGCACAAGAAGGAAAAATCAAGGGTTTATAAAACCCAGTTTGACCTCTTCAAAATTATTTTTTTTTTGTTTTTCTCGTCTTTTGAGATGGCCTCACCAGGTTTAAGAGATCAGGATAGATTGGATGGAGCCTCAAATTTTGGTGTCTAGAAAGCCATAATTTCTTTATTGCTAGAAGAGAATGGTGTCAAGGAATATGTGACCAGTGTTGTAGTTGTACCTATAGATCAAACACAGCTCTTAGCATATAAGAAGGAAGATGCCAAGGTGAGGAGGATGATCCTTGATGGTGTTAAGGACCATATAGTTTTGCATATCGTAGAGTTAAATACGGTGAAAAAGATGTGGGATACCATTTTGAATCACTACCAAAATGCTACCACTAACCAAAATTTGATTCTCAGAGAAAAGTTGAGGAATACCCAGATGAATAAGGGAGAAGACTTTAAAAATTACTCACCAGACATAGACTTGTCAAGGATGAGTTGGCAGCTATTGGAGATAAACCAAATGATGACAAGCTAGTACGAATAGCCCTGAATGGGTTTACTAAGTAGTGGGATGTCTTTGTTCAAGTTATTAATGGATGAGACACCTTACCGAGTTGGGATCGACTATGGAATGACTTCACTCTGGAGGAGCTTAGACTAAGTCTTGTCAGTGGAAATAGCAATAATAGTTAGAAAAGTGAGGTAGAATAGGAAAAAATTTCCCTAGTAGGAAAAGGGAAAGCAAAGAAGGGGTCTAGCAAAGGATCAAATCTGAGAAGTGAGAAGAAGAAGAAGAAGAAGGAGAAGGAGAGGAAGAAGGAGAGGGAGAAGAGGAGGAGAAGGAGGAAGTGAGAAGAAGAAGAAGGAGAGGAAGAAGGAGAGGAAGAAGGAGAGGAGAAGGAGGAGGAGGAGGAGGAAGAGGAAGAAGGAGAGGGAGAAGGAGAGGGAGAAGGAGGAGGAGGAGGAGGAGAAGGAGGAGGAGGAGGAGGAGGAAGGAGGAGGAAGAAGGAGGAAGAGGAAGAGGAAGAGGAAGAGGAGGAAGAGGAAGAGGAAGAGGAAGAGGAAGAGGAGGAAGAAGAAGAAGAAGAAGGATGAGGACGAGGACGAGGACGAGGGAGTGGAGGAGGAGGAGGAAGAGGAAGAGGAAGAGGAAGAGGAAGAGGTGGAGGAGGAAGAGGAAGAGGAAGAGGAAGAAGAAGAAGAAGAAGGAGGACGAGGATGAGGATGAGGACGAGGACGAGGACGAGGACGAGGACGAGGACGAGGAAGAGGAAGAGGAGGAGGAAGAGGAAGAGGAAGAGGAGGAGGAGGAGGAGGAGGAGGAGGAAGAGGAAGAGGAAGAGGAAGAGGACGAGGAGGACGAGGAAGAGGAAGAGGAAGAGGAAGAGGATGAGGATGAGGACGAGGACGAGGACGAGGACGAGGGAAGAGGAAGAGGAAGAGGAGGAGGAGGAAGAGGAGGAGGAAGAGGAAGAGGAGGAGGAAGAGGAGGACGAGGAGGAAGAGGAAGAGGAAGAGGAAGAAGAGGAGGACGAGGAAGAGGATGAGGAAAAGGACGAGGACGAGGAAGAGGAAGAGGAGGAGGAAGAGGAGGACGAGGAGGAGGAGGGAAGAGGAAGAGGAAGAGGAAGAGGAAGAGGAAGAGGAAGAGGAGGAGGAGGAGGAGGAGGAGGAGGAGGAGGAGGAGGAAGAGGAAGAGGAAGAGGAGAGGAGAGGAGGAAGAGGAGGAAGAGGAAGAGGAAGAGGAAGAGGAGAGAGGAGGAGGAGGAGGAGGAGGAGGAGGAGGAGGAGAGGAAGAGGAAGAGGAGGAGGAGGAGGAGGAGGAGGAGGAGGAGGAGGTCTAAGATCAAATATTATGGTTTCCACAAGTTTGGCCACTATGTCATCGATTGCCCATAAAGGAAGAAAAATGAAAAGAAAGGCAAGAAGCATACAAAAGCTTCAGCAAGTGCAGATGATCTCTCTAGTAGAATGGAGGATGATTTTTGACTCATAGCTTGTATGGTTAGCTCAACCTCATAGGGTGTTTCGTATATAGATAGTGGGGCGTCATTTCATATGATAGGAGTTTAAGATTACTTCTCCAGTTATAAGGAGGACATCAATTTTTTGTGGGGAACATGTCCAAACTCAATCCAGTTGGGAAAGGGACTGTTCTATTTCAGAGGGAGAATGGCAAGTTGATTCCCATTCATGATGTGTTGCATGTGTCAGGCTTGGGTATGAATCTGATTTTTGTATTTTTCCTTCAAGATAAAGGCTACAATGTACTCTTTAGACGGGTGCATGTGTTAATCAAGCATAAGGATTAGAAATCACCCATAGGTATTGGAGTTAGGAGCGACCAACTTTATAGGTTGCAGTTTGATACTCATAAGGCACTCGTGAGTAGTAGTAATCCTAGAGATCAAGGAGATCTATGTCATAGGAGGATGGTCCATATACATCATGGAGCACTTCAATTACTTCGTGAGACAATGATAGGTTTTCCAGAGGTGAGCTCAAAGCATGATGATGTATGTAAGGGATGTGTGTTGGGGAAGTTTGTGAAAGAAACTTTTTCAAAGAGTGACAACAGATCCAAGGGTGTTCTTGATCTAGTGCATTCAGACATATGTGGACCAATGTTGATGAAGTATCTTAGAGGATACAAGTACTTTGTTATTTGTATTGATGATTTCTCTAGGAAGACCTAGATATGCTTCTTGAAGACCAAGGATGAGGTCTTCAATCATTTCCAAGAGTTCAAAGCTCTTGTAGAAAAATCGACAGGCAGGAAGATAAAGGTTCTTCGATCAGACAATGGAGGTGAGTACAAAGGGAAAGAGTTCCAAGAGTTTTGTACTGGGGAAGGAATCAAGAGAGAATGGACCATTCCTTACAACCTATAGCAGAATGGGGTTGTTGAGAGGAAGAATCGTTCTATATCAGAGGTAGCAAAGGCTATGATGTATGACCAGGATATGTCGCGTTACTTATGGGAAGAGGCATGCAATATAGTAGTATACATACAAAAATAGGGTTCCACATAAGGTATTGGGCAAGATGACACTAGATGAGGCATTCTCAAGGAAGAAACCAGATGTCAGCTACTTCAGGATATTTGGGATTTTGGCGTTTGTTACATTCTAGGGCCTACACGTTCCAAGTTAGATCAGACTGCAGAGAGAGGGTACTTTGTGGGGTACAACGAGACCTCAAAGGCATATCAGATATTTATTCCAAGGGCCAAGAGGATTATAGTTAGGCGTGATGTCAAATTCATGGAGGATAAGGCATTTAGGAGGTTCGGAGATTTTCTAGCAGATGATTAGAGTGAGTAGCCAATAGAAGATCCAAGGATCGTGCAATCAGATCAGGGGCAACAAAGCTCGAGTATAGTTACTAGTACAAGCACAAGCTCAGGTGTTGAGGTTCACAAATTATGGAGCAATAAATCCAAGAGATGCATCAGGAAGACATGGATCAAATGAGTTTGATGGGGGTTTGGGGCAATGCCCCCAGTGGGGTCAAGGGGCAGCACACGGCATGGCATACATCATTTTCATGAATTTTCAAGAGGTTGCAAATATTGTTGACAAAGCCAAAAATTAGAGATTTTGAGGTGTTTAACCATATGATCATTGATTTTCATGTGATTTTATCTTCTCCACACCGTACGCATAGCTTGTTTGGTTGTCATGCAAATGTTGGTGTATACTCCCACGCATGGTCCTCTTCTTTATCTCCTACAACATTTTGTGATTGTGTGCTTTCCTTGTGTCGTATAATTATTTTCTCTCAGGTTTGTCGTATGTTAGCACTTTTTCATACGTTGCCTGGTACATTTTCTCTATTCATATGTTTTTTGATCGTATGACTTCTCCTTGCCTTCCTTTGTGACTTTCTTGTTTTCTCCATATGAACATCTCTATGTATGTTTCTCATAAAGTCGTCAAAATCTGCTCATATACTTTTTAATTCTACTCTTCATACAAATGATATTCAATAATTGTTTGCCTTCTAAACCACTTTACAGCCACACCTTATATTTTGACAAAGAGGGGTGACTATATGAAAGATTGTCTCTTACCAATGGATGCAACTTTTATTTTTAAATGCACCTCTTCACACAAACTTGGGCGCTCCAATAGGGGTTGGCCCTTATAAAAATACCTATATTTTCTATTTTTAAAATTTAAATTTGCATAAAGGGGTGCCAAAATGAGGGGGGTTGGCCCTTAACTAGCAATAATTGTATTATATTTTGTGTTCTTCGAGACAAGGCACCAAAGACTAGGAGGTTAGTCCAAAATATTATTTAATTATTTTCCTTCATGCAAGGTTGCCAATCAACATCAACAATCTTAATGAAATCATTTAACCTTTGACTTACTTTAACATCAATGACAACAAATTCTAACAACAAGCATTGTGAAGACGAAGGAGAAGTGGACCTTGAGGAGGAACTCCATTATGCCTATAGAGAGAATGAGAAGCTTAAGAAAAAAATTCAAGACAAGGATTATGAATTCAAGAGGACGGTGAAGCAAAAGAAAAATTAACACTAAGTCTTGAAGATTCAAAAAAGTTGATAGTAGATCTAAAAGTGCAAATAGAAGAATAAAAAAGGATTGAAGAGGAGATGAGAAACCAATTGAAGACAAACGAAGAAAATTGTGAGAAGCTAGAATCCAATATTATTTTCTTAAGAAAGGAATTGGAGAAGACAATGGCTCGATTAAAAAGAAACTTGAAGAGCGAGAAGAGTTCAGAAACATTCGATGACATCATCAAATCTCAAAATCCCACATTCGATAGGAGTGGTATTGGCTATGAAGAAGGACAAAGTTCTAAATCATCAAGGAAATAAAATGAAGAGAAGAAGTATGTTGATTTCCTTAAAAGTCCCATCAAAGATGGAGTCAGCAAAAAGGAGAACTGAAAGCCAAGCATACCTTCAAAACCTAAGATTGACATGGTCAAAAATCCCTTTCTATCAAGGAAAATTCATATGCCCATGTTCTATCATTCCTTCTTTGGTTATTGATTTTTGTGTAGTCAATTTGGTCATAAGGCAATAGATTGTAGAATGCATCCACAAAATAACTTTAGGCATAAAGCAATTAACTATGAAGCATGGAACAAGAATAAAAGTCATGGGTTCATAAAGAAAATCTCAACTCTTTTGCTCGTCTTCTGGATTACAACATTATATGTTACAAGTGCGCAATATTTTTGGGCATATGATAAAATTTTGTAGAAGTGGCATTGTAGAACCATCTAAACAAAGCAAGAAGGAATAAACACTAATCAAGAAAAAAAGAGAAAAATCCATGTTGGTTCAAACAACCCTACATGCATGAAACGAAGGAGACCAATGGTATATTGATAGTGGTTGTTCAAATAATATGACAAGTGATAAGAGTAGATTTCATACCTTCAAACAAGTGAATGGTCAATCGGTGAAATTTGGAGATAACGCTTCTGCAAAGATATCACGAAAATGCACACTTAGCCTTGATAATGGTAAAACTAAAATTGATAATGTGCTATATGTTGAGAGGCTAAGACATAATCTTCTAAGTATAAGTCATATGTGTGACCAAGGGAACACTCTTACATTCCATTCTGGAAGAATGTGAGATTAGCAAACTAGAGAAGCAAGTGGCAGGAGCCAATAGAACAAGTAATGGTCTTTATGTTCTTAGTGAGATTGGAGTAGAAATATGTATGTGTCAAGAAGATGAAATTTGGTTATGGCATAAGAGAATGGAGCACCTAACATTTAAAAATATTGTCAATATTAGGTGTAAGGAAGTTGTGAGAGACATGTCAAAGATTTCCAAGCCTTCAAATATCACTTGTAATCAATGTCAATGTAGGAAGCAAACTAGAGTGATTTTAAATTGAAGGAACACTCTACATTGAAATTGTTGGAGCTTATACATATGGATATTTGTGGTCCAACTAGAACAAAAGGCATGCAAGGTGATAAGTATTTTATGTTGTTAATTGATGACTATTCTAGAATGACTTGGGTCACATTTTTAAAAGAAAAATTCAAATCTTTTGACAAGTTTAAGGCATTCAAAGCCTTAGTGGAGAATGAAACGGGCTTAAAGATTAAATATCTTAGATCAGATAGAGGAGAGTTCACTTCAAATGAGTTTGAATACTTCTAATAATAAGACATTGTTCAGTTGCAAAAACTCCACAAAAAAATGGGATTGTGAAAAGGAAGTATAGAACAATCCAAGAAATGGCTAGAGCCCTGCTAAATGAGTCTGAGTTACCTAACACATTTTGGAGAGATGTGGTTCATACAATAGTCTATGTTTTAAACCATGGACAAATAAGAGAAAATGATAGTAAAACACCATGAGTTATGGAAAGGAAGGCTTGCAACAGTAAAGCATTTCATGGTGTTTGGGAGCACATGTTACATACAAAGAGATAAAGAAGATTTCAAAAAGTTTGATTCTAGGGTTGATGAAGGAATATTTCTTGGCTACTCTTAAAGAATTAAAGCATACAAATGTTACAATAAGAGGCTACATAAGGTCATTGAAAGTGAAAATGTGAAAATAGATGAGGGTAGATACTATGAAGAAAAAGGACAAGAAGGTGTTCCTCAAAATGAGGAAATTTGCAAAGAAAAGGAAATAGAGGAATAAAATGAGGAGATAGTTAAGCAAAGAGATCCAAAGATGCCATCAAGAACATCATCTAAAACACCATCTAGATTTTCCCAAAGAAACTATCCAAAAGATTTGATTATTGGTGACAAAGATGAAGAAATCAAGACAAGGTGAAGATTGGCTAATACTTTAGATCACATTGAAAATATGTCTTTATTTTCCAAGATAGAACCAAAGAACCTCAAAGAAGCAAGTGAAGACAAATATTGGATAAGGGCAATGAAGGATAAATTGAATCAAATAGAAAATAATGAAACTTGGAAACTTGTCCCAACACGTAAAGACAAAAATGTAATTAGCACTAAGTGGGTCTTCAAGAATAAGCTAAATGAAGATGGTCAAGTGGTAAAGAACAAGGCAAGGTTGGTATGAAAAGGATATGCACAAGTAGAAGGTATTGACTTTGAAGAAACTTTTCCTCTTGATGCTAGATTAGAAGCCATCAAATGTTTTTATCTTTTGCTAGTTTCAAAAACTTCAAGATCTATCAAATGGATGTTAAGTCTGCCTTCCTAAATTGCAATCTAGAGGAAAAGGTATATATTGAACAACCAGAAGGGTTTTTGTTGTGAGAGGGATTATGTGTGCAGATGAAAGAAACCACTCTATGGACTAAAACAAGCTCCTAGAGCATGGTATGCAAGAGTTGACAAATACCTACAATAGCAAGGATTCAAGAAAGGAATTATGGTTAACAACCTTTATATCAAGATTGTGGGTGAGAATCAATTAATAGTTTTGGTGTATATAGATGATATTATATTTAGAGGAAGTTGTGCAGTGACAGTATTTTTCAAGAGTTTGTCAAGGAGATGCAAAAATAATTTGAAATGTCTATGCTTGGTGAATTATCTTCCTTCCTTGGGTTACATATTTCTCAATCATACAAAGGGATATTTATTTCACAAACCAAGTATGTTAAGGAAATGTTGAAGTTCAAAATGGAGGATTATAATCCTATGAGTATACCCATGGTAATAGGATATAAATTAAATAAATATTATGAATCACTTGAGGTAGATCAAACTCTTTGTAGGTCAATGATTGGAAGCTTGTTATATATGATAACTTCAAGACCCAACATTATGTAGGAAATTGGTATGGTGGCAAGGTTTCAAGCTACACCTAAAGAAACCATGTGCAAGCAATAAAACAGATACTTAAAATTTAAAAGGTGCATTGGATTTTGGTTTATAGTACCCAAGAGGTGAAGATTTCACCTTGACAACATCTACAGATGTAAGTTGGGTTGGTAGTATTGATAATGGAAATAGTACAAGTGGAGGTGCATTCTCTCTAGGAGATAATATTGTTCCATGGTTAAGTAAGAAACAATTGTCAATTTCCCTATCTACTGTAGAGGCAAATTATATTGCAATAGCATCCTATTGCACTCAGGTCCTTTATATGAAGCAATCTTTGAGAGATATCAAAGTTGAATATGATCACCCTATATCTATATTTTTTGATAATACAAGTGTCATCAACATTTCAAAGAATTCGATCATGCACTTTAGAACAAAGCATATTCCCATTAAATATTATTTTTAAAGGGAATGGGTGGTTGATCAGCAAGTGAAGTTGGACTACATTGCTACACGAGAACAGATTGTGAACATTCATAAAGCCCCTCCCAAAAGAGACTTTTGAGTATCTAAGGAAGAAATTGGGAGTGATATCACTCTCATTTAGTCACTAAATTCTTCAAAAGAAGCATGTGTTCAGAAGGAGCTACTCATTGCCTTATCTTTTAGCCTTGAAAATCCTTTGTCATTGATTTCAAAGGGGGAGGAGTGGAGTAAGAGGGAGTATTTCAATCAAGGGGAGAAGTTTGTTCTTGTTGCATTCCAAGTATTTCTATGAGAGGTTGCCATCAATGACTAAAGGGGAGATTGTTAGAATTTGTTGTAAAGTCAAAGGTTAAATGGTGTCACTAAGATCGTTGAGGAAGGATTTTATTGATGTTGATTGGTAGCCTTGCATGAAAGAAAATAATTAAATAATATTTTGGGCCAACCTCCTAGTCTTTGGCACCTTGTCTTGAAGAATATAAAATAAAATAAAATTATTGCCTACTAATGGCCGACCCCCCTCCTTTTGGTGCCCCTTTTTGAGAATTTAACTTTGAAAATAAAATATAATTATTTTTTATAAGGGCCAACCCCTGTTGGAGTACCCAAGGTTGTGTAATGAGGTGCATTTAAAAATAAAAGTTGCATCTATTGGTAAGAAACACTTCCTTTCATATAGTCGCCCCTCTTTGTCAAGATATAAGGTGTGGTTGCAAAGTGGTTTAGAAGGAAAGCAATTATTGAATATTATTAGTATGAAGAGCATAATTAAAAAGTATATAAGCATATTTTGATGACTTCATGAGCATATCTATAAGAGATACTTGAGCAAATCTATAAGCAAATTTATGGCAAATTTTTGTAAGAGTTTTAAAGCAAATTGACGAGTAAGTTTTTGAGCAGCATATTAGAGAAAATCTAAGAAAAAGTTTCAAATAATTATCATATTGTTCATTTGGAGGTTGGTGCCTCTTATTAGAAGAGATTGATGTCTTTTGTTGAGTTGGTGATTAGTTGTGGGGATTGGTGTCTCCAATGCGTCGGTGCCTATGAAAGAAGCTTTGTAAATAGGTTGGTGTCTACAAGAAGATCTATATAAGTAATATTTTGCCATGGTTTTCTTCTGCAAGATTTTTCACGTAAATTGTGTGTTTCTTGTGTTCTTTATTACTAGATCTTGCATGTGTGTTATTGTTGTGGATGATTAAATTATAAATTATACTATTTTTGATAAGATAAGCAGCATTTTCAAGGTGTTGTACCCTTTACACGGAGAGCCCAGAGGGCCAAAAAGTTGCATAGTTCATACCAGAATGAACTAGGGAGAGAGGATAGATGACACACAAAAACAACTGACAAACCAACTATCGAACAACAAATTATAAAGTATATTATTATGGTTGCTTAAAGTTCAAAAATAAAAAAAATATTGTTATACTGATTCACCCCCTCTCAATATATACTGAGTGTTCTTCAAGTAAATTGTTTCTATATAAGTGAGAGAGCATTACACTAAATAAGACTTTGAAAATTGATATCTTGTATCAAAGAAAAATATCTTAGATTAAGTTTCAACATTTATTTCAAAGCGAAACATTTTGATTTAAGTTTCACCTTTTGTAAACTTTCATATGCAGAAAATAGTTTGTATTATTAAAAAAATTTAAGAAAAACATATAAAAAAGAAATTATAATTAGAAGATAAATCATCCTACAAGTATGATGATGCTGATATTAAAGTATACAGTGAATATGATAGACGACGAAATTATTCTCTTTGACATTCCTTTATCTTAGTACTCAAACATCATCAGCAAGAGTTGGTGTAGTTTGCTTCCTGGTGTATATTTCATAATTTTTTAATCATGAATATACAAAAACATTTGAATATTAAAGTTGCAACAATCAAACACAAAGTATGGAAGGAAATGAATTGCACATAAAATTTTAGGTATAGGAAATTGAGAATTTCTAGCGCTTTCAACCACCATGTTGTTGAGTTCAATAATGCCACAATAGCTCTCCTGACAGTGAAATTATTGTAGACCAAAAACATCAAGAAAATACATAAATGTAAACCTAAAACGTTAACAATCTACAAATACCCAACCCTTCTCTACCCTGCAAGTGCTCAATGGCAACCAAAACACACACACAAGAATGGCAAAGACGGCCTACCCACAGCAACTGCACCAAATCCATGCAAAGAATCATCAAAAAAATGGCAAAATTATAGCCCAGTTGCCACATTGTTGCAAAACGTGCGAGGAAAAAGGTCTACAATGGTAGATGATGTTCAGTTCATATCGCCCAATGGCCATCCACCTGCCAAGAGCGAGCTTCAACTATCACTGCACTGAAGTTTCGCCTTCCAAATCTTATCTCAATCTTCACATTACACTTCGCCGCCAACTTATCCACGATGAATGTGCACTCCATGTGGACAACAATCTCAGACAATTTCAATCCCCAAAACTTTGTTTTTAGCAAACTGTCCCTGTTTTTGAAGTGGGAAGCTCAGATTATTTGGATAGTCATCCTGTACCCGAGAAACTACTTAGACCACCAATTTCTACCTAACATAGTATGAAAAATAAAAATGCATTTTATCAAGTGTTTTAGTCTTTTTTTAGGAGATTAAAAAAAAAACAATTTTATGAACCATGTAACTTAAAAAGTTTACAAATAAAAAGTAAATGAGAGGAGAATTGAGAAGTGTATTCCATTTGCGATTAGAAATTAAGACAATAAGTTCAATTTTGAATATCCTCAAGCTTTAAATCATTTGGATAATGATCATGTTTCTTTTCTATGTTTCTTCAACCTTGCAACTCTATGGTAGTGTCCTACATGACTAAAGAGGCATCTTCTTCAACCTTGAAACCCTATGTTAGTATCGTACATGACTAGAATGACATCTTCTACAATCTTGCAACCCTATGTTAGTATTGTACATGACTAGAGTGACATCTTCTACAATCTAGAGTGGCATCTTCTACAATCTTGCAACCCTATGTTAGTGTCCTGCATGACTATAGTGGTATCTTCTACAATCTTGCAACCCTGTGTCAGTGACCTACATGACTAGAATGATATCTTCTACAACAAAAATTTGTTATCTAAAACAAGGTGGTCTCACAAACACCTCTGATGATTTCCCTTGAGAGGAATTTAAAAGAATGGATATTCCATTGAAGAATATTCACTGTGTAAGTACTAGGTAGGTGTGTCCAGCAAAATATAGTAATGGAATTCTACAAGTAGTTTGGGCTTACTATGTGTTGTTTCTACTTTATTTTACCTTACATACTTTGTTTATGTGTTCATTCATTTAGTTCTTTATTTTTTAAGCATAAAATAGTTGTTTATAATCATTTGGGCACACGGGGGATAGACATACAAAGTTAGTTAAAAAACAAGACATTAAAACCAAACAAAAATCTTTTGAACATTGTGGGTTTAGAGACAATCAGTGACAATACAGAATTACACTTCTAACTAAGTGTAATATAGAGTATAGGCTAAGAGACAATTAGTGTCCCAAACAATAAAAAACGAACATGACCTTTTGTTAAACAAAGGCACAAGAAATGAGTGGTAAACAAAATATAAAAATATAAAATAGGCATTTTTAAAATAAAACCATTTTAAAAGCTCTTATAAACGAACCGACCATTTGTTTAACACAATATATACAACTAACTTACAAAAGAAGCATTTCAAAATTGAGCACAATACATGCAACTAACCTCTAAATCTAAACCATCGTATAAATATTGGATGGTTAAACCTTGACTCTCACCAAAATACCAAGTGACCCAAGAGCGCACAAGTTAAACTGGCTTACCTAATGCTCTAAAGTTTGTATGGATGGCCAATACAACTTTACTGCAGGGCATAATTGCACCACAATTCTACAATTCTGAGTTTTCCATGAACCAAGCGGCAACAAAGTTCTTCAAAAATACATCCCAGAGGTAATGCATCCATCTCATCTAGATGTAGGGAACCATTGAATTTGGAGATGAACGATTCCATCCCACTCCAATAACTTGATCATCAAGTCATCCATCTTCTGGTATAAGTCTTCTAGCATTTAACACCCACTCTCCATCTGCACTTCTACTGAGAGGTATTGCAATTATCGAGTCTTGAACGTTGTTAGGTTTTGCATAGAGCCAAATGCCCCCTTCAATCGTAATTCATTGTTCTTTCAAGAGAGTTTTTGGAGACATTGACCATATATACACAGGCATACCTGCTTGAAAAGATGGAATATCGTGAAATCAATCTTCATTCCGTGCCATCTAACCCTACATTAACACGCGATATACATCTCAATTTCTATTCTACTCATGAAACATGGGTCAATGAGTTTGACTCTAAAATTACACGATTGAATTCTGATAACTATTTCACAATGTACCTATGTTTTATTTAGAAAAAAATACATAAAACAAACTAAATTGTTTAGTTAGCATATTTAGTTGCTTTTTTCAAACAAATGATTTATTAATTTATTATTTCAAATACATCAATACATAATTAATTATATAAAAAGAGAACTATTTTATTTTACTTTGAAATTAATTTATATTCTAAGATCAATTTTTTAATAATTAAAATCATTAGCAAATAACACAGAAATACCTAATTTAACTATTTATTTTTTACATTATTTCTTTTCCACCTCCTATTCTTTTATTTTTTTATATTTTTATGAATATAAGCATTGTTTTATTTTAATGGTTCAACATATTATAAATGTTTTTATTTTTATTTCAAAATTTGTGGTTTAGAGGAAGAAAGTCTAGGAGCAAAAGCAAAACCTGTCTTTGATTGTATTTCATATATTTATATGTACTGTTGAATTAAAAGATAAGCAATATTGTTCACAGGACTCACTTCATTACACTCCACCCCTTCCCACAATTAAATTTAATCTTTATTGTTTACACAAAATAGCAATTATGGCGACTGAAGTGGAGTAATATGCTTGCTAGAGAAAGCTATTTGACGCCACCATGAAGGAGAATAATGCAGAAACTGCACACTATGCTTTACGTTCCAGCTTAAAATTACAGCTGTGTGACTAAGTTCACTATGCAAAGCTGAATGCGTATCAATTGTTGAGAGTACTAATAAAATAATAACCATAAGGGGCAGAAAACAGCATATTAAACTGCACTCATCGATACGGCAATGAAATTTTGTAGGAACAAGAATGATTAGGATTGTGATGAGAACCCTGGACTATGATAAGCACCTACAGATTTGCTTAGGACATCCAGCGGAACATAAACCATGATGTTTTGACAGATAATGATTTGATTTAGATGAGCAGTACCATGATCCTTTTCCTAAAAAGCGCCAATTAGTTATTATCATATATTTCAAATCATCTAATAAAAGTCACTCGATGCCAGAACAGTACACAATAAAGACACTTTAGGGTTCACATAACTAATGCATGCTGAATATGGTAAAACACACAAACAGAGAAGAATATCAGCCCCAGCGATCAGGAAGAAAAATCATTTACAAAGACGTTCATGGAAAAAAGTCATTTACAGAAGATGAACTCGTCAACAGTGATTGCACAAACATATCAAATGTTATAAATATCATTACATAGATGAGAGACTCCTAATAAGGGATAAAAGTTCCAAACACATTGGGATTGTAACAGCATTCCAACCGCTGTTCTTGTGGTGCTAATCTACATTATCGTCATGTTCATGTCAACATGAAACAAAGGGAGCTCTCAAAATTATACAAGCATTTGCACAAAATGCACTTAAAACGATCCCCACTTTTGCTGTGGAGATTCTTTCACAAATTCTTGTTTCCAATAGATGTTTTCTCATATTACGTTGGCATTTATCCAGCCCATGACCTTCAACTCGTATGGGCATTTCAAATCGGCTAACAGATCAGCGTAACTACTCATAAGGAACTATTGAAATCAGAATTTGTGAACTTGTAATTCGAAAACTACTAATCCAACCATGCAATCGTATTCAACTAAATGATAAATTAATATGAAATGTGTAGTTGGAAGAAGAAACCTCGGCACAAAAGAAAGGATCTTGCCTATCAAGAACCATGCAACATTAGGCAAGGCACCCAGAAATACAATCCCCTTCTACAACAAGGAACCAACAGTAAAAGTGCATATGGAACTAAAGAAAAATAATAATAATTATATATATGAATTGCTTTATACTTTATTGCCTTCAAACCAGACTAATTACAAAATTGTTTAGCCTCTCCTATGTTTACAGTTTTCCACTCGGCCTCTGCCAGGTGGTTCAATGAAAATGCCCTACCCAGCTTGAGATGATTAATAATCCAATTGCATAAATAGTGACAATGAGCAAAACTTCAACTTGCCCATTTATAGAATAAATTGCAATTGTAGAACATAAGACACTTTGCAACCTCCAACCACTTCACCAAAAAACTTCCTAGCTTGAAGATTCTGCTGCGATCCTCACTTCCTCAGAAATCCATTCCACCCATGCCTGGCGGCATGCCACCCATGCCTGGGCTTGGTTTTTCATCCTTTGGGAGTTCAGCAACCACTGCCTCTGTGGTAGTCAGCAATGAAGATATACTGCAGTAAAAACAACACTATGTTCAGTGTACTTCAAATTGCACAAAGTGATGAAATGTCACAGTAAATAATCGATGTAAAAATAACAAAATTCAGTAAAGAATTTTTTTTCATGAATTATAATAAAGATAAATAGTTTTACCTTGCTGCATCAACTAAAGCAGTTCTGATAACTTTTAGAGGATCAACAATGCCAGCCTTTATCATATCAACATACTCACCTGAAAGTTGCAACACAACATTAAACTTAATTAGACTCAACGTCTAAGAAAGAAAAAGAAACTTCAAACATTATCAATTTAGTAAAAAATTAATCAATTTCAAATCATCATACTTTATAATGTTAAGTACTAAGAACATAATATGCTCATATTTTAAGTGCACCTTTAGCAGCATCATAGCCATAATCAAGATTCTCTTGTTCCAGTAGTTTTCCCACTACAACGGCACCCTCGACACCAGCATTGGAAGCAATTATATGTACAGGAGACTTCAAAAAATAGAAAAAACAAATGATTAAACACTGAGATAAAGCCAATTTCTAGACATAAACAAAAGAATGTTTAGGTTAGTAATTTATACCTTCAATGCATTCTGAATTATCTGAACTCCAATCTTCTGGTCAAAGTTGGCTGTAGGAATTGTAACAAGCTCTTTTGTTGCATAGAGAAGAGCAACACCACCACCTGGAATGTATCTTCCAGTAAGCACAGAGCTATAACCTTCCTAACAAAAATATTACCATCTCTGATGCTTTCATGAAATTTATAAATTTGTTTACCTGGTAAAATGCCCTCCTCTACTGCTGCCTTCGTTGCATTCAATGCATCAGTGACTCTATCTTTTTTCTCTCCAACTTCAAGCTCACTGGCTCCTCCAATCTAAATTAAATAAAAAAGACCATAAAAAAAATCTGGATACAATGTATCATCCTAATTTGAAAATATTGAAGATAGCTTTAAACAACTGATCACAGTTCCATTATAAGTTAAACCTTGAGAACAGCAACTCCTCCTGATAGCTTCGCCAACCTCTCCTGGAGCTTTTCTTTGTCATAATCAGATGTGCTTGCTTCAATATTAGTACGGATCTGTGACCAAATATTTTGTCAGCCATGCCAAGCATACCAACACAAATCTCTTATCAGCTCTATTGTCACCAAGCATTAGAGTCTTGCAAAAATATTATCATGCTTCACTCTAATAAAACTCACCTGCTCACATCTCTCTTCAATTGCTTTTTTGTCACCACCTCCATCAAGAATTATAGTGTCATCCTTAGAGATAGTCACCTAGAATAAAGAACAACTAATCTTATCATACATCAAAATGTTAAAATGACAAAAAGAATTTGAGTAACAACACAACAAAAACCTTGTCCATGGATGACAGCAACATTATACGCCTATATAGAAGGATACTACCATGTTTACCTACCTTCTTAGCTGTTCCAAGCATGCCAAATTCTACTTTGTCAAGCTTCATACCAAGATCATCTGATATGACCTGAAGATAACTACCAGCCATAAATACTTTTCCTCAAGAAGTGCAGAAAACAAAATGGCAAAATACATGCAAAAACTCAATTGAGAAACAAATTTGGTTCGATAGGTGTCACGTGAAGAAGCCAAACTTGCATAACAAACAAGAAACTCCAAAGCCAAAAAAGAGGGTAGATACATAGAAACATAAATCTAACCTGTCCACCAGTAAGTGCAGCAAGATCCTGCAAGTTATTTTTCCTATTTTCACCAAAACCAGGAGCCTTAATAGCACAAACCTGATTCAGACACAAATATATTTTTAAAATGCTAAGGATTTAGAATTGAAAGTTAACAAATAATTAAAAAAGTAAACAAGATTTAAATAGAAAAATCCACCAACCTTCACCCCTGCACGAAGCTTATTCAAGATCAAAGTAGCCAATGCTTCACTCTCTACATCCTCTGCTACAATCAGAAGAGGCCTTTGTTTCTGTGATAAATGCAACAAGATATTATGTTATTTGTCCGCAATCAAAACATTGACTAAATATAGATAGATATCCTAAGAATCATAGATACAACAGATTGTATGCTCTTTTAATATAACTCACCTCCAGTGCTAGCTCCATCACTCGAACTACTGCTTGCAAGCTTGCCACTTTCTTTTCATGTATCAAAACCAGAGGATTCTCCATTTCCTGCTCCAGTTGAGTAAGATTAAAATATAGAAAGCAAAAAATTCTGTCACAGAATGCTTGAAATATATTGCCAATGGACACAGAAACAGCACAAATTATTGAGACAAGAGATAAAAACTAAAAAGCAAATAGGAGAAGCATATTTTAAGCATACAAAGGAGAAGGAACACCCATGTGACAGAGTCTCTAAAATATTGGGAATCCCAGTTCAGCAATTCAAAACTTCAGTAAATGTTAGGTCAAGACTGGTTACTAACTGTTCTTCTAAAGTTCACTTTCACTGTAATCAAGAAATACAATGAAAATTACTTATACTTACTGACTAAAATTGTCTGTGTGGTTTAGAAGAATGGTGGGACCAATGATTTTTCAATCCAGATGAAATTCGGGCAAACTGATACATTAAAGATAAATAAAATATTTTCAGCTTCCATGGTAATGGGCCAATCAGTCATAGGTGTCTAGGGTTTAATAATGCAAATGGTGGATAAGTGTTATGTCTACTCAAACAGCAGCAGCTCTCAATCAAGATTAAATGTAAGGACACGTGTGTATTCATGAAAAGTCAAGTGTCGACAGAAGAGAAAGCATGTGGAATTATCTGATTAGTCTATGTGGAGGAAGTGGCTACTTGTGCATGGAAATCTGGAATGTCAATGATACTATGTGTCACAAGCCCACAACTTTCATACCTTGCAAGGTTGTTTAATGTCAAAACCATTTAAACCTTATTCACTGCAGTAGAACAGCAAAAAAAGGGGCTTAAGTTTTATTGGCATCTCATTTTACCATGGTTATTGATCTCAAGAATGATTAACCAGAACCATTGGATGTGGTTGTGATTTAATGAATTTAAGTGATATAGTCAGGTGACTAAAGTAAAATACTTTATTTATTTCTAAAGAATGATTAACCAGAACAATTGGATGGTCTTGTGATTTAATGAATTTAAGTGATGTAGTCAGGTACTACAGTAAAATACTTGATTTATAACCAGAACTTTTGGATGGGCTTGTGATTTAATGAATTTAAGTGATATAGTCAGGTGACTACAGTAAAAATATTTGATTTATTTCCCAATGAACAGGTCATGTCTTCAAAGGAATTTGAATGGACTAGGGCTGTTGATTCCATATTGCATCTAGGTCATAGAGTTTGGGTTAATATTTCATTAGCTGGAGGAATGAGCCAAGGGAATCTTATGCAAGCCACATGTCTCAATCTCATCAACTGCAGGAGAATGGCAGATTCTTATGTTGCACATCTCAGTAATCCTTTGTTTTACTAAGGCCATTGATCTTAAAGAGTGAAGAGTGATGCCCCTTGTCCATCAGATATGGTCGCTATTTAACGAGTCAGTGTCAAGCCCTAGAAACAAATAGGCAGCTTTTGACAGACACTGAGCATAGTAAGTTTGAACCATATTAGTTGAAGGTTGAGTACATGGGTTACTTGCAGGGTCTATCTCCAAGGGAACAAGTGAAGTCCCTACCACATGGCATAAGTGTGGCAGGCACATTTTGTTTACTCAGCAAGTTTTCTTTTTAAGTTTAATGGTCTTAAGGAGTTGATCCACAGTGATTCCAATCCATAGATTTCATTACTACATGTCATGATCATTTCAACTGCAGAGGAATGGCGGAATGGGTAAAGTGCCACTTGAAACCTAAAGGGAGGATGAATTTAGGCCATTGAACAAAGCAGAAGTTAAGTGATTTGAGTGGCAAGACAGATGTCTAATATTCAAAAGAGAGGGAGCAATGGATGTCAAAAAATAAAAGCAAACCACCATTAATGACAAGCTTGTGTAAAGCTTCAGGTTTTCAATAATATAGATCAAATTAGGCCCTCATTTCTTCGCCTTGTGACCTGATTAGTAGAAGAAAGCTAATAAAAAATCATCACCTGCTAATAAAAAAATTTCAAGCATAATCCCCAAGTGCAGAAAAATCCTACTCTATGATTGCTTTCCATCATATCAAAAGCTAAAATTATTAGTGTTTGAGAGAAGTGGCAAAAATAAACTACACAATTCGGCATCCGTTTTAAATTTTCACTATGCTTACCTTAATTTGAGCACACTATGGTTGTTTAGCTATATTATTTGTGATAAGGCTGAAACCCTTGAAATATCTTTGTATCTTGGAATTGGCATACCATTCAAAAATATAGTTTTCCAATACTGAAGCCCTACAAATTTGTCAATCCTAAATTAGCACTGGCCTCCAAAGGAGCTTCCAACCAAGATACTTTCAAGGTTATAAAATGGGCTTAAAAGGGTATAAGAGGTCCATTGGAAAAGAGAAATCTTCGAAAGATACAAGAATGATATTAGGGATTCCCTAATTCATGTGACTAGAGGTATGTTATTCAAGATATTTGTTGACAAAGGTATCTTACCGTATTCGGCATGCAATGTTTGGAGATTGATCTATCCAAGGTTGTAGTCTCAAATTGTTCTCTTGTGAGAAACATTGTGGAATAAGCCTGCAAGTGCTATGATAAAATGGCCTATACTACGAATGATGCAGAGGGCGATTCATCTCCACTTCAAATAGAGAGACTATTCAAAAAGCTTTTGAATTAACACCTGGGGCCAAGACAGAGTTGAATTTGAACAGATCAACCCATGAGTATAAAAAAGACAAATTCCTATAGAGGGGTAAGACTGAGGCCAAGACATATTTGAATTTGAACAGATAAGTCCATGAGTATAAAAAAGACAGAAATAAAAATAAAAGGGGTAAAACAGAGGCCAAGACAGAATTAGAATTTGAGAACAAACCTATTGATGCAGATAAATTTGTTCCTTTCTTTAGGGAAACATCCCAAGACTTCTGTCAGGTTACCGGACAAGATGCTAGAATTCAAATATACCCAGCAGCTCTATCCTTATCAAAATACATTGTGAGTATTGGAATAAGTTGGCAAAACAAATTCATAATTAGATAGTCGAATTCAAGATGTCTTCCCAAAAAGGTTCAAGAGGTACTCTACCTATGTCATATTTTCTTGCACACCATGGTAGCAGAATGGCATGAAAGATTGGAGGTAAATTACACATCTCCAGATCTCCCCAGAGTAAAGGATGCCCATGCAACTATGTACCATCCATATGAATAGGTGCCACACAACTGCCTCTTATGTAATATTTGTAAGTTGTACAAGGCTAGGAGCTACTAGGCCAAGAGTGACACATGCTACAATGAATTAATTAGACCCAATCATATGAATCCTAAAGGAGAATTAAAGCACAATGGGATACTAGATTTTCTTCAAGGACTTCACTACAATTAGGATATTTGGAGCCACTGTCATTCCTTATGAATTACCCCATACAATATCCCCTAGAAATGCTTTCTTGGAAGTAAATGAGGTAGTTGCACTCTACAAAAAAGTTCCATTTTCAAAACCATCATAGGCATAGTACTCTTCCTCCTGTAATCTTGGGAATTTCACCCCTGAGGGGGTGTGATGCAAAAGTATCAGGGATCATGAGCAATTCTGTATCACCAAAAACATTTGTGGGTAAGCAATGTTTGATGGTTTTGAAACACATAAGAGCTAGAAATCTTCTTGTAGCACTTCTAAAGGAAAGCATGTACATGTTTGGGGCAGGTGATAGAAATTGTATGAACACCAAGGGTTTCTTGGTTGTTTCAAGGGCAAAAGAGTGGGTTAAATGCTTCAAAAAGATAGAGAATAAAAGAGGCCAAGCAAGGGGGTGTGTTGTGTAGAATATGGAATGCTGATGAAGCATGGAAAATATACAAAAAGAAAGACATAAGAACAGGGGTTGTAACTCAGAGAAGAAAAGGGGGCAAAAAAAGGGCATGTGCAATGATAGAACAAGGCAATAGAGTAATGAATTAAATCCCCTAATCTAGACTGCATTAGTAAGAGTGCTTTTAACAAAGTGACTACATATGTGAATAATATGGGGATGTATTTTGTAGTGGAGAACCTATGATCCTGAACGGTATATTGATAAACTGTTAAAGGCTCAAACAAGATTGGGGCTTAACCACAATATCATGAGAAGAGAATCTATTGAGAGTTGTAGAGATGAGTTTGAAGTGAAAGTAAAAAGAGATGCATAGTTTGACGATTCAATTTGCTAAGAGAAAGAAATAGCTATTCAACCCAACTTATGAAGGGGGCTCTCCCACATGTAAGGGACCCAAATCGGAGAATGGGTGAACTCTTGAAGAATGTGGAGGTATACAGAAAAAAAGCCTAATGAGCCAAAACTATCACAGGGTGTGGCACAAGGTGGAAGAAAGGCCATTCAGAATCCTTCACCACCAACATTAGCAGCTTCACTACCACATCCAAGGCATGAGCCATCAATAGCACTAGCTGTCCTTACTCATTAGCTAGATAACACTAAAATTTGAGCAACTAGGGGAGTATATCCCCCACAAGAGCAATCTATCCAGATCAAGTCTCCTCAAAAACATTAAAAGGAATCAACCATTCCTAATAGTACCATATCATTAGAATATCTTAGAATAAGAGCCTAGTGAATCCCTAGCAGATGACTAGTATGTCAAAACTCCTAAATTCAGAAGATTCACTTTGATGATCAAATGCAAAGAAAGGCAAGTCATATAGGAGAAGGCATCTTTGATGGAGGATGACCTGAATGCAGCAGAAAGCAATACATCCTAACTTTAGGTTAAATGTGGAAAATATTACTCCAAAAGAAGGGAGAAAGTTGGTAAAAGCCAGTGGTTGTTCATTATTGCTTGGATGGGACATGAAAGAGGCCACAATCTTCGATCAAATAAGAAGAGATGATGGTGTAGATCCCTTCTAGAATCCAAAGGAGAGATAGCTAAGTTTACCTTTGGGTCTGCTTTTGACCCAAATATGAGCACCTTGGCCATTTGGGCCATTGCCCCTGCACATAATAAGCCCTAAGCAAGTTTTGTTCCACATCAACTAGTTGGGCAATTAATGATAAAATGGTTGATGATATCTCAACCCCAAATGCAACAATTTTGGCAATTCATACTACCCAATCCAGCCAAGGTGCCAGCAAGATGTTGCAAGAGAACTATTACAAACAAACATGAGAAGGAAAGTTTGAATTTAGAAAATGAGTTAATGGAACTTAAGGCAGCCCATGACAAATAAAGGAACAATTACAAGTTCTTGCAAAGGAGCCTTTTCCTCTAGCACCTATCTAACAACTACCAATGCACGCTCAAGGAAATGATGAGATGGAAAAAAGAGTAAGGGAGCTAGAATCATTGCTCAAGAAGAAAAAGGGGAAGTCGAACTAAGGGCAAGGATTTCTACAGCCAATTTGAAAGAAATAATTTATGGCATTTTGCATTTTAGGGCTGAAAACATTTATCCAATGCATGATGCTCTATAGGAATCTTTTGTTGACATTAGCAAAGCACCAAGCAAAACGGATAAAATAGAGGGAGGACTTCTAATGATAAAAGACAAATGGATACCTCATATAAGATGACTTCCTTAAAATTCTAGTCGCAGGTGATACATGCAAGCTTATTTTTTAGACTTCTCCATGTGTTAAGAAAATGGGTAATTCTATAGGAATTAAAATGAATGAATTCAAGGATCTTGTTAGTTCTAAAATACCTAACCTAAGAATGTGGGTGAGAAAGGAAAATTGAAAGAACTAGAAGTTTGGATGGATGAGTTTCAAGTTTAACCTTCCCTGTTTGTTGATCCCCTCAATCAAGAGAAACATTTGAGTTTTGCTATGTTCAACAAATCTATTGATGAAGTTTTGGCCTGACTTTCTAAAGAAAGCTAAAAGATGCTAATAGGACAACAATATGACTAGTGTTGATATGATTATCAATGTTCTTTCCAAGTGATCAAGAAAGGGATCATTGGAATCATACATAAATCTCACTTCACAAATTCTTTCATTCAATTTATTTTTTCAAGAGAAATCACGTTGATGTCATATTAAATCAAAATAAAATCCAAGTACAATTGAGTGTACAACAAGGCATTGGCAGTGCTCCAAAGAGTTTTGGGTTTACCAAAATAGGAGACATCAAAACACAATTGTGGTATCATGCATCAAGGTTTTAAAAGGCAAGGTCTTTTCATAACCTCATTCATTCAAAATAAGTGTGATCTAAATTGTCTCAAAAATATTGTGCATTGTCTCTAAACATTTCATCAAATCTACTTTACCAAATCTTCAAAGCACAAATGGATCCCAATTCCTCCAATTATAGCATCAAGGAGTCATTTCTCATTGAGATCAAGAAAGATATGGAGATTAGGGAAAAGCAAAGTGAGTTGAAAACTTGAAAGTGAACACCATGTCCCCCAAAAAAATGTTCCAAAAATATGGAAGGGGATATCATGGAAAGCTTAAAATTACGAAAGATGATCTGATGTTGAGGAGATTCATTAAGGATCATGTAGAGTGAAATTGAGAAACTTGTACAAGGAAGTTGCCACCATTTGCAATCACTCCTTCTTAAGTAAAAGTGACACTTTTCTATTGTAAGCATTTTGGGACTATTAAAAATAGCTACATTCCAAAGATGTAATGTGAGCAAAACAAGTATTAGTCATCCGAGTGAGATGGGCGTTGTCTTCCAGAGTTGCTTGTTTTAGTTTTTATCTTTTTGCTATCATATATATTTTTAGTATAATTATGTCCAGAACATGCTCTAGGTAGTTGAATGTAGTTTGTCTTGTTTTGAACTTTTTGCCATGTCGAAAATGTAATATCCCTTTCAAAAATCAACATATGACAGTTTGTTTTGCATATAGTTCTCCATTGTTGGCATTGTGTTTTGCAAGATCTACATATCTCTAAGAGCACATTTGTTGCTCTATCATAATTATTGATTATGCCTTCTACAAAGTAGATGGAAAAACTTTTCAGCATACTTTATGGGACACAATAAATCTATTGTAATGTCCCCTTTTTCACGCGCATCAGAGTTGGGGGATTAGCCTATTTTCCTGACCCTCGTAGGCTAATAGTTTTGGATAGAGGGTTTCTTGGACGGGCACTTGGTCATCAGTTTGCAGTATGGGTCTTCGAAGTGTGGTGACAGGGTGAATTGTTGCGTTTGGCAAGATACTTGTGCTTAAATTTATGATACTCACCTTCTATTTCACCATCCTCGGCCTAGGGACCATGTGTCTTTAAAAGGAAGGGGTCACTTTATATTTTTCAGTTACTATTCATTCATAAAGTGAAAAAAGAAATAACTTAAGTGAATAGTGCTCACTTTTATGAATAGTGTTTTTTAATGCAAAAATTTATAAATAGAAGGAGAATTTCGACCCTCTTCATGCATGAATGATTTAGGTTGTTGAAAACTTGGGAGTGAAGCTTGGAGGAAGAAGGAAGCTAGGGTTTCCTGATTTCTTGCAGTGGGTGAGCCTGATGGGGCTCTGTTCTTCGTTCTTGAGCTGCTTGAGGGTGTGAAACACCACCTTAAAGTTGCTGATCAGTTATTGTTGCTTCAGTTGGAGACCTGTGTTGCTGTTTGCAGGTTATTTGGAGCTGGTTTTTGAGTGTTCTTGACAGCCATAGACTCCATGGGCATTTGCACGAGGGCTGTTCGGTTTTGAGACATTTTGGGACTGATTTTTGTAAGCTACAGCCAACTGCGTTTTATTGAGGGTTTCAACCAACAAAAGAAAAAAAGATGCCTTTTCTTAGTGGCTGCAATCACACCCAAAAGGGGCGCCCTTATCTTAGAAGACATCCCATGCTGGTTTTTGGTGGGAGAAGTTCGTTATTTGAAAGTTGTGTGCATTTCTTTGGGTGCGGGTACTGTAGCAAGTCACTATTCACAGTGATGTTTGGTTGTAAGTTAAAATGCAATATAAGATATTGTTAGCTTGAAATCTAATGTAAGTTATATGTTGAATGCATCTTATTATGTGATGAAGAAGACATATTTGGCCACTAATTTGAGCAATGTATTCAAAGTTGTTTCAGTAGTTAGTTTATTTGAAGTTTTCATTGTATGCATATGTTGTTTTTAGTACCATTTAACATTATTAGCAAACAAACACAAAGCAAGAAGGAAGGCATCAAACTGAAACAAAATCAGACCTACGAAAACAAGTGAAAACGGACCAGCAGAGTGTTGGAACATCACAGCTATGTTCTCAATTCTCGTCCTAGTTCGAGTTTGGGTTCATAGATTCGATTCATGGATCCGGCTAAAAAAATTTTGGGGTTCGGTTCTTTTGGGGTTCATTCGTAAAAAAACATGTAAAAATCATAAATATATATATATATATGCAGCCTAGAAGCGGAATTAAGATTAGAATATCACATAACATCATATAAAGACTTTATAAAAAATAAAACTACCATAAACTTGAATGTCATTTAAAACATGCATGATAAATATTCATCGTTAAAACTTCAAGTGCAATATTAAAATAATAATATCATGTTCAACACTTTTAGTTTTAAATTTTAATCATCAAATGGATTTTCTAAATCATCATCATAATTGACATTAGATGATGTAGGAACATTATATGAACCACAAGCAACGCCATTGGCATTGCCAATGCCACTTGCACTAAAAGTGTGTTGGCTTTCGGAATCATCATATGCAATATGATGGGAAGTAGAAGCATCCAAAACCGTATGCTCTGGCTCTATATCCCACAAATTTGTGTCCCCTTCCTTGTACTCATGTTGTTTATGCGAAAGGAGATGCAAGTTGGAATGCACGTATACTAAGTTCTTTGCTCTTTTGGAGTGCAATCTATTGCATTTTACTAAGTGGATGAAAGAATATGTGCTCCAATTCCTCTCGGATGCAGATGAACTAGCAACCTATGAAGACAAAGTAAACAATTAAAGTTAATACATTATATTTATTATAACTTTAAGGACTAAAAAATAAAAAATTATTAAACTTACTTGTGATAAAACTTTGATTATGAGGGGTTGCAGGTGTTGGAAGAATTGGCCATGGAAGTACCACCAACTATGAGCATCCTTCTTAAACCTATCACGAAGAACCTCAACACTTTGACCATTTGAGTGCACAAAATCAATGAACTCATTCATGACTACATCTCGCAATTTTGTTTCAGAGAAGAGTCTACAAAATGTTGCCTCCTACCCTTCAACCACTTCAAAATCTCTATATGGGGGAAGCTTTCCTGGCACAAAAAGAATCTCAACACTGTAGTATTTTGGAGTCAATGCGAAGGCAAGAAGATGTAATGGAGTGATCATTTTGTTCCATCTTTCTTCAACAATTGCATGCACTCGTTTGAAGAAAGTCTCTTTGAGGTCTTGCTCTTTCGCATTTATGATGCTCTTCATCTTCTCAATCATTGAGTCAATACCATCATATATTTCTCCAATGCAAGGCTTGTCCATGTTAGTATAGCGAATCATGCTCAAAATGGGATCAATGAAGCTAAAGAAATACTCCACACGATCCCACCATGAGTCATCTAATATCATTTGCTTAATTTGTGTTGCCCTGCTAGAGTTGTTTTGCCGCCATATAGACCAATTTTGGCTAATCACCATGCTAGAAAGCGCCTCTCTAACTTTCACAAGTTGTCTCAAGACAATTGTGTTAGAGGCGAAACAAGTCTCTACAACCTATTAAAAATACAAAATAAAATAATTAAAATTTAAAAACAAACTCTAAAGGAGAATTAGAGTACATAATCAAATTATGAAAATGTAAAATTTTATGCTACTTCACTTACCTTCAATAGCTCCAATTTTGAAAATGATTTGAGAATGCCTTGAGACAAGTGGTGGTTGGTGATGAACATTTGGATGTCCTCAACCTCTACATACAACTCTTTGGTCCAATCAATTATATTCCCAATACGAGGACCCACTTCCTCAATTGGCTGCGACGAGAATATCAACAATAAATTGGCCATCTTTCACCTGCCCCTCACAATCAACAACTTTCAAAGACATTGCCCCTTTAGGGGACACTGCTATGACATTGATCAAGGGCCAATTTTTTGCATCTTCCCAACCAATGGATACACCTGTCTCAACCCATGAATCCCTTATGGGCTGCAATGCATCTTCAACATTCTTGACCTCTTTTTCCAATAAGAGGCCACGCACCTTCTCATAACATGGGCCCTTGTACCCTTTTGGAGCTTCATTAACAGTTTTCAACATCTCTTTCCAATATGGAGAGCAAACAACATTAAAAGACAATCTATTTGCATAAATACATCTTGCTACATGTTGGTCGGCAATGTCTTGACTCTCATTTTGAAATGCACTTTCCAAAAGTCCCTTTGGTTTTTGGCTTGTAATGAGTTGTTCACTTTGAGGATGAGTGGCAAAAAATGGATGGTTTTCTACCAAAACATTGGGACTAGATGCAGGCTGCATTCCCTTTGAATTCTTTTTATTAAAGGGTGACTTGATTTACGGCCTACCTGTTCAGTTGCTTGTTCTTGCTCCATAATATATTACTGTCTCTGATAGCACAGCTACACCATCCTTTCCAAGGCAAGGTTAAATGCCTTGTCCAAGTATTCCACACAAATAGGCTTTCACTCAACTATATGAATAGAATATCTAACATCACACCCATTGTAAATCTAAACATAACCCCCACCACTTGGAATCTGTTGTATCATTTGAACATATTTTCATAGAAAAGAATTCGGATTTGTTTTGAATTTACTTTAAGCCGTGGAGCTAGAATTAGTTGCCAATGTGATTCCTATGGCAAGAAATTTTGTAAAACAAAAACAAAAAATTGAACACAAAAAATAACTTCACAAAACCTAGCTCTTTTGAATCTTTCATACATTCCTAGAAGAAAGGAAAAAAACATAGATAAACAAATCAAAAAAATTGTTTCTTGTTTGTAAAACAAAAATGGAGGAAAAACATTAAAAGAAACTTACCTCTTTGCAAATAAAATCCTTCTATTATCTTCTTGGCAGCCAATAAACACTTGTAAATGTGTAGGAATGATAAGGCAATCGATGTAGAACCTTCAAAGATCAATCTTCAACTCTCTTTGTTGATCCAACAAGCAATAAAATATGTTCAGCCTCTTGGAATGATATTTGTTGTTTGCAAAAGAAATGAGCAAAATGGACTTGTTTTGGTGTTTAAGGTGTTGCAAGTCAATATTAGGTTCATTTGGGTGATCAGTCAAATCATTTGACTAAAATGATTAAAAAAAGCAAAAATAAAAATAAAAAAGTGCCAAACGTGGACACTGCAAGGACGAGTTCTCCGCATGTTTGTCTTGGGTTCGCCACAGGCAAACCAGGTGGCCTTTAGCAGCCCTCAGCCCAGACCCACAAGCAAACCAGCCCGAGACCCAGCCAGTCACCTGCAGCATCCGGCAACACAGCAATTAATTGATAATGGATTGTCTTATTTTGAAATCATAAGCTCTTTGATAGATTAAGTGAATTACATTTAAGGCATTTGGTGTCATGTTCCTAACCCCCTGAGGCAGACCAGCAGCATTCCAAAAGTGTTTTTAATCACTAACAACTAATAATAAATATATAATAATAATATTAATTAATTTAAGACAAATAAATAATAATAATTTTCCTTAACCAACCTAGGCACTCAATTTTGGGCACCAATTTGAAGAAAATTTTGGGAGCCAACTTGGTTTGTTTCACTTAAGCGTTCAGGTATTAATAAGAGGTGAAAATTCAATTTAGGGCAGAGAAGTTTTGGTAAATCTTCTATCTGTAGCGCTTGCAGGACGAAACCCCTGCCAAGTGTGAAGAGGTTGGACGAAAACCTGACCCCTTCAAATATTTTCTGACTTATGCATCCTATTTCCTGAGTTATGATCCATTTTCCCTGTGCAGATGCAATGATCAGCATCCCCAGGTGCAGCTAATGTCATGATTTCTGATTGCTGCAAGGGTTTCAATGGACAATTGAGGGCGAGTTACAGCTTGCTTGAGGACAGCTCCAATACCTGGTGCGTCTACTTGAAGGAGCCGACTTTTTCTGAGTGCTGCAACATCCTGAAGGGACCAAAATTCTGAGCGCTGCAACATTCAGTCACAAAATGGGAGGTATGGTGCACGGTGGCAAGATCTAGAAGCTGATACAGGTGCCCAGATCTGAGAGCAGGGCTTTCCTTGGGGTTATGGAAGGCAGAGGGTGATTTATTGAGGGTTTCACACCTCAATACAATCACTAAGGCTGTGTCAGTTGCAACTCAAGTACTCAGATCCCTTTCTGCAGGTCATGGCCTTCCAGAGCAATCAGACCTACACAGGTCATGGGTTATCCCACCCTCATTATAGCGCTGTAATTCAGTCAAATCTGCCTATTCATCTGCAAATTGTTATCATTCATGAACAGTTTTTAATGTAAGTTTTGCAAATAAGTGTGGGTTCTATGATCTGTGTTCCCTTTCAATCTTGTTTGGTGTGAAGTTGAAGTGACAGCAAATGAAATGTTAGATCCCTAACCATCTTAATCCTAAAATTATTTTATCAGATCTGATTTTGGAAACCCTAGGTATATTTCATTTGGGCACAAGAATTTATATTTAGTTTGCATCAATTTCATAAATATTGACTATGTTCCCAATGATGAATGCACTAGTAGTAATTGATCAAAACATTTTCAAATTAATAGATGTAACTTGTAATTTATAAAAATCTGCATATTGCTCTAAGGGCATAAGGAATCATTATAGGAAGTTCACTCTAAAATTCTTAACACCAATTGTAGTTTGACTTTGATATTAAAATTTTGCTTAAAGATTTGTGATAGCAAAGTCAAATGAGTAGACTAGAAGGGAATTAGAATCAAATAATTGGGTTCATTCTATGCCATTTAATAATAAACTTTTATTTGCTGTGTTATTTGTCATTTACTTGGGATCTCTTCCTTTTGTTGATGTCAAAGCTTCATGCAATAGAGCTGAGCCAAAGCAAAAAAGGTAGTTTTGTGATGCCAAAGTACTTCAGCAAGAGGGAAATTCCCCAACTCTGAATTCATCTGAAATACTTAAGGGGAACCTTGACAAAGCAAGTGACATCAATGGAAATGATAGGGATGGCTCCATGTCCAAGAAGCGAGCTGATTTACTTGACACCAAACTTAAAAAGCTGCCTCAGAGCAGGTTTAAAGACCTATCATAAAAAAAAGTCTGATTTAATCTAGTAATGTAATTGTACAACCATGGTGCTTCACTCTCATCCATAACCTAATGCTGACTCATACGATCTGCGTAGATTACCGTGTTCATAAAGGTTTAAAGACCTATCATAAAAAAAAGTCTAATTTAATCTAGTAATGTAATTGTACAACCATGGTGCTTCACTCTCATCCATAACCTAATTCTGACTCATACGATCTGCGTAGATTACCTTGTTCATAAACTCAAAAAGGGTTCAATATCTACTTACACTAAAAAGCACTTGTTTGACAAAATGCTCAACATGCACATGCACAATCACCAACAAGACCAACAAGCTCTAGGTTGGGGAAGTGCATGTACTTGCGATGCATTGCATAAAGAATTTTGAGTCCAATTTCCAAATACAACACAGGTAATGGGAACAGAAGAGTAACAACTGGCATCAGTAAAACATTTCTTTGAATCTTTTCTCTATCCGGTTCGTTCAATTAGCACATCAGCTACTGAGATACTCAAAAGCACTTGAACTCAACCTATCATGGATAACTGTCGACATACAATAACATCTGTATTTTGTTCATGGATAGCTGTTGACTTATACATATAGCACAGGTGATAGCAGTCACCAACATGACCAAAATACAGATGTTATTGTATTTCAACAGCTATCCAAAAAAGCATAAGTATTTTTATCCTGTGAAGAAGGCAAATACTTCTGCTTTTTTGGATAGGAACCCTATAAATTGAAATACTTCTGCTTTATTCATAAATGCATAAGAGACTCTGCTTATAATTGCATCGATGAGTGAGATATCGGAGCCTGTTTTAGGCTTGCCATTGAATTCATAATTGTATTGATGAGTGAGACATCAGAGTCTGATTAGAGCTTGCCATTGAATTCATACTTTTCATTTTACATTTTTCTTGCTATGGTTTTAGGTAAAGAACTAATAATTTTTTATTTTGATTGTTTTTAGAAAGGAACCATGTCTAGATCAGCCCATTCTAGTTCATCTGTAAAATCCAGTTCAAATTTGATCCACACAAATTACAACCAATTTTGATTACTGTGAGTACAGGCATGGAGCCTACAAGGAAATATTTCAATAACAAGGCATGTCTTGAAAAGACAAATATCAAAACAAACACTTAAGATTTGGGAAAACTGATCCATAAACATCATTCAAGAAAATAAATCCATAAGACCTTTAAAGTGTAAAATTCAAACGTGCATATTCCACACAATTTCCCTTTAGTTCTGCGCTGTGTCCACTTACAATGAACACAATTTTGACAATTTTGACCCTCTTGGAAGGTGAACTATCCTGAAAACACCTCATTCCACATGGAGGTGACCCCTTCCATATCAAAAACCCCAATTCCGCCCATATTCTGTACTTCTCAATCACCCAAAGCATTAGTCCACCACTCCTATCCTTCCAAACAAGACCACACACACTCACGTCCTACAAATACTCACATTTTTCCACCCAACCAAATGTCTTTTCACAAAAGTAACCCTAATTCACCTCTAACAATCAAATTGGACCTGGAAATATTTATTTAATGGATTTTTGCCTAAAATGGAAGTAAAGTTAGCATCTCCACACATACATGCTATTCTCAATAAAATTGGGCATCCACCATTGCTGCATGCAACTACCTCCATAGCCACAGCTCCTGCAACTGCACCTAGGGCCACACACTTCCAAAAACTCATCCAACTACTTTTGTTGGATTAAGCCTAGGAATTTTTCCTTAGTCAAACCCCTAAAGTGCTATAGACACCAGTTTTTCCCTTTCAGCATCAACAAATACTATTGCAGATGAAACGCACATTGATACACTTTGTGTTAACAGACATAGAGGAAGCAAAAGCCTAGATTTCTACATTAGTTAAACCCGTAAGCATGCCATCATAGGCACCAATTTTATTTCCTTAAAATCAAAGTTGCTTATTTACTTAAAATTAGAGTTACAGTATATGCCTCCACACTTCCCTATCCTTTCCCTCTCCTTTCTCTTTTCAAATTCTACTTGTTTATTTACTTAAATTAGAGTTTCGCAATATGCCTCCACACTCCCACCAACATGTGTACTACTATATGAAGTATGGTTATGATTACAATATGGCCCAAATACAAGTCATATACTGTACCCAAAACTAATGCAAAATATTAGCCATGCCCTATATGTGCAGATATAGCACTTTTCACAATTGGGATGAATCCAAAATAAAACTAGAAAAAGATTCGCGTTATAAACTTGGAATGAAAAGAGTAGGAAAGCTAGTTTGGAGTCCCTTTTTATGAGTTAAATGCTTGTACGCCTCTGCCCATCTACCATCTTTAATGGGAAATATTAGTGCTATGCTAGATCTCAAATTACTTGTATTTGAGAAATTTCCAATGCCTACTTGGGTGTGTATTTAAGCAAATCTGTGGCATCTCATATTATAGGGTTGTCATTGAAGCAATTATATTGGAATAATTATCAAACTACCAAAGGCATTTGGAAAGTCATCAGGGTTTCCAAGCTACAAATTTTATGTATTATAAAATTACATATTTACTAAAATATGTATGTTTTATTTTATTAAATTTATTTTTTAAGTATATATTTATAATAATTAAAATTATGGGGCAGGAGGCCTAGCTTGATTAGCTAAAGCATCCTATTGCAAGCAAGAGGTCACGAGGTCTAGTCTCCCCCGTCCCCATGGTACCAAAGGGCGTGTCGCGCCAACATCACCGATCATGTGAAAAAAGTTTACCAAGCGCACTTTATTAAAAAAAATATTGTATATTATTTATTATTAATATTTAAATTTTAATAAGTTCAATATTTATTATAAATTATACTATTTAGCTATAAAAAATAAATTATGTTTTTTATAATAATACATTTTTTTATTTGCATTTACTCTTTTGTATTTTTATCTTCTCATTTAGATTAACTTTTGAAATTTAATTTATTTATTTTTTATGCTTTAATTTTGTGACATTTAGATAATACAAGTTAGATTTTAATTCAACTTATAATTACGTCAAAAGGATTTCTACAATGGCATCAACATGGCATCATGTCATGAAAAATGTACAAAAAAAAAATTAGAAGTCAGCCAACATACTAAACAAAAAATCAAAAGTATAAAATAACTCTTAGGTAAATATAAATAAAATCATTTTACATAGTTCTAGAACAAAATAAAATAGCTCTTAAGTATATAAAAAATAACTCAAGGAGGTGTTCCAATAGGGTTAGGGATCATGGGCAACTCTATTGTAAGATCTTGAAATCCACATGTGTCGATTCAATTAAGGAATAGTTGATCTCTTTGGCTACCGAAAAAGGGTAAGGGTTGGGCTATGAATGGCTTTAAATAGAGACATTCAAGACTTCTTCCCTTGAAATGACAAACAAACTACTAGTCTACAAATGCAAAGAGGGCGAGTTAGCTCAACACAAGAGGTTCTTCTACATTAGCTAGCCAAAAACAAAGAATGCAATTAGCAACTCGACCTACTTCAAAGGAGGACATGCCCATGATGGACACCTACTTCAATAAGAATTTTGTGGCTAAAAAAATTGAGGGGGCCTTTAACATAAGCCTAATGAGCAACAACGAAGATCTTAAGTAAGCATATAGACTTCATAGAAGAGGCTTGGTTGAACACAATGATAAGCCTAATGAGCAACAACAAAGATCTTAAGGAAGCATTTAGACTTCATAAAAGATGCCTAGTCAAGCACAAATGAAGAATTTTAGAGACTTCCTACAACACCCCAAAATCTTATCCCAACAGCAAAGGAGATGAACTGACAACATGTTCTTAGGCTTTCTCCTACGTAAAAAGAATAGGGGAGGCTACAACTTGGAGTGATATTGTTTGTTATAGACCCTTTGCCTCTCTAAGGCTATGAAAATTTTCTTTCTTTTCAATATAAGAGAGTTGCCCCCTCTAGCAACATCTTAGGGATCAAAAAATTAGCTCTTCGGATAAAAATAAAGTAAACAATGTAAATAAATAAAATAATTCATAAATAGTTGTAAAGTAAAATAACTCATTAAGTAAATAAAAGTAGCTCTTGTGATTTAATAAACAATGTAAATAAAATAATATAATTCTTAATATTTCTAAAGTAAAATAAATAATTCTCAAGTTAAAAATTAACTATTAAGTAAAATAAAACAATTCTTAAATAGTTCTAAAGTAAAATAAATAATTCTTAAGTACAAAAGTCACCATTAAGTAAATAAAAAGAGCTCTTCAATAAACGATATAAATAAACTAAAATCATTCTTCAATAGTTATAAAGTAAAATATAATAACTCTAAGTAAATAAAATACCTATATTGATTATACTCATTCATGATAAGATGTGAATTAATGTATTTGTTTTGTTGATAAAATTATATTTATATGTATAAACACTTTGAATATCAAGAATGAACCTATATTTATTTCATGTTTAAATCAGATTTTGAGTGAATACGCAACTTTTAGTAATTAAAAGTTAAACATCTTACTTAGTTGTTTTATTTTGGTTACACATGGTAAAGATTATGAAACACGTGATCCTAATTCATGATAATCATTTGGGTAAAGAAGTCCATAAAATTTTCAAAGAAAGGAAAATTGAAATCATCCAATTATATATAAGGTGCCTCTAAACTATTGGAGGCAATCTGCAGAAGACTCCACTACAATAAAGATAAGAGTTCAATGCCAATGAAGGATATGACCACAAAACAAGGCAAAACAATTTTAAATTATTATAGCTATGTGATTTCACTTACACATTTTTGAGTCTTTTGGTTGGTAATAAAATATGGAGATATATAACCCCTGTCAAGCTTCATTCCTTCCACCACTTCTAACTCATTATACAATGTTTTCCCATCCTGCAAGTATCATTAAAAAGGAAGATATAAACACAAGGTATTACATGAGCAGAAATATTACGCTACAACTGAAAAATCAAGGTACAAATCAACTTGCCGCAACAGTAATGACTCCTTCCTTCCCAACTTTTTCCATCGCTCTGGCAATTAATTCTCCTATCTCTCTATCACCATTTGCAGAGATGGTCCCTACCTGTTTCAAACAATATTTCATGTTAAGCATACATTTCAACAAGGTCTCCCTTCAACTTTGGATAACTAGAACAAAACAAACATACTTCCTCAATCAATTCCAATACCCAAATATTTACTAGGTGAAATGCTACTAACAGTAAAAGCAATTTATAATGACTTTTGCCACACATAACACAACAACTAAGATGGCAGCATTAGACTGCAGTCTCACGATCATACATGGTTAAAAAAGAAACATGTGGATGTTAAAATTAACAAGGATAGAACTAACTTTGAAAAAAATCAAATCAGGAAAGATTGCAAAATAATATTTACAGACCTGAGCAATTTCTTCAGATGTACTTATCATCCGTGCCCTGCTTTTCAAATGTGTTACAACAGCATCAACTGCCATGTTAATACCACGCCTTAAGTCCATTGCATTCATACCAGCTGCTACTGATTTACAGCCCTCTGTAAATATTGCCCGGGTAAGTACTGTTGCACATGTTGTACCTGCAAATAATGTTATTGCTATAGTTAGTTCAAAATGCCTCCTGCAACTCAACTAAAAGTTTTATCAATTCTTTATTGAAACTTCGTTACATAATTAACAGAACCTTGTATCCTGGTAAAGCACAGAAACCTTATAAGCTACCAGGAAGAACAATTCCTAGATTCTTCCAATTTGCCAAAGTAGAAAAGAAAGCATACCATCTCCAGCTACATCATTTGTTGCATTAGCAACTTGCTTGACAAGGCTTGCACCAATATTCTTCACTCTATCCTTAAACTCAATGCTTTTTGCAACGGTGACACCATCCTTAGTGACCTTTGGGGATCCAAAACTTTGTTCTATAATAACATTGCGACCCTTTGCAAAACAAATGGAAATAAATCAGATAAGTTATACAATTCAAGATTTCTCTTGTGAATAGCACTTTTACCATTACAATAAACAAAGGAAGATAAAAGCTGAAGCAGCTTCAATATTTAGATTGTTCAAGAATCCAATCATCTGTTTTATGAAACTATACAGGCAATAAATTTCTGTATTCTAGCCATAAACATACCTTTGGTCCCATGGTCACCTTCACTGCATCTGCAAGTTGTTCCACACCTTGCAACATTGCAATGCGTGCTTCACTTCCAAAACGGATCTCTTTTGCAGCATAGTTTCTGCTCCATCCAGATCTGCTAGCACTCTAAAACATAGCATGACAAAGAAATTAGATTGCATCCTTTTAAAATTTGTTTATTCTTGTATTCTAATAAGTGACCCCTACTTAAAAGAGATTCAATGCATGAGCTATAGCTCAGCATGATATAAGGAAAGGTAGCTTCCAATTATAAGTTTAAGGATAATATCGACAAAAGATGCTAAAACCCACCCTTTCCATTTATAAAGGAAATATAATGCATATGTTACACATCAGTTTGTTTAAAAACAAAGTGAATTTCGGCTAAAAAGTTATGGTAATAATATAACAGAGTTTCAAAAACAATGTACACAAAAAATATATGCATATCAATTGATGGAAGGCACTAAGTTATTAACATGCAAGAAAGAATAAACAATGATAATATTTGTTAACAAATAGAGAAACTGAAATGCATATTTTTACAAAAAACAAATAAATAAATATATAATTGTGCTTCTTGATGCATTGGAGCCCATTCTAGGAAGACAGCAGGAACAAATAAATGCCCCCGTTCATCTGTCACAGCCCTCTCTTCATAGGTGCAAATATCCATCTGTTTACTTACAGCATGACGAGAGTGAAATTATAACACCTATATTACTTTTGGCATATGATTTGAAATACCAAATATAACAAAGCTCAGAATCCTGGCAGGATCTGGTCTTAACAGTTCAGCTTTATAAAGATTGAAAAGCTAAATAGACTTCGTAAACAAAGTTCACAACCATTTGCAATGACACCAAACATACTAGCATGTTCAACCTAGAGTGGGAAGAGGATACAAAAATTTGAAAGAACCATTCTTAAAGCGTAGTAGCAAACATAACAAATACCCTTGGGTGGTAAGATTGACATCAATGACATCTCTGGAGATTGACACCAATGACATCTCTGGTAGGAACTACCATGACAACATATTGATTAAAAATGCAGCGACCAAGAATGTTTTCACAGAGAATCAAAGCTATGCAAGGGAGTAGTAAAGAACAATTTGAGAATCGGTAAACTCTAGGTACGAGAGCAGTATATCATCTTTGAGTGGTACTATGAAATAAATATTCCTGATGTAGGGCACATAGGAATAGTATTGAAAATCATGATTGTGCTTCAACCAAAGTGCTGGTATAGTGATGTAAGTTGCAATCCTTTAACGTCTTCCACATATGTATGAAATAAAATCCTTCTCATATGTGATAAGCTTGGCGAGCTCATGCTGCCTGGTAGAAACAATGTTTGCATTGAGTGCATAGTTTTTGAGATTCTAGTATTCTAGACTTTGCATTGTGTGAATAGTTTATGAGATTCTACTGTTTCACAGGTGCTAAAATTGCAAAAGAAATCTCGTAAGCAGGCTAGAGATTAGGGCTCAGACATGAACCATTGATCTCCAAACAGGAGTCCACACAGCTTATATCGAGACTAGCATTACCACACATATGGGAGCCCAAAACATGATCATCTAATCAACTGCCTTTACAAACCTAAACCTCTAGATACCTCAAAAACTAAAAGAATAGGGCAGTTCAATGTACCTGCAAACGAGAGCGCGAGTTTCTGCTCCTGCATAAGTACCAGCCATTAAAAATGTGTGAGATTTTTAGTCACAGTCATTGATACCATCAAAATTTCATAATCTAAAACCCTATGCCCTGAATCCGCACGAATATAACATCCAAGACATAGCAAATTTGCAGACAGTCTGTCATACTTAGGCTTCTAAGGCCAAACCGTACCACAAATAAACGAACAGTTAAAACCTCAAAACCCGCTAAATATCGCACAAAATATAAACCACAAAACAAATTCAATGTAAATTTTATTGAAAAAATGTATGGGTGATTAAAACATTGAGCTCAGAGCACTGACCCGACTCTAGAGACAAGTCCAGCTGCCGCTCTGTACATGGTGTATTGGCGCTGAAGAAGTAATGAAAAAACAATTGACTGTTAAAGATCAATATTTGCAGAAGCGAAAACAGCAGTCTATAAACTGGTCAGAACTCCGCAACAGCCGAAAATAAGATGAAATATGCTGTAGAAGTTGGATTCGAGATATCTCTAGAAGCCGCCGTCGGGTTAGGGTTTAGGGTTTAAAGCAATATAGACGTACTTCTAACCAATTTTGAAATAACGTTTTTTCGCCTTTTGTTTTACATTTTTTTAATCTTTTTTTTAAAACGCTGGAAATTCATGTACTTTTGAGGATCTCCAAACTTGTGGGAGTAATGAAATTACATGTAAGCATCGTGGCCCTTGCAGAGACACTAACTCTGGGGAACCAATCGCTGTCTTTCAATCACGGTTGGAAGGACCACTAAATGTCTACCATTTCCTTTCGCTTGCACCACACGTAATGAGTTCGTTAGTATTAATTTTATTAGTGATATGAGATTTCCACAATTTATTATGAATAAATTTTGTTGTTTTTGGATTCGATTGTGTGTAGATTTTTTCCATCAACGTTTCGGATCACACTCTGTTATCCATCTAGAGAGCTGAGGAAAAAAAAATCGTTTATTTATGTTAGAGAATGGCTTTAGAAGTTTAAGTATGATAGATTGATTGCAAATTTGCTATGTCTTGGATGTTATGTTTGTACCTTGGTCCAAGGATTAAATTATGGAATTTCGATGGTATGAATGGTTGTGATTAAAAATCTCACATTTTTAATGGCTAGTAATTATGTAAGAGCAAAAATTTGCATGCTCATTTGCAAGTACATTGAACAACCCTATTCTTTTAGGTTTTGGGGTATCTAGAGGTTTAGGTTTGCAAAGTTAATTGATTGGATGGTCATGTTTTGGGTTCTTAGATGTGTGGTAATGCTAGTCCCAATATACATTGTGTGAATTCCTATTTGGAGATCAATGATTCAATTTTGATCCCTAACCTCTAGCCTAATTACCATATTTATTTTGTAGTTTTAGCACCTGTGAAGTAGTAGAATCTCAAAAATTATTCACACAATGCAAAGTATATAATACTAGAATCTCAAAAACTATGCACTCAATGCAAATATTGTTCCTACGAGGCAGCTTGATCTCGCCAAGATTATCACATATGAGAACGATTGTACCTCATACATATGAGGAAGATGTTAAAGGATTACAACTTACATCACTATACCAGCATTTTGGTGGAAGTACAGTCATGATAATATTATATCTATATGCCCTACATCAGGAATATTGATACTGCTCTTTTACCTAGATTTTATTGATTCTCAAATTGTTCTTTACTGCTATCTTGCATAGCTTTGATTCTTTATGAAAACATTCTTGGTTGTTAAATTTTTTATCATTGTGTTGTCATGGTAGTTCCCACTAGAGATGTCATTGATGTCAATCTTACCACCAAGGGTATTTGTTATGTTGATAATACACTTTAAGAATGATTTGTTAGATTTTTTTATTATATTTTGACTCCAGGTTGAACATGCTAGTTAAGTTCAATTGGTGAGAATGATGATACATTCTCTCATTATGATGAGAATCTTCTAAAGGTGTGATTGAGCCAAGTTTGGTTGTGGATGACTGGCGAATTAGACCTACCTACTTGTTGCAACTCAGCTAAAGGACAAATTTTGGATTAGATATATACTCCCTCATAATATTGTAAGCCCTTATATAAAAGTAGAGATGTTTTTTATTAGATTGGCAAGGAAAGGGCCCTGATCCCATGGTTACAGCCACACCAACAAAAAGGAAAAAATAGGGTGGGAAAACAACACCACCAGCCAACATCAAAAAATAACATCTAGGGTGGCACACAGGCCATATATCATAACCATAACCATAGAACAACCATAATTAATCAAAAACATAAAGTTACTACTAGATTACTTAAAGCTACACAGACCACCAATCAAATCCACCATGTACCGACATGTCCTAAACCATAACAAAGCTATTATGAAATAATAGTTCAGAATCATAAAGCAGAAAGACAAAAAAGTAGAGCAATCATTAAACAACAATAAAAATTTCCCAACAAGTCCCAATAATCATTGATTAGGGAGATATACTCCCTCCAGTCAGGTCCCTTTGATTCATCCAACACCTTCAAATCATCAAACTTCCCCATCTTTTTCAGCCTCCTAGTAATTTTAGTTTGTCTAGACACCACGCCAACCATCACTTTTCTCATCAGCCCATTAGTCACCTTCATCAGTGTGACCAAAGCTGTCTCCATATCATTTGTCTAAACTTGCATGTATGTGAGTCTACTTTTCATATAATCCAGGTTAGAATCATCAACAATATTATCATTACCAATATTCCTAGTATCTGAAATAGTCAGGGTATCATTCTTTTGGTCATCCATTTCTATTTCCTCCTCTTCATCATCTTCACTTTCCTCTTATGAATCCTCTTCACCCATATCATAAGTTGTATCCTCAAACTCCATCCCATTAGTGTCTTCATCTATCTGGGCTTCAAATTCTTCAATTTCCAACTCTTCCTCTTCATTCACAAATATTTTTTGCTTTCCTTTCCTATCCTTGGAAGCAACCTTCGGCAAGTGCGCAGACCTACGACCACCACTACCTTGACCCTACTTCATATCTTTCAAATCCTCATTTTATGTGCCCTCTTTATCCTAATTGATTGTAATAAATTCATTTTGAATGTTCAGATCTTTTTAAAATCTTCTTGGGCTTGGGTAATTCCAAGAGAAGAGGAGATTTTTTTCTCTTCTTCGGAGTTGCTTTCACTAACTCAAACTCAATGGAACTTTTGGCAGCAATTTTCAGAGCCACAGGGGTAGACGGATTCATACTTTTTGCAGCAAGGGAAGGGCTCTTAGTAGGGGTTAACACCTTTCTAGCAGCAACAACAAGAGGTGGGCGAGGATTAGGTTCCTCAATAGGGTTTGCAACCACATAGGGTTCAACATTATCACCATCATTGAAGTTTTGATTATCAATTTTGGCAACAAGAGGGTTTCCATGAGGGTTTAACGCAAGATCATGCTTGTACAGAGAAAGCATCAAACCTTGATGCAAAGGAGGGCTAGCACATTTCTCTATGTTAATTTACAGGGATGACAGTAAATAGAAGGGAAAATTATTTATTTCATCATGCCTAATATGATTTAGCAATGGGAAATGATACGCATGGACAGACATGTATCTTCCTTCCAACATAAAATACCTCATAACAAACAAACTCACCAGGGCGTAGGGAGGCGAAATCTCTAATCTCACATACCCATTTTGGAAGCGTTTCAAGTTCTCCCCATCATGAAAAAATATGTCCACATACATCTAGTAGTCGACCCCACTCTTTTTATCCACCTTTATACCTTGATTATGCAATCCAGTAGCTTTTGTGATAAACCTCGTTGTCACCTCAAACTTGAAAACACCTATAGCTACATTTCCCCTCCTCCATGAGTTAGTGAATTTGGTAGTAAGGCTCCCATTGAAGCCCTTCATGGACTTGAAGAAAGGAACCATACTCGCATTTTTAAATAATCTCCACAAGTCCAAGTTTTGTTTGAGCGCCTAGCGATTTGGAGGCTTTGTGCACTTCCCCGACCCACCCATCTTAGCACTTTGCAAGTTTTTTGGATGCTGCAAGCTTTTCTTCATAACCACACACCTCTTCAACTCCCTACCTAACTTGCAGAAGGCTCTTTTACTCACAGTTTTAAAATAATCCCATAAAGAAATAGGAATCAAGAACTTTCTTTTAGGGGAAGCCAAGGACACAATTCTCAAAGCCACATTCTCATAATTATTTTTATAAATAATTAAAGTCTCATTAATATTCTTATATTGCAACTCTTCATGATTACGGGAGGAGCTTACATTAGGCATATCAACACATTTGGATTTGACGTCCCTCCTCAACTTGAAAATATCTATGTCAACCTTAATTGTCTCGGGAAGGAGATAATGATTATTTTTACCTCCATAGAAGATCAACAAGCTCAACACTATACCAGATAAGTATTTTGTGGTTGATTTTTATTTATCGATTATTATTGATAGTAATTTAATTTTTTAATTGAATTAGTATTATTTAAATCATAGAGATTTGTTCATAGGATTAAATTTCTCCCAAATAAAATTTTAATCATTGTTTATATTTTTTATCATCTCTTCTTTTATATGCTTATAATATATTGAGAAGGGATTTTTCATTATGCATTAAATTCATTTTATTCATCTTTTCAAATTAAAATCAACTAACCATACAAGCTCTCTCTCTCTCTCTATATATATAGTTTTGTTACTTTTAAAATATATATTAATAAGTATTCCACTAATCACTAAGATCAAACTTAGTCTAAATTATATTGATTTGTATGAATGGTTGTTGTAATTAAGAATGTTCAATCACACATTTGAAAATCATCTAAGAATAACCTATGAATTATTGAGCTCATTAGATTTTGAATTTTGAGGGTGAATAACATTAATATGATGCATAATCAAATATATCTTCACCATAGATTACTAAGTTATTGCTTGTTTTCTTCAATTGTTTCAAGCATATTTGTACATGAATCTCATCAAGGGATTTAACCTACTAGAAAATGAATCTTACAATAAAAAAATATCACCAAAGGTATCTATAAAAACCATTATCCATTACATAATTTTAGATAAATAGATATAAGTGGTTAAATTAAATAAAGATATATTTTATCATAATAAAACCTATGCTCATTAGGTTAAGAAGAAGATCAGATCTACACTCAACGAGGTTAGGTTTGTACGTGCAAAGGTGAACAAGATATTTATTTTTTAGAATATGATATATTTTTCACATACAATATTATAAATTGGAAACATAGGTTAATTAGTTGAGCTAACATGTGGCAAAACATTTCCCTATCATTGTTTGTTGATCTAAAAACCATTTTTTAAAATTTTAATTTGCATAGTTACATTTTTAATAATGGTAAACCCTAAATCCTTAATCTATGTTGATTTATGCATAATTTTATGCATTTATTTGAGTTAATGTGTATTGTATGTACTATAGTTTATTAACCTACAATAGTATTATATACTCGGATTTATTATCTAGACATCTTTCATCTTAACATGGTATATCTTATCATATTTTTTAATCAAAAACTAGGATCAAATATTATAAAGTGATTAAAAAAAATTGATTTTGTCTATAATAGTTCATTAACATGCTTCTCAACATTATTGAGTTTCATACTAAGTGTAGGCACATAGGTACCAAGGAGTAGATGATCAAATGGAAAAAAATACCATAGGAATAAACCACGTAAAGAAGAAGAATACCATAAGAATAAATTTATTTGGGAGATATTATCACTTATGATTAAATCATAAATAATTTAAAAATTTCTGACTCGATTACAAAAAATAAATTATGATTATTTAATTTAGTAATCAATATTCAAAAACTAACCATGAAATACTTTAAAATGATAAAACAAAACTATGCTACTCTAACCATCTAATTTTAAATTTTAATGAAATAATACTTTTTTAGTTAAATATACTAAATTTGATAATATAGAAAATTAATTAGAGTTAGACATTTGAAAAATAGTTTGAAAGAAAAATATTTAAATCTATTAGATATACAAAGACATGTAATCTATATAGACAAGAAGGGGAGAAAAAATACTAGAGCTAACATTTGAAAAATAGTTGAACACAAATTATTTCATATGATATTTATTTTTTATATATAAACCCTATGTTCTAAAGTAAAAAAAATGCACTAAATAAAGTAAAGATAGCAAAAAAATTAAATATGTCGTAAACAAAATAGCTCTAGAATAAAATGAAGTAAACACACCAGTAAAATAAAGTGTAACGCCCCACCACGTAACCCTAGAGGAAGATGCAACTACAACGAAAGCGTAACAATTTTTTTTAAAAGTGTAATTAATAACAATTAAAGTGAACTACACTAACATATACATCCTCTAAGGTATGCGACAATGCTTACATCCGAATCCCATAACATATAAAAATAAGCTAATCCATAACATGTAAATAATACATCATGAATAAAGAACATACATTCTAAAGCATTATAAACATCTCATAAGATAACAAATTACATAAAAGAGCCATTCATAGATTGCATTCAATTCCAAATAGTAGTTACAAAGCTCATTTCCAAAATGAGGAAGATCATACAATAATGTTACAATAACAACAATCCTCCTCAAATACAAATGAGGAGTAGTACATATACAAAGTGTCCAACTGATAGAATAGATCAAATAAATGGTACAAAACAACTGGAATATGTGAGCTCTCCAATCTAGAAGATCCCGCCATCACAAACATAAAGAGGAAACCCAATGGTGTAAGGTGCACGTTCCACCCAACCAAGTGGTACCTGAAGGTCCACCCCCCGTGCTAGGAGATAGTAAAAGGTTTCTTATACAAAACCAACAACCTCTAGACACAGGCAATTAACAAGACTAAACTAAACATATACAATACATAAGGTTACATTGCTTCTAGAGTAAAATAATCAAGCATGTCAATTGAACCATACACAAAAAATGTTGTCATGGGAGGAGTGTCATCACAAAGTTGTGTGGGTTACCCTGGTTGATCTTCCTAGGCCCCGACCCCCATCTTGGGTTACCCTAGTAGCCTCTCACGACCCCCAACCCCACATGAAAACCAATGTAGAATCAATTATCTTTCAAAGGGACAAGATAATGATCTTCCCATTCCAAGCCTTCTCGTCTCATCCCAAGTCTAAACAAACCCTTAAGCCCATGAGCGAGCCACGATTATCCTTGTTAAGTATTTATAGCTACTCTTTCCCCTAATACATTTATTAAATTTCCATTGAGTTAACTAACTCTCACATGAGTTACCCTGGAACCACTTTGTGCGAGGACCCCCATTGAGAGCCACTCCCCTATAGATAACACATGGATCTAATCCATAACCCAAGGGTAAACACGGTGCATAAAACCGAATAATAAATCTCAATCCAAAATATAAGAGGCATCACATCCTGTTCATAGTAACCGAGTGTTTAACTGAAATACAACCAAGTGCACTACCCAAGGGAAATCAAAGGGTTGAACCAAAAATCACAACAAACCACTCATAAAATAACATCATCTAGAAGACTTACATACACAATTAAAAAATTTCCCTAAACAACGTGAACAAAAGAAATTATATTTTAAATAAGCAATTCAGGCATAATAATTAAAACTACCATTAGGATTTCCTAAATCCAATTTTCATCTCAAGAAAATACAATACCACACTGTTCATAATAATCTAATTTAATACCATTTCATTACAGACAATATAAAAATTAAATCAAATTGTTTATTTCAATTTCCCAATTACACCAATATAAAAATTAACTTCATCTTTAACACATTTAATTTTGCATGCATCTGATTAGTGCATTTACATGCAACTACTATATATATTAAATGTATATATATATATATTATTTAAATATTTAAAACCAATTACAATTTCTATACAGTTATAAATATATATACATTTAAATTTATATATACATACATGTATACACATAAACATATATATTAAGTCCAATTTGAATAAATTGAAGTTCATAAATTCAGGCGAAAGCTAACTACTAGACAAAATTCACCTATGTGTATATCATGGCCTATGTGGCCATACTGCATGGAGAAAAGAGCCGCGACGGAAGAGGTGGGACCCGCGCCAATGGAAAAGGTTGTTGGACAGAAGGAAAGAACTGACGGCCGGACGTCTCATCCCCCGTGCCGTTTGCTGTCTCGTCGTCGGGAAATCATGTCAGCGCCTGCGGTTTCAAAATAATCATTCGGCGTGGATGGACAAAAAGCCTAAAATGTGGCCAAACGAAACCATTATTAGCAAACAATAAAAAGGGCCGACAAGGTCCCATTTTTGCCATTTTTAGACGGCGACATTTTGGTGGATAGCAACCAGAGTAGCAGCCATGCAGAGCTCCTTCAGGTATGTATATCAACTTTGTGTATGTGCCATCTTGCCATTATTCTATGAATGGCAAAGAAATGAACGGGCATTCGTTGCTCCATTAAGGGTTTGTTATTTTCAGTTGAGGGTTTTAGTTTTGCGTCTCCTCCCGTCTGTGTTTTTAAAATTATGGGGTTGTCGATTTTTTGTCAAGGGTTTTGAAATTTTTTGTTCGTTTCCTCCCCGTTTGCTGGTTATTGAATTTTGCCCTTTCCGAATGAAAAAAGTGACAACCCATTGTACAAATATGAGTGAAATTACTGAATAATGTTTGTAGAAAGCATAATCACCTCCAATAATCAAATGTTATATTTCGAAAATCATGTAAAACCCGCAAATCGAATCTTGCCCTTTCGAATGAAAAAAGTGACAACCCATTATACAAATATGAGTGAAATTACTGAATAATGTTTGTAGAAAGCAGAATCACCTCCAATAATCAAATGCTATATTTTGAAAATCATGTAAAACCCGCAATGTCGCCATTGTTCGCATAGTTTTTCAGAATGGATAGACAAGGGCATAACATGGCATTCAAAATCATAATTGGGAAAAATAGCAAAAAGCCCACATCCAATCCCATTTTTGCTGCCATTTTATACACTGTTGTTTTGGGAAACACACCATCTCCTTAAACTCGGACTATTGTAAAACCCATTGTTTGACTACGACATCTCCTCATGTTATGTATGTGTCCATGTATGTTCTTATGTATGTTTTTCATGCGGTTTTCAATGTGCATAGGTGAATTTTATCTAGCATTTTGCCGGCTCCTGCCCATTTGGTGAAAGCTAATTGGGAAATAGTCAAAAATCCCACTGAAATACTCCACAATGCGATTCCCAAATTTCAAATTAAAACATCTTACAAAACCCTCTACTTACAACAAAATTACCCCTCACCTCGATGTCATATGTATTCTACTCCAAATCCTACATGTGCACTCCACGCTTCAACTTATTTGGTCGGTATTCTCCTCGAAGTCGTCCATGTGCTCTAAGGCCTTCACCTTTACCTTTCAACGTGCACACAAGAAACAAAACAAATAGTATTTTTGCCTTGCTTTCTCCAAATAGAAAAGGCACACGTCATTCCCTTCCACTTTTCCCACGCCACACAAAAGAAATAGGAAAAAGCCCACATCCAACCCCATTTTTGTCGCCATTTTTATACACTGTTGTTTTGGAAAATACATTGTATCCTAAAACTTGAACTATTTGTAAAACCCTTTGTTTCAGTACGACATCTCCTCATGTTATGAATGTATTCATGTATGTTCATGTGTATGTTTTTCATGCATTTTTTGAATGTGCATAAGTGAATTTTGTCTAGCAGCTAGCCGGCTCCCGATCATTTGGGGAAAGCTAATTGGGAAATAGCAAAAAGCCCACATCCAATCCCATTTTTTTTGCCATTTTATACACTATTGTTTTGGAAAACACAATGTCTCCTCAAATTTAGACTATTGTAAAACCCACTGATTCACTACGATGTCTCCTCATGTTATGTATATATCCATGTATGTTCTTATGTATTTTTTTCATTCGTTTTTCGATGTACAGAGGTGAATTTTGTCTAGGATTTAGTTGAAATGCAGGTCTGATAATGTTTTTTGTGTCAAGGGTTTTGAAAAACACACTGTCTCCTAAAACTCATAATTGGTAACTGGCAAAAAGCCCATAGCCAATCCCATTTTTTTTGTCATTTTATATACTGTTGTTTTGGAAAACACACTGCCTCCTAAAACTCGGACTGTTGTAAAACCCACTGTTTCACTACGATGTATCCTCATGTTATGTATGTATCCATGTATGTTCATGTGTATGTTTTTCATCCTTTTTTTCAATGTGCATAGGTGAATTTTGTCTAGAAATTTGAAATTGGCATATCCTATGTTATATACATATAGGAATTTATGCCTAAAAGTGGCATATCGTATGTTATATACATATGTGAATTTTGTGCAGGAGTTAGCTTGCTCCCTCCTTAACTCGTGGAGAAAATTTAGTTATGTATATAGCATAGGATATGGCTCCCATAACGCATGGGGAAAAGAGTCGCGACAGAAGAGGTGGGACTGGCGAGGGAAAAGGTTGTTGGACGGGAAGGAAAGACTTGAGGGTGGGACGTCTCATCTCGTGTGTCGTTTGTTGTCCCGTCGTCGGGAAATCGTGTCAGCGCTGACAGGTTTTCAAATTAATTGTTCGATGTGGATGGACAAAAGCCAAAAACGTGGCATTCGAAACCATTATTAGCAAATATCTTGTTCAATGGAAATAGTTAGTGTTATGCACACAGTAAGAAGACAATGTATTGAGCTTGAGCTTCATAATCTTTAACAACCCTTACTTTTAGCAAAACACTCTTCTTCGATATCTGCCCAACACATTATTCACATAAAAATTGCATCATGGAAAACACAATGGGTTGTGGCTCACTTATTATTTTATATAGTCTGTGAGAAATGAATGTTTTGAAGTTCCTATTGTACTCTTTTAACAACACCTACTTCGAGCAAAAAAGTCTTTTTCAATATCTGCCCATATGTTTCCAACACAAAATTTACATAACAGCAGCATCATGGAAAGCACAGTGAGTTGTGGCTCACTTTTTATTTTTTCCTGACTGTAAAAAAATAATTTTTTCAAAAAAATAATGTTTTCAACTTCCCTTTCTTGTCTTATGGGAGCCAACTAACTGCTAGTCAAAATTCACCTATGTACATCGAAGAACGCATGAAAAACATACACATGAACATACATGGATACCTACTTTGAGCAAAACACTCTTTTTCAATATTTGCCCATATCTTCCAACACAAAATTCACATAACAATAGCATCATGGAAAACACAGTGGGTTGTGGCTCACTTCTTATTTTTTTGTCTGGAATGTAACAAAATAATGTTTTCAACTTCCCTTTCTTGTCTTATGAGACCCCTTTCTTTAAGAAAAATAGTCTTGCTCACTACTTGTTCATATGTTTCCAACAAAAAATTTACTTAACTGTTGCAGTATGGAAAACACAATGGATTGTCCCTGACTTTGCAAAAACAGTAAGAAGACAACAGCTAGTGTTATGCACAGAGTAAGAGGACAATGTATTGAATCTGAGCTTCATAATTTTTAACAACGCTTACTTTCAGCAAAACACTCTTGTTCGATCTCTGCCCAACACAGTATTCACATAACAGTAGCATCATGGAAAACATAGTGGGTTGTGGCTCACTTCTTATTTTTTAAAATCTCCTTGTTTAAATGTAAATGGAAAGCTTAAGGTCTGAGTGCATGTGGAGGAGTTGGAGTAGAATACCGATGAAATGGAGGTGAGGGGTAATTTGAAATTTGGGAAACACAATGCAGAGTATTTCAGTTTCTTGAATGTCTTCCAAATCACACATTCCATTGTTGTGTTTAAATTTAAGTCGATTGATAATAAGACTGCACAAAATAACTCTGAATAGGAAACACAGTGTTGGGTTTCAGTTATTTGAATCTCCTTGTTTTAATGTAGAGGGTTTTACAAGTTCTTTGTTTTTGAAATTTGGGAAATAGAATGTGGAGTATTTCGGTTGCTCGAATGTCTTCAAAATCACACATTCCATTGTTGTGTTTCAATTTCGCACCATTGAAAAAAGAAACTACGAAAAATAATTTTGAATGGGAAACACAGTGCTGGGTTTCGGTTATTTTAATCATCCACTTGAGATGTAAAGGGTCATCTCATGCTGGGTTGTTTGGTTCTTAACACCCATGCTTTTGTAAGATGGAATGTTACAAAGCAATATGAAATTCTTCCAGATCACACCTTCCATTGTTCTGTTTAAGTTTGAAGTATGTAACAAATTGCATGGTTCATAACACATTGCATTTTTCAACCTCGACATCACAATATACCCTATCCCTTTTTGGTTTTTAGACCAGTATATCTAGGTGTGCACATTCTTTAGTGCATGTCAGAAAATACAATGTGTTTTGAAGCCTACCTTCACTTTATTCTATTTTGCAACAATTCATGTTGTAAAACCATTGGTGTTAAGAAAGAAGCAACCCAAATAGTGTTGTAAAACCCTCTGCAACACTATTGGATAGTACGTGTCACCTGAATTTGGTTTGATTTCTCCTCCAACTTGTCCATGTGCACTGAAACGTTTAGCTTTCCCTTTCAATGTGCAGAGTGGAAAGAAATAGTATTTTCACCTTTCTTTCTCGAAACAAAAAAGGGCCAATACCTGCAATTGTTGTCATACCTGAATTTGGTATGGCCGCATATGCTATCATATACACATAGGTGAATTTTTTCTAGCAGTTAGCTTTCGCCTTCAACGTGCAGACAGGAAACAAAAAAAATAGTATTTTCACCTTGTTTTCTCTAAACAGAAAAGGCCCATGTCATTCCCTTCCAATATTCCCGTGCCACACAAAAGAAACTTGTCGATGAAGCTAGCCCACCCACTTTTGGAGCCCGACAACGGGCAGGAAACGCGCCTAACGACGTCGTTATCTCTTGCCTGACCGTAGCTCAGATGTTTTTTCACCTCCACCGATTTCAGGTGTCTAGCGGGCCTCGCACTACAACGTCTCATCATGTTATGTATGTATCCATACATGTTCATGTGTATGTTTTTCATGCATTTTTCGATGTACATAGGTGAATTTTGTGTAGCAGTTCACTGGCTCCCACGTTGAAAGGGAAAGTTGAAGGTTTAAGAGCACGTGGACGAATTCAAGGAGAATACTGACCAAATTAGCTGAAGTGTGGAGTGCACTTGGAGGATTTGGAGGAGAATACACACGAAATTGAGGTGAGGGGTAATTTTGTTGCAAGCAAAGGGTTTTACAAGTTCTTTGTATTTGAAATTTGGGAAACAGAATGTGGAGTATTTCAGTTGCTCGAATGTCTTCAAAATCACACATTCCATTGTTGTGTTTCAATTTCGCACCATTGAAAAAAGAAACTGCAAAAAATAATTATGAATGGGAAACGCAGTGTTGGGTCTCAATAAAAAACTATACAAAATTATTTTGAATGGGGAACACAGTGCTTGGTTTCATTTTTTTGAATCTCCTTGTTTTAATGTAATGGGTTGTCTCATGGTGGGTTGCTTGCTTCTTAACACCCACGGGTTTTCAACATGGAGTGTTACTTGAATGTCTTCCAAATCACACATTCCATTGTTGTGTTTAAATTTTGCAGCATTGAAAAAAAAAAGTGCAAAAAAGAATTCTAAATGGGAAACACAGTGTTGGGTTTCAGTTATTATAATCATCCACTTGATATGTAAAGGGTCGTCTCATACTGGGTTGTTTGGTTCTTAACACCCATGGTTTTGTAAAATGGAATGTTACAAAACAATATGAAAGTCTTTTAGATCACACCTTCCATTGTTTTTTTTAAGTTTGAAGTATGTAACAAATTGCATGCTTCATAACACATTGCATTTTTCAACCTCCACATCACAACATACCCTAGCCCTTTCTGGTTTTTAGACCAGTATATCTCGGTGTGCACATTTTGTAGTGCATGTTGGAAAATACAATGTGTTTTAAAGCCTACCTTCAGTTCATTCTGTTTTGCAACAATTCATGTTGGAAAACCATTGGTGTTAAGAAAGAAGCAACCCAAATAGTGTTGTAAAACCCTTTGCAACACTATTGGATAGTACGTGTCACCTGAATTTGGTTTGATTTCTCCTCTAACTTGTCCACACGCATTGAAACGTTCAGCTTTCCCTTTCAATGTGTAGAGTGGAAAGAAATAGTATTTTCACCTTTAAACAGAAAAGGGCCAATACCTGCAACTGTTACCGGGAAAATGTGATAGTGTTGGCGGGATTTCAAAATAATTTATCGGCATGGACAAAAAGCCTAAAACGTGGCATTCAAAACCATTATTAGTAAATAATAAAAAGGGTAACAAGGTCCCATTTTCGCCATTTTTGGACAGCGACGTTTTGGTGGATAGCGAGGGCAAGAGTAGTAGTTGTGTGGAGCTCCTTCAGGTATGTATATCCGCTCTGTGTATGTGCCATCTTACCATTGTGCAATGAACAACAAAGATAAGAACGGCTATTTGTTGCTAGAAAACAGTATTTTCACCTTTCTTTCTTGAAACAGAAAAGTCCCAAGAGTAGGAAACAAATAGTATTTTCATCTTTCTTTCTTGAAACAGAAAAGGCCCACATCATTCCCTTCCACTTTTGTTGCGCCAAACAAAGAAACTTGTCCACAAAGCTAACCCGCCCACTTTTTTTCCTGGTAATAGGCGAGAAAACCCACCTGACAGTGCCGTTAACTCCCACCTGACCATCGCCGAGATGTTTTGTTCCGTTTGCCGATTTTGTGCCAATCGCCATTCTGGCGGGCCCTGCACTACGACGTCTCATCATGTTATGTATGTTTCCATGTATGTTATCATGTATGTTTTTCATGCATTTTTGAACAACTCTTTGCTACAATCGAAATGTCATTTCGCTTTCTTTATCTGATTGGAACAAATTTTTACAACACTATATGGGTTGCTTGTTTTTGAACACCTTGTATTGACAAAGTGCATTTCCCAAATGTGCAAAGAATGTGAGCATTTATTTGGTCGAATCAAATGAGGAAAATGAAATTCCATCTTGATCTCATGTTACATGATTAGGCACTTTTTGTTTATGAGTTTGATTTCTCCTGATTGGAACAAATGTATTGCTCTCATTATTTGCATAGTTGGAAAACACACTACCTCCTCTCTGTTGCAAAGGGTTTTACAACATTATTTGGGTTGCTTGTTTCCATTTTTCATAAGGAGCCAACTAACTCCTCGACAAAATTCACCTATGTACATCAAAAAATTCATGAAAAACATACATGGATACATACATAACATGAGGAGACGTCATAGTTGGAAAACACACTGTGTCCTCTCTGTCACAGAGGGTTTTACAATACTATTTGGGTTGCTTGTTTGTTAAGGAGACGGCTAACTCCTAGACATACAATTACACCTATGTACATCGAAAAATGCATGAAAAACAAACATGGATACATACACAACATGAGGAGACGTCATAGTTGGAAAATACACTGTCTCCTCTTTGTTGCAAAGGGTTTTACAACACTATTTGGGTTTCTTATTTCTTAAGGATCCGCCTAAATCCTAGACAAAATTCATCAATGTACATCAAAAAATGCATGAAAAACATACATGGATACATACATAACATGACGAGACATCATAGTTGGAAAACGCATTGTTTCCTCTCTGTTGCAGAGGGTTTTACAACACTATTTGGGTTGCTTGTTTCTTAACACCTTATATGAGGACATTGTATTTTCCAACACTGCAAATAGTGCGAGCATTTATTCGGTCGAATCAGATGACAAAAATGAAACGCCATTTTTATCTCATGTTACATACATAGGTGCTTTTTGTTTACGAGTTAGCTTTCTCCTGATTCCTGATTGGAAGAAATGAATTTATAGAACAGAATGAACATTCATTGCTTCACAGTTTTAGCAGAATGGAAAAATGACACATATGATTGCTGATATATATACTAGGGTTAGCGATAAGTTAAATTGGAAATTAAATTCCCAATGTACAGTTTAATATGTTTGTTTATTGTCTATGCAAACTGTCATTTTGCACTAAGCAGAACATATAAATTTTATATTGGGGAAATTTGGAAGAAATACAATTATTTCTAGCACCAATTGTCTTTAATTTTCCAATTTAATCTATCGCTAACACTTGTCTTTCTTCCAAGTGGTTTAAATAGGCCACGAAAGAAGGTTCAATAAAACAAGGGCAGGTGAATTGACAAGGATGCTTCAGGAGATGTGAACTTTCTGCAGTAAATACAGGTGATTCTGGCTTCCATAGCTTGAATCGCAAGTGTAGTGGACGGTTAAATTTCCAAAATTTAATATGCATTTAGAAGTGTCGATTTGTTTGAAATTGTGAAATGTTGGGGTTTTCATTCAGCTGTCATTTTCATGTCATTCCATTGTGTTTTGCGATAATTTGAAATCTTTCACCAAAAGAGTATATATGTGGTGCATAAGTTTTTTCGTAATAGTTATTTTTACAATTTTGCTATTTGTATACAATATGTAGTAAGCTATAAATGGTTCGTTTTTTAACAACATCTGATGGCAATTTTGTAGAATGCTATTTTTATATTCTATTTCTGCTCTTTTTTAGTATGTTTTGATCTGACCACCACACTGCAAAAAGATGTTCACATATAACAAGCGACTACTCCAAATAGTTCTATGCACTGTATTAAATTGAACTCATAAAGCCAATGAGTAGGAATAACTTAATTGATAATTTGGCCTACTCCCATTACTTGGCCCTAAATATTATAGACAAATTGTAAAAGAGCTATTAGAATAACAACATACATGGAAACAAAAAGTGACGAAACGGGCAGACGGGATGAAAAGTTTGAGCTACGGTCAGGCAAGAGTTAACGACGCCATCAGGTGCATTTTCCCGCCCGTTTCCAGGCAAAAAAGCGGGTGGGTTAGCTTCGTCGACAAGTTTCTTTTGTGTGGTGTGGGAAAAGTGGAAGGGAATGACGTGGACCTTTTCTTGTTTGGAGAAAGCAAGGCGAAAATACTATTTGTTTTGTTTCTTGTATGCATGTTGAAAGGGAAAGCAGAAGGTCTCAGTGCACGTGGACGACTTCGAGGAGAATACCGACCAAATTGAGGTGACGTGTACTATCCAATAGTGTTGCAGAGGGTTTGACAACACTATTTGGGTTGCTTCTTTCTTAACATGTAGGGTTTTCCAACATGAATTGTTGCGAAACAGAATGAAGTACATACTATGAATTACACTATGTGTTGAGGGTTATTATTGTCCCCGTTAAATGAGAGATGTGCTATTTGATAAAATAAAACACCATCTATACGTTTGTATATTTGCATTACAAGGCAAAGGTTGGGTATATCGTATAAGTAAAGGCAAGCTTCAAAACACATTGTATTTTCTGACATGCACTACAAAATGTGCACACCTTGATATACTCGTCTAAAAACTAGAAAGGGCTAGGGTATGTTGTGATGTGGAGGTTGAAAAATGCAATGTGTTATGAAGCATGCAATTTGTTATATACTTGAAACTTAAACACAACAATGGAAGGTGTGATCTAGAAGACTTTCATACTATTTTCTAACATTCCATCTTACAAAACCGTGGGTCTTAAGAACCAAGCAACCCACCATGAGACGACCCTTTACATCTCAAGTGGATGATTAAAATAACTGAAACCCAGCACTGTGTTTCCCATACAGAATTATTTTCTGCACTTTTTTTTTTCAATGGTGCGAAATTTAAACACAACAATGGAATGTGTGATTTTGAAGGCATTCAAGTAACATTCCATGTTGCAAGACCATGCGTGTTAAGAAGCAAGCAACCCACCATGAGATGACCCTTTACATTTAAACAAGGAGATTCAAATAACTGAAACCCAGCACTGTGTTTCCCATTGAGAATAATTTTGTACAGTTTTTTTATTGAGACCCAGCACTGTGTTTCCCATTCAGAATTATTTTTTGCAGTTTCTTTTTTCAATGGTGCGAAATTGAAACACAACAATGGAATGTGTGATTTTGAAGACATTCGAGCAATGGAAATACTCCACATTTTGTTTCCCAAATTTCAAACACAAAGAACTTGTAAAACCCTCTACATTAAAACAAGGAGATTCAAATAAATGAAACCCAACACTGTGTTTCCCATTCAGAATAATTTTGGACAGTTTTTTTATCAACCGACTTAAATTTAAACACAACAATGGAATGTGTGATTTGGAAGACATTCAAGAAACTGAAATACTCCACATTGTGTTTCCCAAATTTCAAATTACCCCTCACCTCCATTTCGTCGGTATTCTACTCCAACTCCTCCACGTGCACTCAGACCTTAAGCTTTCCATTTACATTTAAACAAGGAGATTGAAAAAATAAGAAGTGAGCCACAACCCACTGTGTTTTCCATGATGCTACTGTTATGTGAATAATGTGTTGGGCAGAGATCGAGCAAGAGTGTTTTGCTGAAAGTAAGGGTTGTTAAAAATTATGAAGCTCAGATTCAATACATTGTCCTCTTACTGTGTGCATAACACTAGCTGATGTCTTCTTACTATTTTTGCAAAGTCAGGGATAACCCATTGTGTTTTCCATACTGCAACAGTTAAGTAAATTTTTTGTTGGAAACATATGAACAGGTAGTGAGCAAGACTGTTTTTCTTAAAGAAAGGGGTCTCATAAGACAAGAAAGGGAAGTTGAAAACATTATTTTGTTACATTCCGGAAAAAAAAAAAAAAGTTAGCCACAACCCACTGTGTTTTCCATGATGCTACTGTTATGTGAATTTTGTGTTGGAAACATATGGGCGGATATTGAAAAAGAGTGTTTTGCTCAAAGTAGGTGTTGTTAAAAGAGTACAACGCGAACTTCAAAACATTTATTTCTCACAGTCTGCATAAAATAATAAGTGAGCCACAACCCACTGTGTTTTCCATGATGCAATTGTTATGTGAATAATGTGTTGGGCGGAGATAGAACAAGAGTGTTTTGCTGAAAGTAAGGGTTGTTAAAAATTATGAAGCTCAGATTCAATACATTGTCCTCTTACTCTGTGCATAACATAAAGCGGGTATACATACCCGAAGGAGCTCCGCATAGCTGCTACTCTTGCCCTCGCTATCCACCAAAACGTCACCGTCCAAAAATGGTAAAAATGGGACCTTGTCGGCGCTTTTTATTATTTGCTAATAATGGTTTCGTTTGGCCATGTTTTAGGCTTTTTGTCCATCCACGCCAAACGATTATTTTAAAAAACAGTCGATGTTGCCACGATTTCTCGACAAAGGGACAACAAACGGCACGGGGGATGAGACGTCCAACCATCATGTCTTTCCTTCCATCCGACAACCATTTCCGTCACCGCGGGTCCCACCTCTTCCGTCGCGGCTCTTTTCTCCATGCGGTATGGCCACATAGGCCATGATATACACATAGGTGAATTTTGTCCACAAGTTAAGGATGGAGCAAGTTAACTCTTGGACAAAATTCACATATGTATATAACATAGGATATGCCAGTTTCAAGCATAAATTCACATATGTATATAACATCGGATATGCCGGTTCCTCTGCAATAGAGAGGAGACAGTGTGTTTTCCAACTATGACATATCGTCATGTTGTGTAGTATCCATGCATGTTTTTAATGCATTTTTCAATGTACATAGGTGAATTTTGTCTACGAGTTATGCCGGTTTCAAATTCCTAGACAAAATTCACCTATGCACATTGAAAATCGCATGAAAAACATACATAAGAACATACGTGGACACATACATAACATGAGGAGACGTCGTAGTCAAACAGTGGGTTTTACAATAGTCCGAGTTTTAGGAGACGGTATGTTTCCCAAAACAATAGTGTATAAAATGGCGACAAAACTGGGATTGGATGTGGGCTTTTTGCTATTTTTCCCAATCATGATTTCGAATGCCATGTTATGCCCTTTTCTATCCATTATGAAAAACTATGCAAACAATGGCGACATTGCGGGTTTTACATGATTTTCGAAATATAGCATTTGATTATTGGAGGTGATTATGCTTTCTACAAACATTTTTCAGTAATTTCACTCATATTTGTACAATGGGTTGTCGCTTGGAAAGGGAAAAATTCAATAACCAGCAAACGGAGAGGAAACAAAACAAAAATTTCAAAACCCTCGACACAAAAAAAAACGCTTCAAACCGGCATATCCTATGTTATATACATATGTGAGTTTTGTCCAGGACTTAGCTTGCTCCGATTATATATAACCTAAATGATCCTAAAGCTAAAAAATAACCATAATTATTTAAGCTTTTGAGAAGCAACGAACAACCCGCTAGGTTTTCCATACTGCAACTTTACTTTTTTTTTGTGTGCAACTTTTGTTGCAAGCAAGGGCAGTTATAAAATATGAAAGTGACCTTCAATACATTGTTTTCTTACGGTGTGCATAACAGTAAGTGTCGTCATTGAACAATATTTGAAAAGTGAAGGACAACCCAATGTGTTTTCCATCGTGCAATATTTTTTGTGCATCTTTTGTTTCAAACATATTCTAATATTGAAATGGAATGTTTAGTGCATGTGATGGATTCTTATAAAATATGAATGTGAACTTCAATACAGTGTTTTGTAACAGTCTGCATAACAAAAAGTGTTGTCTTTTAACAGTTTGTGGGTTGCATGGTTTATAACACCCTGTGTTTTCCAACCTAAAAATTCGGATAACAATTTGAGTGTCTTGAAAAGCTTTTCTTATTTACATTGTATGAATGTACAAATGGCACCTCCAAAAATTAAAACTATTATTTATGGTATAAATTGCAATTCATTATCTTTCTCATGATTGAAAATAATAATTGGACAAAATAATTGCATGTTGTAAACCAGAGTGGGTTACTTGTATAGCATTTTACAAAAGTGTGGGTTGTGCGTTTCAATTTCTTCTTTTCATTGAAAATAATATATGCTTGATTACTGCAAAATTGTGCAATAAATTTTTGAACTTTAACTGTCCATAACACTTGCAACAATTTTACAGTTTACAAGAAACCAAGGATGCGTGCTGTAAAATGGAAACTAATTCCTGCAATGAAGAACATCATTGACGTGGACAACACACCTGAAAGGTTGTGTAGTAGGGTATCTTCTTCAGGGCGGTCCCATTCACGAAATGTGCAGGTAAGATCTAGTGATTACAAGATGCAATCCAATGTACAATTTTAATTTCTCATAAGTGGTTATGAGGTTGATTGGAAAGTGGGAATGTTTTATTCAGGAGGTGGCAATCGCGGTACAAAGGAAGTCCCCTCGGTCTACGAAAACGGTCAACCATAAGGCAGTGACGTGTTCGGTAATTGATTGTGAACTTCCATTTGCCCTTCCCTTCCTATGCATGAATCAAAATGCTTTTTAATTTCAGTTCGAAAATATCATGTCTCTTACAAATATTTTTATTTTGGCATATATCGTTCCTTTGATTTAGGAAAATAATCAAGGAGATGATCTCGCTCTTGCCATAGTCCATGACCAGAAGGAAAACCATGCAGAGGGAGACCCTAAGGATGGAGAGGGATCCAATGAAGCAAGGGGTGATGTGCTGGGTGGGAAGGTAGATATAATAACCGAATTATTGCATCGTTTGGCTGTGTATATATGTTGTGCATTCAATTTGATTGAATATCAAATATATTAAGCGATTTTATTTTTCAAACTTGTTGTGCAGGTTGCTGTTGAATACAGAAGAGAAACGGTGAATGGCAGATATATATATTATTGTATTGTAGAAGAATGTACCAGAAAGTATTATGATTGGAAAGTGTTCAACATGCATAGGTTTTAGCATCACCACCTTCCTATTCTTGACGCACCAAAGTGTGGCCGAGATGTGTTGGGGGGGGGGGAACCAAAACAACCCGCTCCTCCCCCTGATAAATTGAAAGAGTACCTTCTAAAGAAGGTGGAAAATACAGAGTACCAAATGAATATATGGCAGCGTTTGCAACAGAAGCGTGTTGTTAGACATGTCTATCAAAATTTTGGGAAAAAAAACTTCCTTCAACTTCCCAAAGAAGGAAAGGACGAGGTGAAGAAGCAAATGGCGTTATACAACACTGATGAGACGAAGGAGCAGAGAAGGCAAAGAATAATATGATTGTAGGAGAGAAAGAGACAGGAAGGAATGGTAATGTTGAGCTGAATTGTTAAATGTGAATTTTCCTTGCTAAATCATTTCTGTTCGGATGCATAGAAGGTTCACTTAATGTTAGCTTACATGACATGCCAGGGTGATGGTCGAGAAGCGGTTTCTTCCCGCCAACACAATAGGGCTCATTCGCTAGAGGAAGTTGTGGCCATGAAAGGCGAAGACGGTGTTGTTCCTCCCACCCCTGTGTATAAGATTTAGAATAAGCATCCTACATAGTTGAAAGTTTCAAGGCACCATCTAAAGAAGACGAAAATAAGCGGTGATCTCCAAATCTTCTATTTACTGTAAAGTTTGTTTTTCTAATTTGAATGAATTGGTTGCATGCATCCGAGTTTGGTGTAATGTTTCAATTCCTCCTATTACACAACAATGATGAACAACGAACTGCTGCCCTCAAGCAGGTTTTTGTGATTTTCGATGGTGAACAATTGCCCATGGAAGCAACAGATGATGTTGTTCCTCCCGAACCGCCGTCTAACAATGTTGAGAAGAAGAAGAAGAAGAAGAATGGACATATGCCATCAAACGTGTCAAGGTGCCTTGACATCGAGGAAGTAGAAGAATGGTTAATTGCAATTCTTTTATTTAATGTTTGTTTTGATTATTTCAACGAATTGGTTGCATGCACCTAAATTTTAAATGACCTAATTCCTGCTATTACAGGGCAAGGATAAACAATGAAATACCGGCCTTGACCTAATTGGTGATGTCATTGCAATTGAAATGAGAGAGGCTAATACAAATGGACATGTGGATGGGGAGAGCACTGGCCACGAAGTGGGACAAGGTAACACAGATGGTCATGAGGACGGGGAGAACACTGGGTTGAATGTGGAACTGGGTGACAGAGATGGACATGGGGATGGGGAGAGCACTAGCTTGCAAGTGGGAGAGGGTAATAAGGATGGACCCGAGGAGGAGGAGAGCGCTGACTTGCAAGGGGGAGATGGCAATAAAGATGGAAATGGGGACGGAGAGAGGTGCGGCATGCCATCTATATCAGTTTGAAACCAAACACACTTCCATGGTCTGTTCTTATTTCTTTAGGAATCTTTTAATGTGCCTTCAATTATGCTTCACGTCAATGATGTTTCCATTGCAGGCAAATTCGGTGGATGAACAAATGATAAAGTTCAACGACATAACTTTTAAGGTTAGCGATCACATCGACCTTTGGAGGCGGCATAAACGGGTTGCGAAAGGCATTCTACAGGTTGTCGCCAGAAACACTCACACCCACTTCTTGAGGCACCCAAAAAATTGTGCGAGAGTCAGCATTGTTGAGGCCATTGATGGTCGATGCCACATGCCTTTTCCCATGCCTGGCACAAATACCATCGCAGAGTGCGTGGGCGGCTTTGTCATATGGCAGCGTGCGGAGATGAAGCATTATGTTCCAGAGGTACACATAAACGATATGTTGTTGTATATATATCATACTGCATATATTGTTTCCATGCGTACGTTAATTCTCATTAATTGTTTGCTATAGGGTGGAGCTGTTAAATCTGACACGGGCAAAGCACATAATACGAAGAAATTTGTTGTGTCACGTTTGTCATCTGCGAGGGTTCGTGGATCTAGAATCACCCCTCCGAAATACACAAGGACCCTAAGAAATGTGTCGTATTTTACATAGGCCTGAACTTGATTGCAAGGAATAGGTAGCGTAGGAATTGATGAGACAGGCTCCAAATACTGATTCTGCTCTGTGGGTTTAAATATTTCAATATTGAACAATTGTGGTGTAGAGATACACCATTTGCATATGTTTCAACACTATGGTGTTATACATTTGATATGAGACTTTTCATGGGCTTCTTTAATTATTTTATTATTGTACTATTATGCTGAACATATAGGCATATATACTTATTTCATGTCATTGGAACAAATAATTGTTATCCATTTCATATCAGACTTTAAGAAAAATGGTCTTGTTCACTATCTGTTAATATGTTTGGAACACAAATTTTACATGACTCTTGTGTTGTCCCCTCTGGAATGTGTTGGCATTAATGTCAAAGCAATAAGACAATAAGATGTTCTTGATTGGTAAACAAGTTAGTATTGGTTTGGTAATTTAGTTCATGGTCTCTTCATTTCAATTCTTTGATAATCACTTGGCTTGACATACAAGTGTTTTTCAACTCTAGTACACTGCATATTGTTTCATGTTCACTCATCTTGCATATTGTGATAAGGATCTAAAATTGTGACTATATGCAAATAGAATTATATGAGTTGAAATAGTTATGAAGACAGTTTTGCTCCTCATGTTCATTTATTTATCATATGTCATTCAGTTATAAATTTGTTGTAAGATTATGTTATCTTGTAAATATTTCAGCTTTTTGGTTTGTATAATGTTCAGTCTCTGCGATCTGGTTATGGTCTTTATGTTCATACATGTTAAAAATCATCAAACATGCTTCATAACTAAATTTCTCTAGAGCTTGCACTTTACATTCGGTTATTAATGCTAAAGTGGTTGGTATGAGAACAATCGATTCCGCCATTTATCAATAAATTTTAGATTTTTTTTTTAAAACAATCCATGAGGTACGGGATTTGAAACCCATCAAGTGTCGGTAATCTAGTTTTGGATTGTGATAATCCATACAAGTGGATAGAATGATATACTAATATTTCAAATGCACCATTTGTAATGCATATTATATATATATATATAACTACTTAAAAAATATTGTTGGGTCTCAATCCTAGAAACATAGAAATAAGGACTATCCATGACTTACTCACAAGATCAAATCAACTTCAAAATTAACAAGTTCTATGCCTCAAGAAAAGAATGATGAAAATCAACCTAATGTGAACAATTACAAAGGTGATTACAATAGGCCCATCAAAATATCTCAGTCAAGTAATGCACCCTTGATTCTCATTATGTACCTTCAACCATATGGTAATGACAACAATGTGATTGGTAAAATATTCATTTTAATGGTCTACCCTTACCCAAATGCCAATGACAAAGCAAAGCATATATTGGTGGATTAGAAAACCCTATTCATCCTTCTAGAAAACCTTTAAAGTAAGGTTTTAAGTCTCAATATTCTAAAACACCACTCTGTATGAGTTGTTTATCCTCTACAGACTTCCCTATTCATCCTTCTAGAAAACCTTTAAAGTAGTGTTTTAAGTCTCAATATTCTAAAACGCCACTCCCTATGAGTTGTTTATCCTCTACAAACATAGTTGTTCAAACCTCTTCTCCATTTAAGGAGGGTAATTTACTGGTAAAAAAATATTTATCTTGGAGTATTTTCTCCATACAACCTGAATTGGTTCCTCTATAATAGTTACTATACATAACTGTTGGGGGATGGAAAAAACACTGTGTTTTCCCATACTTTGCAAATCTTGTTCAAAGACGACAGTTAGTGTTATGCATAGAGTAAGAGGACAAGGTATTAAATTTGAGCTTCGTAATTTTTAACAACCCTCACTTTCAACAAAACACTCTTGTTCGATCTCTGCCCAACACATTATTCACATAACAGTAGCATCATGGAAAACACAGTAGGTTGTGGCTCACTTTTTTTTTTTTTCCTTACTGTAACAAAATAATGTTTTCAACTTCCCTTTCTTGTCTTATGAGACCCCTTACTTTAAGAAAAACAGTCTTGTTCACTAGTTGTTCATATGTTTCGAACAAAATTTTTACTTAACTATTGCAGTATGGAAAACACAATGGGTTGTCCCTGATTTTGAAAAAATAGTAGGAAGACAACAGTTGGTGTTATGCACACAGTAAGAGGATAGTGTATTGAATCTAAGCTTCATAATTGTTAACAACCCTTACTTTCAGCAAAACACTCTTGTTCGATCTCTGCCCAACACATTATTCACATAACAGTAGCATCATGGAAAACACAGTGGGTTGTGGCTCACTTCTTATTTTTTCCTGACGGTAACAAAATAATGTTTACAACTTCCCTTTCTTGTCTTATGGGAGCCGACTAACTGCTAGTCAAAATTCACCTATGTACATCGAAAAACCCATGAAAAACATATACATGAACATACATGGACCTACTTTGAGCAAAACACTCTTTTTCAATATCTGCCTAGATATGTTTCCAACACAAAATTTACATAACAGTAGCATCATGGAAAACACAGTGGGTTGTGGCTCACTTCTTATTTTTTCCTGATTGTAACAAAATAATGTTTTCAACTTCCCTTTCTTGTCTTATGGGAGTCGACTAATTGCTAGTCAAAATTCACCTATGTACATCGAAAAATGCATGAAAAACATACACATGAACATACATGATACCTACTTTGAGCAAAACACTCTTTTTCAATATTTGTTCATATGTTTCCAACACAAAATTTACATAACAGTAGTGTGATCCTAATAAAAATGCTACTCCTAATGTGAGATGCAAGATGAAGAACTAATAGTGCAATAAAAGAGAAGTAACAAAATAAAAGGGCACCTCAATAAGATTAGCCTAAGAAAAATATGAAAGCAAGATAAAACAAATGAAATGCTTGTTATACCTTCATATTGTTGCTTCCTTGGTTGGCCCTTGATTTTAGAAGTCTTGTGTGCTCCTTGGATGGTAATGAAGTTAAAATGGATGCAAGATGAATTGATGCAATATGGATTGAGGATGTAAATGCTATGATGGATGAGAGCTTGAATGACAATTTTGCAAGAGTTTTGTTGCAAAAGACTTGATTCTTTAAAATGAGGGAAATGAGGGAGTATTTATAGGCTAATTAGAATTCTCTTGTAAAGTGTGGAAATCTTAAATCCAAAGTTCGACAATTACTTAAAATAAATTCCATTATATTCCAAATAAAGTCGTCATCTCTTTCATTCATTCATCATAAAACAAGTCGATTACATACAACGACATAAAAGTTGAAAAGATATCTTCATAATAATACAGTCTAAATCTTACAAGTGTCGAAAAACACATTTCAAATAATAAATAAAATGGATGATAACATATCCAATTCCAATTTGAGACTTAGGCATTCAGTCGCCATAAGCTCATCATTACATACATCATGAATAATAAAGCATTTTAAAAGAAGATTTAGTCAGTCGATCTTCTATCCATAAATAAATCTTCAAAAGAAGACGAGAACAAGAATCGGGCACTTTTTCCGCCCAACCTTGAAGCTTACGCTTCCCCGGAATTTCTTAGTCAATCAAGAAATACCCGACCCTGCACAAATCGCTTAGCAAAAAGCAGTCTATGAGCAAGATGGAATCTGGTGCAAGCCTAGTATAACTAGTAATACCACAAGCATTTTCATTTTTCTAATTCAGTTAAGAAAGAAGCAAGTTCGATACTAGGATATGGTAGAGAGTTCAAATAATCCATCTATTTCAATGGTACAAAGCTTACTTGGCCAAGTAAAATGTCATGCATGACAAATAAAAGTAGTTTTGGAAAAGAAAAACTACACTCTCTATTAACCCATATTCGACACCCATCCCGGAAGGTAACTTTCCCAAAAACATCACATGCAGAATTATCTATCATTCATGCATGGTCTAAATAATCAAATACAATCTTTCACAATCTTTCAAAACATTAACTGAAAACATTGTTTAAAACGAAAACAGTTTAACAAGTACTCCTTTTCTTTGTTCCAATTCATAAAAAGACATAAAATCATTATTTTAATTGCGTCATTTAAATAATCAATAAAGTTTCAAAATGAAGGTGTATCTCCAGTATGTTGAATAATACATATAAAAATGTAAATTAAAAGAGTACACGTTCAATTTTTCATACTCTCACTTAATTTAAGTTGTTTCAATATCATTTCGAATGTTTTCAAAAATAATCAAATCTCCATTTTGAATGTCTTATTTTCAGTTTTACCATATTTTTAGTCAATAAACAATAATCGTTAATCAGATTTACAATAACTCTTCTAATTGTTTCAATTTTTAAAGTTTTGATAAAAAGTTAAAATTCTGAGTTCAATAATCTCCATTTCAAGAATTGTGTTAAAATTCAAAGTTAATTCTGTCGTTTATCTTTAATCAACAAAATGCTATTTTTTGTCAGCAACATTAATTCATCTTATGTTCAAAATCATTTTACATTTCAAAATTGATAAAGTTTGTTTCCAAATTTCAATAGATTTTCCAATAATTCATTTACGAGTTTTATGCATGACTCAAGTCAGAATTTTAGTATTTCTCAGCAAAATTTACGAAGTTTCTGTTTAAATATGTTTTCAGATTTTTGTTTCCAAAACTTGCTTTTTGTCAGAGTTTATTCCAAACAAAAATCAATGTTCATATTTCAAGAACTTAAATCGAATGTTTTCCCAAAATCTTCTGTTTCTAAATTGTTTTAACAATCTGGAAAAATAAATACGGTCTATCTGTTTGAATTTCAATAAAATATATATAGAACAGTTTGCAAACATTTATTTAAATCTATCTTTTCAAGTTTAGGAATTCAAGATCTTCTTTAAATTCGGTTATCCATTTCCAAAATTGTTGAAATAGAATTGAAAGATTTATTGAAAAATTTATAAATGAATTCCTACCTGATAATTTAGAAATTCTGTAAATATCGTTGTTTCCTCTGTAATTTTGTTACTCTTGGAGTCTTCCTCACAGTTACTTCTGGCTCCTATATTCTCTGTTTTGGATGCATCTTTAAATGTAAAAATTTCATGCCTTTATTCTCTGCCTTTTCCCTTTGTTTGCTATGCTCCCTACCAGGCTGCGTGCTTATTGCTCTGATGGCATGAGGGGGTGAGAGGAGGGAAGGGTTGTGCATTCCGCAGGCCGCAGACTTGGCAACCTTTATTCTGTGTGAAGGCCGCACCTTTTGCCTTGCTCCTGCACACTCCCCTCACACTTCACCTTTCTCCCCGCTGGTCGCGCATGAGAGAGCAGATATCTTCATCCTCTGCCAGCTGCGTAGAAGGTGGAGCAACGTGGAAGGACCTGTCCCTTGGCCGCATGGAGTAGAGTGGGGAGTGGCTAGCCTTTGGTGACTGCAAGCAGTCGCCTTCCCTCTTCCTGCGCTTGGGTGGAAAGACTATGGGAAGCTGGCCGCGCCTCTACCCAACTCTCCCTCTCTATTGCGTGAACACAATTTAAATGGTGGCTGCATGGAAACAAGGTTCTGGAGGCTGTGAAGAAAATTGGAAGTCCTCCTCCCTGCCCATGCCCTTCTCCTACATTATACTTGCCTTTTGACCGCTGGTTACCTGCGCATGGGAGAGTGGGGAGTGTGGAATATAATAAAACAAAACAACCCTGCCTTTTAAAATTCGCTGATCCCTCTGTTAAAATCTATATATTTAGTGTGATTTCTCTATGCAAGATTAAAACAGATTTTCTGTACCTTCCCATTTCCAAATTCTGTGTGTTTTTTTTTTTTCAATTCGAAATTCCTCTGTAAATATCTATCTTCTGTTCCCATGCATTGATCTCCACAAGGCATGAGATCCACAAAAAGCGATTGATCTCCAGGTCAATCTCTAATCTCCCAGTTCCAATTTATTGATTGCCTCTTGATAATTTTTAAAGATATTTTATTCCACAAGTTAACTGAAGTTTTAATTTTGAATGCAAATTCCCAATTTTTAATTTGAACGGATGTTTGTTTTCTTTTCAATTTTGTTCTCAATACATAATTTAAGATATTTTTGAATTCAAGATTTTAAATCTTTTCCTTTTCTTAATTTTCAATTTAAAAATCAATTTAAATTTATCAAACACTACTTCATTCTTTTGAAGTTTATTAAAGTTCGAGTTAAAAACTACTTTATTTAAATATCGAAATTCTAACATATTATTTTCAATCGATAAAAAAAATATCAAACAAGCAATCCAATCATTTAACTTAATTCAATTTCATCAATTTTTAACTAAATCATTATTTAAATTACATGCATTGTTCGCAATTTTGAGAAACCACATTTAAACTAGATTTTTAATTTGCAAGCATGATTAGGCATAACATATTAAAATATTCATCTGTGTGAGTGTGTGAGATCCCATCTATTCGTAAACATCAATCGGCTAAACAACTCTACCTGATCGTTGTTCTCACCTTCAATCACGTTCATCTGTTCCTGCGTTCACTTGCACTTGATTTATCATCAGTATTGACAAACCCCGAAATATATATAAATACAACTCAAATCATAATACTTGCATTTCATTTTCCATTCCAATTTAACCATCTTTAAACAATCATTTAATTTTAATCTAATTTCGACATATCAAGTAATGTCTGCATTTAAATATGTAAGCGAAAAATTCAGACATGACATCTCTAGAGAATTCAACGGTTGGGATTGATCCAACAAGATCAAGATGAAGGGCTATGGTGAGTTGAGGACTCATAAGGCCTCACATCTTGACATGTGGAATGTGAGATGTCTTAGGGTGGAGTGATGTGGAAATGAGGTGGAAGGGAAGTACATGAGGTGGATCTTAGGGGATGAGAAGATTCCTTGGAGGGATAAAAGTGAGTTAAAAATTCACAATGATTGGAAGAATCTAGTGGATAAGAGAGGGTCTCCAAAAAGCTGGAGATTTGTCACATGTGGGTGATGTGACAAGTCTAAGGTTTTAGAAGCCCTTGGCACATGTGAAGTGACAAGTCAAGGCTTCTAGAATCTTGCATGGGGGATGGGGAAGACCTTGGAAAGATAAAAATGAATTAAAAATTCACATGGGGAAGAGAGTCCAGGCTAAAAATGGTAAGTGGGAAGGTTGACCAGAAAAGGTAAGCCAAATGTGGCTAATGATTCTGATTAAGGTTGTGCAAACACAAGATTAGGATAATTAATGAGAGGTTAGGGACAAGTGGGAGATTATGGAGGATGTGACACTTAATCTTGATTAAGTGGTGCACATCCTAATCACAGATTAATTAATTTAATCTGGATTAAAAGAGGGTTATGGAGAATGTGACAAGGAGAGAGAAAAGAGGAATTAAAAATTAGTTTTAATCCAAATAGGTTAAATGACCAAATTAAATAATTTTTCATGTTTATTTAATTTAGAGAAGGAAAGGGGGTTAGGTAAAGTATTTAATTTATTTAATTAGATACTTTAGGAACCTTAGGCATAAAATGAAATAATGATTAAATAAATTATTTAATCACTATTAATGAAATAGATGAATAGAATAGACGATTTTGATCATATGGAAGTGATCAAATTTGGATGTCTACAAGTAGCATCATGGAAAACACAGTGGGTTGTGGCTCACTTCTTATTTTTTCTTGATTGTAACAAAATAATGTTTTCAATTTTCCTTTCTTGTCTTATGAGACCCCTTAGTTTAAGAAAAACAGTCTTGTTCACTACCTGTTCATATATTTCCAACAAAAAAATTACTTAACTGTTGCAGTATGGAAAACACAATGGGTTGTCCCTGACTTTGCAAAAATTGTAAGAAGACAATAGCTAGTGTTATGCACACAGTAAGAGGACAATGTATTGAATCCGAGCTTCATTATTTTTAACAACCCTTACTTTCAGCAAAACACTCTTGTTCGATCTCTGTCCAACACATTATTCACATAACAGTTGCATCATGGAAAGCATAGTGGGTTGTGCCTCACTTTTTTTTTTTCTGGACTGTAACAAAATAGTCTTTTAAACTTCAATTTTTTGTTTTATGCCACCCAAGCTCTAGCAAAAATAGTAAGAAGACAACAACTGGTGTTATGCACACAGTAAGAGGACAATGTATTGGATCTGAGCTTCATAATTTTTAAGAACCCTTGCTTTCAACAAAACACTCTTGTTCGATCTTTTCCCAACACATTATTCACATAACAGTAGCATCATGGAAAGCACAGTGGGTTGTGCCTCGCTTATTTTCTTTTCTGGACTATATCAAAATAATCTTTTCAACTTCAGTATCTTGTTTTATGACACCCCTTACTTTAGCAAAAACAGTAAGAAGACATCAACTAGTGTTATGCACACAGTAAGAGGACAATGTATTGAATTTGAGCTTCATAATTTTTAAGAACCCTTGCTTTCAGCAAAAAAATTGTTCGATCTCTGCCTAACACATTATTCACATAACAGTTGCATCATGGAAAGCACAATGGGTTGTGCCTCACTTTTTTTTTTCTGGACTGTAACAAAATAGTCTTTTAAACTTCAGTTTCTTATTTTATGACACCCCTTACTCTAGCAAAAACAGTAAGAAGATGACAATTGGTGCTATGCACACAGTAAGAGGACAATGTATTGGATCTGAGCTTCATAATTTTTAAGAACCCTTGATTTCAACAAAACACTCTTGTTCGATCTCTGCCCAACACATTATTCACATAACAGTAGCATCATGGAAAACACAGTGGGTTGTGCCTCACTTATTTTTTTTTCTGGACTGTAACAAAATAGTCTTTTCAACTTTAGTTTCTTGTTTTATGACACCCCTTACTTTAGCAAAAATAGTAAGAAGACAACAACTAGTGTTATGCACATAATAAGAGGACAATGTATTGAATCTGCGCTTCATAATTTTTAAGAACCCTTGCTTTTAGCAAAACACTCTTGTTCGATCTCTGCCCAACACATTATTCACATAATAGTAGCATAACGGAAAGCACAGTGGGTTGTGCCTCACTTATTTCATTTTTTGGACTGTAACAAAAATAGTCTTTTCAACTTCAGTTTCTTGTTTTATGACACCCCTTACTTAAAGAAAAACAGTAAGAAGACAACAACTAGTGTTATGCACACAGTAAGAAGACAACAACTAGTGCTATGCATATAGTAAGAAGACAAGAAAAGTTGCAAATTTTGATATTCCATTTCAATATCCTTATACATTTCGATGAGAAGATGCACAAGAAAAGTTGTAGAATGGAAAACACAAACTGTAACAAAATAGTGTATTCAAGTTCACCGTCAAATTTTATAATAACAATACGCATAAATTGGTGAAATGTAAAAATATTTCGCGTCAATATTACACAATCTGAACAAAATTACAATGCACATTTAATATTGGTCACACTGAAGATTGTGTCAACCATTTACGAACATGTATAATCTCTGTGTTCTCAGCATTTGGAAGCATTTGTCGCACTTTGATTGTCAAGGTGGAATTGACAGCATACAATGTTGGTACCCCGTAATTCTCATGTAGCAGCCTGAAGGAGGGCCTGACACGGTGGATCTCAAACCTGACAATGTGGTTGAATTTCAACACGGCCAACAACCATTCCTCCACAGGACCTTTGTGATTACTAATCACAAATTCCACCTTGAGGAATCTCATAAACCTCATGCTTAGCTGATCCGAAAGATTGTGCCTCTGTATGATAACTGTTGGTCTAATGCACACCTTCCATATGCATCCAGCTAGGAAAAGGTCTCAAATTTCTTGATAAACAGACATTGGCCAATCACATAAATTGACAATCTCTATTTGTAGATTGTAATATTGAACATCCATGCCCATATGCACCCAAACTCCAAAGACGATGTTGAAGAAGTGAGGATAATTATCATATTGCAAATCTGTGTGGTTTGGACCTTTTCTATTAATTATCCTTAACATCTTTTCCCGCAACCTGTACGGGAGGCTGAGTTCCTCGATTCGAGCAAGAATATTGCATGGCAGATACAGGTGGTAGTTCATCAACCAACTAGCCACCCATGCTTGAGAACTGTGAGACATCTTTATAGGACTGCACCAACAAGTTGTAAAATTCCTGAAATGAAAGACAAAACAACTATTTTAGACGGTAGACCTGCATTCTTTAATTAGAAGGACATTGTCAATGCAATGGAAACAACGAAAACATAAGCGAGCAAAGTGGACTTATTTAGATAATGTATGCACTAAAGATATTGTACCTATTTTTTGAACTGAATGAGGCGACACGTGCAATATCTCCAAAGGGCATATGGCAACGCACGATTCAAACTGTGGGAAGAACAATGCCTGAAAGGAAAGAGAACAAAAATTTCAGCACATTCAACAACATTTTCTAATTAGAAACACACGAAATAGTTGGTAAAAAATATTGAAAGTGAAAGAAAACTTTTCATAACTAACTGTGTATGGATGGTGTCTTTTCCAACATGGAAAATAATTTGAGCATTTTAATTCTTGCAATCACATGAGTTGAAGTAATGAATTGTACAAAATATATTTCTGTTACGAACACAAGATGCAAATGATCACAATTGGAGGATGGAAAACACATTGGGTTCTACCAGACATTTTTATTTTATGCAGACTGTAACAAAACAAGGTGTCGAAGTTCACCTTCTTGTCAATCTTAATTATTCTATTTGTAAAATAGGCCTATCTTGGGGTCCACGACAACGAAGAAGAGCTTGTTTGAAGTGTTTGTTCCATAAGGTATTTTTTGTTCCAAAAACCCATTTGTGCCAATTTTTACATACCAGAAATTGAGATGCTATTGTTTTGAAAATAATGCTTGAAAACAAGACTCTACCATTGGAAATGCACTCAATTAGCCAAAATCTAGAAAGGAGTAGGTCTTAAATCATCATCTACTTTTACAAATACAAAGGCTCAAGGCAACACTGATCTACTAAACCCTTACTTTATGCACAAAAAAAGCTCTATCAAACGAGGCTTTAATAGAATACTGTATTCCAAACCTTCCCATGCTCTACCACCATGAAACATGATTAGAAATGTCTGCCCATGCTTTAGCAACAAACTTTTAGCCCCTTTGAATGCACTTTCCTCAGTTACCAACTTGTACGCATCCTTTTTCATTGGAAATCTTCTGTATTTTATAAAGATCAGCAACCAAACATTGAATGGTTCGCTTCCCCTACATGATTCAACAAATACACTTCTTAAATTATATAATGTCATACCAAAAAATGGACTTATGTAAGAAAAGTTATTAAATTTGAACCACACCTTCCATTGGGTTTACACCCGCAAAAGATAGTCGCCAACGAGGACTCCTTTCTCGAGCTTGGAATACTGAAGTGAACAAAAAAATTCATAAACGGAATCATAAAGTTCATGGCGTGGTACAAGCACATACTAGAAAAAGGAATCTTCAATACCATTTCCTATTACAATAAAGATATTGAAATGGGTTTTCTCATACTCACCCGTATTCGATGTTGTATCCTTTGCCACATCCATAGCAGTTGCACCTGAATTCTGACATTGCATATTGACATTCAAATTAAAACTATTGTTCACGAACAATGGAAAGGAGTCATCCAAAGGGGTTCGATGATTTGACTGTTGTGTGGAATGCTTTGTACGCCGGGTTGGGCATCGACGATGATCCCCAGTTGCACTAAACCATGGACGCATGCGAACGGTGCTACTTGCAGCTTGATCAAGATCCATAATGAATTCAAATGGAAATGCATTTGATTGTCGTAGGTCCTCTACAAACCTATCCACACATTTTGCATATGATTGCACCTGTTGTAGAGATTGTGGCAGTGTACGCATCACTTTCTTCAAGAGCTCGTTAGTGTCATTCCAAAGAGACATTGTCACCACATGTTCATCATATACATGAGTCATAGAAGGAGCTTGCACAGGGGTTAGAACATTAGGGTTGTTTTCTTCTACGACCCCCTCTGACAATGTCTCATTGAAATCTATGTTTGAATCAATTGGTTGACCTCCCCTGTCTAAATGAGGACCCAGAAGAAATTTGTATTAGGCTGTAGAAAATGCAAAACACATTTGACTCAAATAAAGTAACACAATTCAAATTGAAATTCAATTACCATGGACCACCCCTTCAACGATAGATGATCTTTTAATCAAGTGAGCAACCTTGACAACATGTTTGCAAGTGTTGCCCTCCAAACTCCAAGGGCAGTCACAAACAAAAAGGTGCTCCCCAAGTTTCCGAACAAGGTAGTGCATTGACCTACTTTGACTTTTCACCCAGTATTGTCCAGGATCTGTTTCTTCAGGAATACAGTCATCGTCTAAAATTGCCTCGGGCCACTCCACACTAGATTGCATATTTAAATATTTTTTGTTCATCAGAAAACCATAATGCTGCAACTTTTCCTTTTGCCTATACAATGGTTCCATTTTATACACAAGTGTGTAATACAAATAGTCCATTCTCCTATTGTATTTTTTTAAACGATCGCACAAGTACCAAGTTTTTAGTACGCAATGGTACGACTTAATGGCTGCATTCGTATCTTGGTTGGCATGTGGGAATAGTCTACAATTTTTTTCCCACATGGTTGCGAACAAAAACATCCAATAGTCAAGTAATCCACAACGTATTAGACGTGACATCAAATAATTTGAATGGTGTGAATCATGCGAGGTGACAAAAATTGTGAGTTGACCAATTCGACCTTCTCCTTCGCACCAAGTCTTCTTGAAGTACTCTAAGAATCAGGCATGATCATTGAACTCCTCAAAGAAAGAGTTCAATAGCTGAGTGACGCAATCTTCGGTGTCAACAATTGCCATCATGATCGTGCCAAGATTGCGGAAGACGTCCATTGCCCTTTCCTTGGCTGCATACTTGTATACATTATTTAGCCAAGCCCTTTTGACATGCCAAAGGCATATAATCACATGACATTGAAAGACAACCCTAATAGACAATACAAACGATATTGTTTATCGCTCGAATGCATGGGAAAGTGGCATTGAAAATGAATAGAAAATGAGAAAGGTACACAAATGAAGAAAGGGATGCACATATTGTATGGCTTGGATCTCTACAGTCGCATCATCGGTAAAAAATGAATTGATTCTCCAGTCGGGCCTTGCTCTTCTTCCACGTTCGAGCAATACGCGTAGCCACGCAGATATGTCCTCAATCTTGTTTCGTGAGGAGACTACCCACACAACTGGCACACCACTCTGTTGCTTGTTGAAAACGAGGAGAGTATACAATGGGTATTGTAGAGAGAACAACTCAACGTGAGCATTGTGAAGTTTATAGCCAGTAAGATCATTGAAAACACGATGAACTATTTGTCAATGTTCATAAGGCCTCACCTCATATTTGTTAGTTGCAAATGTGGAATCCATCGAGATGACTGAATTGTGCGAGCAGCTAACCATCCTATCCAACATCCATGGAGTCTGAACCTCGATAACAAAAGGCATATTGTTCCCATCGGGCCGTTGAAAGTAGAAGAAGTTTTCAAAGTCTTCTCCACTCCACAATAGGATACTTGTGGAATCAACATTGTGTTTTTGTTTGTGAGTACAACGCACCTTTTGCCACGCATTCATTACATCCTTTCTTGTAAGGAATTGATCTCTCTTGGACATCATGCCACATAACAGAGGATCGCTGATGTGTCTATCCATTATTGCATTGACACTGACATCCATGAGAAAAAGGCTTTCAATATAGCTTTTTCACTTTGTGGATAGATTAGCGGAAAACATAGAACGCTTCTCTCCACTTGTGTCATGAATGCCATGGAAAAATTCACCATTTTTATCTACATGGAATATTTATTTATAGATAATATAGGCAACATCGGGTTTGCCTTCCATAACCTTTACCATGAAGTGGTATTTACAACCTCGCTTTTGTATAAACGTTTTATGTGGTTTCTTCTTTGGTGGAGGCCAGTTTCTATTGTCTTTAGGACCGTATTGACACTAGTAGCTGCAAGAAAGGCATCATCTCATCATGTTCAACCAAGAGAGTAAAATATCATACGGCCATAGAAATGAATGTCGATATATACAAACCTCTTATACCAAATTGTTTTACTATAATTTTTGTCATAGACGACACAGGAGGTCGTAGGTTCTCTTATTTTCTTGTCCAAATTTTTTGTTTCTACACCTTCAATGTACATTTCACTGTGAATGAACTGATCAAGTCTTGTAAGAGGAATTTTTGCAACAAGGTTAGGGACCTTATCCTTGTTCACGGAAATAGTAGCCCATTCCAAATCGGAAGACAAAAAAGGAGAGCCTCCATTTTGTACATCTTGCACCTCCAATTCATCTAGCTTCTTCCATTTCAAACCTCTCCCCATTCTACGAAATTGCAACATTGGATGAACACTTAAAATTAGTGTGGATTGTGTGAAGAAGAAGGAAAAAATCATTCATTAAAACATAGATAAAATGTGCTTGCATTTCTCTCACCCACGTAAAACCAATAGGACGTTCTGGCTTCAACCGAGGAAAATTAAAGGTGATAGATTCAATCGAGCTATGCATAAAATATAACACAAACGCATGCTAGAAATTAGACAGTCGAACAACCCAAACACTGTGTTTTCCGAATAACAATTGTTTTCTGCACTTTTCTTTCAATCATGCAAAATTAAAACACAACAATGGAATAGGTGTTAAGAATCAAGCAACCTACCATGAGACAACCCTTGACAGTTGAACATGGACATTCAAATAACTAAAACCCAACACTATGTTTTCCAAATCACAATAATTTTCTGCACTTTTCTTTCAATCATGTGATATACAAACACAACAATGGAATCTGTGATTTTGAATACATTCATATGGTTTTCTAACATTCCATGTTTCAAACCAGGAGGTGTTAAGAAGAAATAAACCCACCATGAGATAAACCTTCACATCTAAACATGGAAATTCAAATAACTGAAACCCAACACTGTGTTTTACAAATCACTTTTCTTTTTTTCCAATTGATTTTGTTAATCATGTGAAAGTTAAACACAACAATGGAATGTGTGATTTGGAAGATAGACATATTGTATTGTAATATTCCATATTGCAAAACCCTGGGTTTTAAGAAACAAGCAACCCACCATGACACAAACCCCTACATTTAAACAAGGAGATTCAAATATCTGGAACCCAGCACTATGTTTCCCATTCAAAATTATTTTGTGGAGTTTTCTTATCAATCGACTGAAATTTATACACACAATGGAATGTGTGATTTGGAAGATAGTCATACTGTATTGTAAAATTCCATATTGAGACAAGGAAAGATAAAAACAACAAACTAATTTGACAAAATGATTTCTTTTAAAATTCACAAATTCAGCAAATATAACATCAACTCTATTCGACTCAGCAAATATCATATTGAAGAATGATCGCAGAAGCACAAAGACATTTGTGATCAAGAAGATATTTACAAACTAAAGGATTGAATCTTATTTCCTTTTTTCTCAATACAAAATATGGGTTCAAAGGCTCCATGGCTGCATAACAAACACTGTTTCCATTACACCCTATGAAATCGGTTACTATTCATAATTACAAAATTTACATGCATGTAAATTAAAGATTAAGTTTCAGTCGATAGAAAACAAGTTCACTAAACATCCGGAGGAAGTGGACCCAGTAAAATCTCCGCAAGCATTTCGTTAAGCAAATTATTAAATTCCGCTCGCTCTTCCTCTCTATCTAGGACAAAGATCACCCTCCAATATTCAGCATAGGTGGACTTTTCCTTCCATGCAAGCGAACGTAGCTCAGAAACAATGTTGAGTTTTTCCTCCTCGAGCCCAATTAGATTAGGCTGAATGATTGGTACTGGCTCGTTTTCATGTTCCGCAACTTCACCAGGAAGCACCATGTCGAACAAAAACCTAGGATAAAAAATCTGCCACCTTAACAAAAATGTGGGTGTTAGGAAACAAGCAACTAACCATAACAAAACCCTTTACATTTCAAGTGGATGATTAAAATAATTGAAACCCAGCACTGTGTTTCCCATTCAAAATTATTTTTTGGAGTTTCTTTTTTCAATGGTGAGAAATTAAAACACAACAATGGAATGTGTGATTTTGAAGACATTCGAGCAACCGAAATACTCCAATTCTATTTCCCAAATTTAAAAGACAAAGAACTTGTAAAACCCTCTACATTAAAACAATGAGATTAAAAAAAATGAAACCCAACACTGTTTCCCATTGAGAATAATTTTGGACAGTTTTTTTTATTGAAACCCAGCACTGCGTTTCCCATTCAGAATTATTATTTGCAGTTTCTTTTTTCAATGGTGCGAAATCGAAACACAATAATGGAATGTGAGATTTTGAAAACATTTGAGCAACTAAAATACTCCACATTATGTTTCCCAAATTTCAAAGACAAAGAACTTGTAAAACCCTCTACATTAAAATAAGGAGATTCAAAAAAATGAAACCCAAAACTGTGTTTCCCATTAAGAATAATTTTGTACAGTTTTTTTATTGAGACCCAGCACTGCGTTTCCCATTCAAAATTATTGATTGCAGTTTCTTTTTTCAATGGTGCGAAATTGAAACACAACAATGGAATGTGTGATTTTGAAGACATTCGAGCAACCGAAATACTCCACATTTTGTTTCCAAAATTTCAAAGACAAAGAACTTGTAAAACCCTCTACATTAAAACAAGGAGATTAAAAAAAATGAAACCCAGCACTGTGTTTTCCATTGAGAATAATTTTGGACAGTTTTTTTTATTGAAACCCAGCACTGCGTTTCCCATTCAAAATTATTTTTTGCAGTTTCTTTTTTCAATGGTGTGAAATTGAAACACAACAATGGAATGTGTGATTTTGAAGACATTCGAACAATTGAAATACTCCGCATTCTGTTTCCCAAATTTCAAAAACAAAGAACTTGTAAAACCCTCTACATTAAAACAAGAAGATTCAAAAAAATGAAACCCAACACTGTGTTTCCCATTTAGAATAATTTTGTACAGTTTTTTATTGAGACCCAGCACTGCGTTTCCCATTCAGAATTATTATTTGCAGTTTATTTTTTCAATGGTGCGAAATTGAAACACAACAATGGAATGTGTGATTTTGAAGACATTTGAGCAACCAAAATACTCCCCATTTTGTTTCCTAAATTTCAAAAACAAAGAACTTGTAAAACCCTCTACATTAAAACAAGGAGATTAAAAAAAATGAAACCCAACACTGTGTTTCCCATTGAGAATAATTTTGACCAGATTTTTTATTGAAACCCAACATTGCGTTTCCCATTCAGAATTAGTTTTTGCACTTTCTTTTTTCAATGGTTCGAACTTGAAACACAACAATGGAATGTGGATTTTGAAGACATTTGAACAACTAAAATACTCTGCATTCTGTTTCCCAAATTTCAAACACAAAGAACTTGTATAACCCTCTATTTTTTGCAGTTTCTTTTTTCAATGGTGCGAAATTGAAACACAACAATGGAATGTGTGATTTTGAAGACATTCGAGCAACCGAAATACTCCACATTTTGTTTCCTAAATTTCAAAGACAAAGAACTTGTAAAACCCTCTACATTAAAACAAGGAGATTCAAAAAAATGAAACCCAGCACTATGTTTCCCATTGAGAATAATTTTGTACAGTTTTTTTATTGAGACCCAACACTGCATTTCTCATTCAGAATTATTTTTTGCAGTTTCTTTTTTCAATGGTGCGAAATTGAAACACAACAATGGAATGTGTGATTTTGAAGACATTCGAGCAACTGAAATACTCCACATTCTGTTTCCTAAATTTCAAAGACAAAGAACTTGTAAAACCCTCTATTTTTTGCAGTTTCTTTTTTCAATGGTGCAAAATTGGAACACAACAATGGAATGTGTGATTTTGAAGACATTCGAGCAACTGAAATAATTCACATTCTGTTTCCCAAATTTCAAAGACAAAGAACTTGTAAAACCCTCTACATTAAAACAAGGAGATTAAAAAAAATGAAACCCAACACTGTGTTTCCCATTGAGAATAATTTTGGACAATTTTTTTTATTGAAACCCAGCACTGCGTTTCCCATTCAAAATTATTTTTTGCAGTTTCTTTTTTCAATGGTGTGAAATTGAAACACAACAATGGAATGTGTGATTTTGAAGACATTCGAGCAACCAAAATACTCCACATTTTGTTTCCCAAATTTCAAAAACAAAGAACTTGTAAAACCCTCTACATTAAAACAAGGAGATTCAAAAAAATGAAACCCAGCACTGTGTTTCCCATTGAGAATAATTTTGTACAATTTTTTTATTGAAACCCAGCACTGTGTTTCCCATTCAGAATTATTTTTTACAGTTTTCTTTTTTCAATGGTGCAAAATTGAAACACAACAATGGAATGTGTGATTTTGAAGACATTTGAACAACTGAAATACTCCACATTTTGTTTCCCAAATTTTAAACACAAAGAACTTGTAAAACCCTTTGCTTGCAACAAAATTACCCATCACCTCGATTTTGTGTGTATTCTCCTCCAAATCCTCCACGTGCACTCCACACTTCAGCTAATTTGGTCAATATTCTCCTCGAATTCATGCACGTGCTCTCAGACCTTCAGCTTTCATTTTCAATGTGTAGACAGGAAACATGAAACAAATAGTATTTTCGCCTTACTTTCTCCAAACAGAAAAGGCCCACGTCATTCCCTTCCACTTTTCCCGCGCTGCACAAGAAACTTGTCGACGTAGCTAACCCGCTCGCTTTCTGCGCCCGACAACGGGCGAGAAAACGCACCTAACAACGCCGTTAACTCTTGCTTGATCATAGATGGACGTTTCGTCCCCTCCGCCGGTTTCATGCATCTGGCGGGCCTCGCACTATGACGGTCTCATCATGTTATGTATGTATCCATGTATGTTAATTTGTATTTTTTGGATACGTTTTTCGATGTACCTAGGTGAATTTTGTCTAGCAGTTAGTCGGCTCCATAAATTCATACCACATAAAATACATATTAAAAAAACCCAAATCGAAATCTTTATGGCGACGAAAGGTTTTGAAAAGCCATTGTTATGGTTGGGTTGGCTTACCCAATCGAGCCCTCATTTGGGGAGGGTGTGACCTCTGTGGGGACAACATTGGTTGCCCACATAGCACCGACCTCCCCAAGTGGGGGCGGCAGATGTGGGCAGCCACACCTCCCCAATACATAAACACTTAAAAACTTTTATAAAAATCTACGATATATTATGATTGTTGTACAACATTTTTTTTTTATAAGATTTTTTAATATGAATTTCCCAAAAGGAATTTCTACAGGTATCTTCAACAATATATATATATATCTTAATATATATATATATATATATGTATATATATCTTAATATCAAATTGATTGTCTAGCTGGGAAAATTTTTACAATTTTCTACAGGAAATAATTATAAAAATTTCCAGAGCAGTAAATTTTACAAAAAAAATCTACAGAAGGTTGTCTCAAACTTTTAACCGAGGTTTACAATTTTCCCCAGCCAACAAAACTAATTGGAAGAAAACGACAAACTCTACAAGAAGATCTTTCCTCATTCAAACAAGATTTTCCCCAAATTTTGACAAGAAGATTTTAAATCCATTCCTATAGAGATTTTTCAAATCTTCTATTGCTTTCCCTTTGGGATTTCTATTGCTTAAAAATAATTCCCTACAAAAGCTATAAAGCTTTTACGACTATTTTCCAATTCCAAACAAATCAAAACTTAAAACTTAAAACAATTTCTACAAAAGCTCTTAAATTTTTACAACAATTTTCCAAACATGACAATCTTTCAAATTTAGAAATTATTTAAAAGCTTCTAAATAAATAACATATTCTTCTTGTACAAACAATCTTTTCCAGAACAACAAATTATTCTAATAGCCTTTCCAAATTGAAATTAAATAAAACAATTTAAGGAACTTGTTTCCAGATGCTTGAGGAAATGATGTATGAACTATAGCTTCGCCTTTAGATTCCAATTTTCCAAAGCTTCTTCAAACAAAATCAAAGCTTCTTCCAAATATTCACTTTTCCAGAAAGATTAAAATAAAACTAGAGCCAAAGTTTTCCCGAGAACTTCTTTCCCCAAATTTTCAACAACAAATTTCAACTCCCTCTTTCAATTTTCAACAACCTCCCGAAGTATCTTCTCTCCTTGCCATGAAGTAGCCTCTTTCCTCTTTTAGTTACAGAAAATATTCTCTCTGAGAATTAATTCCCAACAACAGTGTTTAATATTTCTAACACATGTCACAAAATAAAATATCTTCTCAACCAATTCATAGATAATTCCTCTAGATATTTTCTAACATATTTGTGCATATAATAATTCAAAATTCACATATTACTTTCTAATTAAATTAAATTTAATTACTTTATAAAATAAATTTAATCTCAAAGGTTAAATCACTTTACAAAATAAAATAAATTTAATTAATTAAATTAAATACAAACTTCTATCACAAAAATCGAGATTAATTAAATAATCACTTAAAAATATTATAAGCATTAATTTCTCATAACACATACCTTGCAACATAAATAAACAAAAAGGCCAAAATGGGACAACATGACATCAAAGCATGACCAAAAAAAGACTGACGACACACTATGACTAGGGTTGTGGTATGACAAGGACAACCTGTTACTATCTCCCCATCAACTATTCGTTGGGCAACGGACACACTCAAACCTGTGAATCCAGGTGGAGTTGATGTCCTGTACCTACAATCCTGCAATCAAAATATATGTCGTACATGTATATATATAATCAATCACATCGTGAAGAGAGAATCACAAAATCGTAGGGTGCTCACAAGCGAGTGATGCAATCTCGTTCCCTTTACCAATACAGTGTCACATCAAAACTGACGAATATAAACATCAATTAACTACAGATGAGCATATATCAATATCAACTCAAATAAGCAACTATGCTAACTAGAAAACATATCATAATCATTAAACATCAATAAAATGTACCATCACATCACAATATAAAAACCATCATCGCTCCAATGTCAACAATCAAATAACAACAATATAGTATCATGGTCTACCAAAGTAAAAATACTGTTTGGAAATATAAGCAAAGCAGAGTAAAAACTTTCTGAGCATATGAGAAAAATAGAGGGGTGTTATATCCTCCCCCCCTAGGGTCAATCTTACTCCCGGAATCTTGTGAACAAATAGGGATAGAGCTCCCTCATCCTAGTCACATCCTCCCAAGTAGCCAAAAAATCATCTTTAGGATCCCACTGGACCCTAACCTACTCAATATCTTGACCCCTAAGGGCAAGTCTCCTAGGTTGTGTGACAGCCACAGGGTCCAAATCCAATTGCTCGTTCTCTACTTGTAAGGCATTCCAATCAAGGATATGAGATATATCAGGGTGATAAGGCCTGAGTACAACATGAAATACAACATGAATGCATGAGAGACTGGGTGACAAAGCAAGACGATAAGCTACTAGAACAATCTTCTCAAGAATCTTGAATGGCCCGACAAAGTGAGGTGCAAGCTTAGAGCCCTTTCCATATCGGATTGGACTCTTTCGCGGAGGCACTTGCAAAAAGAATCGATCACCTACTACAAACTGACGATGCACTCGATGTGCATCCGCATACTTTTTCTGCCTATCCTGTGCAGCAACCAAATGTTCCCTGATTTGAATCACCTACTACTCCATATCTTGAAGTATCTCAAGACCCAATATAACTCTATCCTCTAACCGATCCCAACTCAAGGGAGTCTGACACGGTCATCCATACAATGCCTGGAATGGAGGCATACCAAATAAAATTTGTTAATTGTTATTATAAGCAAACTCCACTAAATGGAGATAATCCTCCCATCGTATTTGTTGGTCCATCAAATACATGCACAACACATCCTCAAGGATTTGGTTGATCCTCTCAGTGTGTCCATCTATCTCAGGGTGATACGTTGAACTAAAGTTCAACTGCGTCCCCATAGCATGTTGCAATGACGTCCAAAGAGCTGAGGTAAACATAGGATCCCTGTCAAAAATGATTCGACAAGGAATGTTGTGCAACCTAACTATATCTCCCATGAACACTCTAGCAATGGAAAAAGCATTATAGGATGAATGTATAGGCGAGAAGTGTGCTACCTTCGTCAGCCTATCCACCGTCACCATAATGGTATTATGTCGTCACGAAGAGTTGGGTTACCCAATAATGAAATCCAATGAGATTATATCCCACTTCCACTTTGGCACCAAATGTGGTTGCAAAAGTCCTACTGGATGCTGGTGTTCAACCTTCAATCATTGACACTCCAAATACCTCGACACAAAGTTAGCAATATCTTGCTTCATACCTACCCAAAAGTAAAGGTGTCATAAATCGACATCCATCTTCTTCACTTCAGGGTGAGTTGAATATGGTGCCCGATGTGCCTTTATCATAACCAAGGTATGAAGATCTCTAGAAGGTGGAACATAAATGCGACCCATGTGCCTCAACAACCCATCTGACTCTAGAGAATAACCCAAGAATTTTCCCTCCAAAATCCTACATGCCTCTATCTCTGATCTCACCTCCTGATACCAACTGTCTATTGGAAGTGTAGAAAGAATCTGACTCCTCAAATCCACACCAAGAGTCAACTCTGACAACTCGTTTCTTCTTCTGCTGAGAGCATCGACAACTACATTCTCCTTCCCCTAGATGAACTTCACCTTGAAGTCATACTCACAAAGAAACTCCATCCATCGCCTTTGTCTAGTATTAAGATTAGGCTATGTAAAGATGTATTGTAGGCTGTGATGGTCACTATGCAACTTTATTTTATGCCCCAAAAGGAAATGCCTGTATCTCGTCAAAGCATGTACTACTGCTACTAACTCAAGATTGTGTGTAGGGTAATTCAACTCATGATCCTTGATTTTGTGAGACTCATACACAATAACTCGACCATATTGCATCGAGACTGATCCTAATCCCTCCAAAGACGCATCTGTATAGACAAGAAAATCTCCAATAGGATCAGGTATTGCAAGAATCAGTGCACTGGTCAACCTCTCCTTCAGAGTCTGAAATGTTACCTCACACTACTCTATCCAAATGAACCTCTTCCCTTTCCTCTAAAGAGAAGTGATAGGATGTCCTATCCTCGAGAAACTCTAAACAAAGTGCCTGTAGTAACCTGCTAACCCCATGAAACTGTGTATCTCTACCACATTAGTGGGTGCAGGCCAATCAATGATCACTTGGATCTTCACAGGGTCCATTAAAATACCCTCACCTAATATCACATGTCCAAGGTACTCAACCTCAGTCTTAAAGAACTCGCATTTGGACAGGTTAGCGTACAACTGATTATCCCTCAAACACTGCAAAACCTGCCTCAGATGCTCCTCATGCTCTTCTACTGTCTTGGAATAGATCAATATATCATCAAGGAATACAAGTATGAATCTATCCAGATAGGTGTGAAAGACTTTATTCATCAAGCTCATGAACACAAAATACTTATTCGTCAACTCGAACAATACCACCATAAACTCGTAGTGACCGTAACGAGTGCAAAAAGTCATCTTATGAATGTCAGAATCAAATATGCATAGTTGATGATACCCTGACTTAAGATCGACTTTAGAAAATATCGTAGCACCCTTGATCTAATCAAACAAATCATCAATCCTAGGTAGGGGATATCGGTTCTTGATTGTCACTTTATTTAGTTGACGGTAGTTTATGTAGAAACAAAGAGAACCATCCTTCTTCTTCACAAAATAACTGGTGCTCCCCAAGGTGAAACACTAGGGCAAATGAAACCCTTCGCTAGCAACTCCTTCAACTGCAAGTGGAGCTCCTTAAGCTCCTATGTAGTCACACGATACAAAACTCATGAAATAGTCTCAGATCCAGGTATAAGATCAATCTTGAAATCAATGTCACGCTGAGGTGGCATCCCTAGAATCTCATCAGGAAACACATTTGCATATTGCTGAAGTATAGGGTGGCTATCAACTGAAACCTTCTCCTCACTATCACCCAAGTCCAAGTCATCCATAATCACTACAAACAACTGACATCCCTGATGTACACATCTTCTCAACTGCATAGTCGAGATCATCCTCAATGATATGGGTCTCTGAACTCACACTATATCGACCTCTCTACTAGATATAGCAACGCATCGAATCGACATACGTCAACAATCAATGACATCTCTGTGTGCCTCAAGCCAATCCATCCCTAAGATAATGTTATACGACCCCAATGGTATAATGCAGAGGTCTAATGTTGTGTGAAATGATCCAACCTCCAATCTACAGTTAGCTACTGGGGAATGCATTGCAAATTTAACACCGAAGGCCAATTTGACCTGCCACTTATCATCCTTCTTTACTGCTCTTAGTCTACATTGTGCCACGAAAAATGATGAAATAAAGGAATCTGATGCTCTTGAATCAAATAAAATTGTAACCCTGTTACCCTGTAACATACAAGAAGTCTCAACCACTATGCCCTGATTCTTAGCTTGGCAGTTGTCAACTGTAGAAAAAACTCGATGACCTTTGTCTGCATCTCCAACAGTCAGTTCTAACACCGCTGACCTTTGAGTGTAACCTGATGTGCCCTTATTAGGATGTTGTCAAAATATGTGACCCTATTGGCTAGAAGCATAACATCTTGTACCCCTACCAAAACCTCTACCTCCAAGAGGTGCACTTGACTGCTGAATGCTACCCCTATAGGTAGACTATGTGCTATGTCCCAACTACTCAAAGTTGGGGTGTTTGTTTTACCTCTAGTTCTTGTCACCACCAGACTGATACATGTCTCCCTATCTCTGCTAGAAATTATTTTGTTTCCCTTGTGCACTCTGCTACTAACCACTCTATGCAAGCACCTATTGAGTCCTAGGTGGTCTAGCTCCCTGTGCCTAGCCACTATGTGAACTAGGCCCTACAAATGAAGCATTGCCTATCTGCACTCCAATATGGCCTCCCAACACCATCGCCAAGTTCTCCTCAACCATCCTAGCCTTCTCCACCGATGTCTCCATGGTCTTGGGTTTGAAAAACCGAACACCACCACTGATCCAGGTATTTAAGCCCCTAAAAAAGTGTTGGACAAGCATGCCCTTATCATCACCAATGCCAACGAACTGCTTGAGATCATAGAAACAACACTCATACTGTTCCACCGATATGGCCATTTGTCGCAAGGCATGGAATTCATCTCCACAAGGTTGATGCCAATGATCAGAAAGGAATCTAGGTCTAAACCTCTCCAAAAACATATCCCATGAAACAAAATTAATATCAATTCAGAGCTTCTGCTCCTCCAACCTCCACTGAGTAGATGCAAATCCTCTCAAATACATGATCACACACTTGGCCTTGGTGTTTCTACCGTAAGGGTGCATAGAAAAACACCGATTCAGGTCAATCAACTAGGTCTCAGCCTCAAGTCCATTGCCAGAACCGTCAAAAGTGTGTGGGCGAGCTCTAAGTAAATCTCTCATGTGAGTGGCTATGACTGCCTCTAACTATGCTAGTACCTCTCTCTCACCAATATTATTTTGATCTTTGCCCTACCTCGACCCAAGGCGAGCAAGTGTCTCCTCTAACCAATGAAGCAACTGAGCGCCCTCGATCCCCGGTGGATCCTAATGTTGATCACCACCTCCCGAAGCATTCTGGGAAGCCTGATGCTCCTCACAATCAGATTCGAGGGGAGTATGGGGAGGTGAATCTTGTTGACTACCTCTACGACCGCCTCCATGGCCACGACCTCAACCTCTACCTCAACCTCACCTAGATGGCATGATCCTACATAGACACACCAAGGTATAGGACAAAGTACACAAAATTAAATACTACATAACTAACAACTTAATGGGTTCAACATTATCCCAGAGCACCCAGTGTTTAAACTTGGGATCTGATACCATGTGTAACGCCCCGCCATGTAACCTTAGAGGAAGATGCAACTACAACGGAAGCGTAATTTTATTTTTTTTAAAGTATAATTAATAATAATTAAAGTGAACTACACTAATGGATACATCCTCTAAGGTACACAACAAAAATTACATCTAAATCCCATAACATATAAAAATAAGCTAATCTATAGCATATAAAATAATACATCGTGAATAAAGAACATATATTCCATAGCATTATAAACATCTCATAAGATAACAAAGTACATAAAAAGAACCATTCGTAGATTGCATTCAATTCCAAATAGTAGTTACAAAGCTCATTTCAAAAATGAGGAAGATCATACAATAACAAGAATCCTCCTTGAATACAAATGAGGAGTAGTACATATACAAAGTGTTCAACTAATACAATAGATCAAAAAAATGGTACAAAACAACTGGAACACGTGAGCTCTCCAATCTGGAAGATCTCGCCATCACGAACATAAAGAGGAAACCCAACGATGTAAGGTGCATGTTCCACCCAACCAAGTGGTGCCCGAAGGCCCACCCCTCATGCTAGAAGATAGTAAAAAGGTTTCCTAGACAAAACCAACAACCTCTAGACACAGGAAATTAACAAGACTGAACTAAACATATACAATACAATACATAATGTTACATTGCTTCTAGAGTAAAATAATCATGTATGTCAACTGAACCATACACACAGACTGTTGTCATAGGATGAGTATCATTACAAAGCTGCATGGGTTACCCTGACTGATCTTCCTAGGCCCCGACCCTCATCTCGGGTTAACCTGGTAGCCTCTCACGACCCCCGGCCCCACATGCAAACCTATGTGAAATCAATTATCTTTCAAAGGGACAAGATAATGATCTTTCCATTCCAGGCCTTCTCATCTCATCCGAAGACTAAATAAGCCCTTGAGCCCATGAGAGAGGCACAATTATTCTTGTTAAGTATTTATAGTTACCCTTTCCCCTAATACATTTATTAAATTCCCACTGAGTTAACTAAATCTCACATGAGTTACCCTAGCACCACTTTGTGCGTCGGTCCCCATTGAGAGCCACTCCCTTATAAACAACACATGGATCTAATCCGTAACCTAAGGGTAAACACAGTGCACAAAACCAAATAATAAATCCCAATCCAAAATATAAGAGGCATCACATCCCCATTCATAGTAACCGGGTGTTTAACTAAAATACAACCAAGTGCACTACCCAAGGGAAATCAAAGGGCTGAACCAAAACTCACAACCCCCTCATAAAATAACATCATCTGGAAGACTTACATAAACAATTAACAGATTTCCCCAAACAACGTGAACAAAAGAAATCATATTTTAAATAAGCAATTCAGGCATAGTAATTAAAACTACCATTAGGATTTCCTAAATCCAATTTTCATCTCAAGAAAATACAATAACTTACTGTTCACAATAATCTAATTTAATACCATTTCGTTACAGACAATATAAAAATTATATCAAATTGTTTATTTCAATTTCCTAATTACACCAATATAAAAATTAGCTTCCTCTTTTAACACATTTAATTTTACATGCATGTGATTAGTGCATTTACATGCAACTACTATAGAAATACATTTAATATATATATATATATATATATATTAAATGTATATATAATTATATATATGTATATATACAATTATATATATATTATTTAAATATTTAAACCAATTACAATTTCTATACAATTATAAATATATATACATTTAAATTTATACACACACACACACACACACACACACACACACACACACACACACACACACACACACACACACACACACACACATATTATATTAAATCAAATTTGAATAAATCAAAGTTCATAAATTCATACCACATAAAATACATATTAAAAAAAACCCAAATCGAAATCTTTATGGTTACGAAAGGTTTTGAAAAGCCATTGTTATGGTTGGGTTGGCTTACCCGTTGAGCCCTCATTTGGGGAGGGCACGACCTCTGTGGGGGCAGCGTTGGCTGCCCACACAACGTCGGCCTCCCCAAATGGGGGCGACGGTTGTGGGTAGCCATGCCTCCCCAATACATAAACACTTAAAAACTTTGATAAAACTTGCGATATATTATGATCGTCATACAACATTTTTTTTTTTATAGGTTTTTTTTAATATGAATTTCCCAAAAGGAATTTCTATAGGTATATATATATATATATATATATATATATATATATATATATATAAATACATGCATATATATGCATACATACATATATGTATACATACACATATATAATAACCATACATATATATATGTATATATGCATAAATAAATATATATGGGTGAAGGTGATTGATCCACATATATATACACTTTATATATATATTTATTTATGTATATATACATATATATATGTATGTATATATATATGTATGTATATATATGTATTATATATATATACATACATATATATATATACATACATATATATATGTATATATACATAAATAAATATATATATATGTATATATATGTATATGTACATAAATAAATATATATACATATGTATATATATATTTATTTATGTATATATACATATATATATATATATATATACATACATATATATATATATATACATATATAAATTCTTGAAAATGATTGTCCAGCTAGGCAAATTTTTACAATTTTCTACAAGAAATAATTACAAAACTTTCCAGAGCAGCAAATTTTACAAAAAAAATCTACAGAAGGTTGTCTCAAACTTTTAACCGAGGTTTACAAATTTCCCCAGCCAACAAAACTAATTGGAAGAAAATGACAAACTCTACAGGAAGATCTTTCCCCATTCAAATAAGATTTTCCCCAAATTTTGACAGGAAGATTTTAAATCCATTCCTATAGAGATTTTCCAAATCTTCTATTGTTTTTCCTCTGGGATTTCTATTGTTTAAAAACAATTCCCTACAGAGGCTCTAAAGCTTTTACGACTATTTTCCAATTCCAAACAAATCAAAACTTAAAACAATTTCTACATAAGCTCTTAAACTTTCACGACAATTTTCCAAACACGATAATCTTTCAAATTTACAAAATATTTAAAAACTTCTAAATAAATAACATATTCTTCTTGTATAAACAATCTTTTCCAGAACAACAAATTATTCTAATAGCCTTTCCAAATTGAAATTAAATAAAACAATTTAAGGAACCAGTTTCCGGATGCTTGAGGAAATGATGTATGAAGTATAGCTTCGCCTTCAGATTCCAATTTGCCAAAGCTTCTTCAAACAAAATCAAAGCTTCTTCCAAATATTCACTTTTCCAAAAAGATCAAAACAAAACCAGAGCCAAAGTTTTCCCGAGAACTTCTTTCCCCAAATTTTCAACAACAAATTTCAACTCCCTCTTTCAATTTTCAACAACCTCCCAAAATATCTTCTCTCCTTGCCATGAAGTAGCCTCTTTCCTCTTTTAGTTAAAGCAAATATTCTCTCCAAGGATTAATTCCTAACAACAGTGTTAAATTCTAACACATGTCACAAAATAAAATATCTTCTCAACAAATTCACAGATAATTCCTCTAGATATTTTCTAACATATTTGTGCATATAATAATTCAAAATACACATATTAATTTCTAATTAAATTTAATCTAATTAATTTAATTACTTTATAAAATAAATTTAATCTCAAAGATTAAATCACTTTACAAAATAAAATAAAATAAATTAAATACAAAGCTTCTATCACAAAAATCAAGATTAATTAAATAATCACTTAAAAATATTATAAGCATTAATTTCTCATAACACATACCTTGCAACATAAATAAACAACGAGGTCAAAATGGGACAACATGACATTAAAGCATGACCAACAAAGACTGACGACACACTGTGACTAGGGTTGTGGTATGACAAGGAAAACCTGTTACTATCTCCCCATCAACTATTCATTGGGCAATGGACACGCTCAAACTTGTGAATCTAGGTGGAGTCGATGTCCTATACCTGCAATCTTGCAATCAAAACATATGTCGTACATGTATATATAATCAATCACACCGTGAAGAGAGAATCACAGAATCACAAGGCACTCACAAGCGAGTGATGCAATCTCGTTCCCTTCACCAATACAGTGTCACATCAAAACTGACGAATCTAAACATCAATTAACTACAGATGAGCATATATCAATATCAACTCAAATAAGAAACTATGCTAACTAGAAAACATATCATAATCAATAAGAATCAATAAAGTGTACCATCACATCACAGTATAAAAACCATCATTGCTCCAATGTTAGCGATCAAATAACAACAACATAGTATCATGGTCTACCAAAGTAAAAACACTATCTCGAAACATAAGGAAAGTAGAGTAAACAGTGCCTGAACATATGAGCAAAATGAAGGGGTGCTACATAAAGTAACTCTTAAATGAACTTAAAAAAATTTCTCTCTTTATATAGAAAACACACTTATCTAAAAGATCCATAGAGATATAGTTCTATATTTAAAAATAAATAAAAATTAGAACAAAAAGTATATTACTCATTTAAAAATGAAAGTAAAACAAATGTATTATCAAAAAGGAGTTTTTAAAAAGAATTAATTAAATAATATAGATAAAATAACTATTAAATAAAAGTTTAAAAATAATTCTAAATTAAAATAGAACAAAATTTAACTAAAATAGTTTTTTTTTATTTTTTATTTAAAATTGTAGTATAAAAGAATACTTATTTGTTGATTTTCAATTTTTTCATTTGATTTATTTTCTTCAAAATTTATTTTATGTGTTGCTTACCATTTAATTAATAAATCTCTTATTCTCAAGATAGCTATGTTTTTATCAAACTAACATAATAAATTTACCATGGTCTCAGATTCTTGATTATGAAGGTCTTCCTTTCCGTTGTAGGAGATGTTTTTCTAGAGGTCATTTGGCTGCAAATTGTCATAAATCTCATCGGAGCCATGCTACTTGGTGGAAATATGCTCTTCATGAGAATCTTACTATGGGTGAATCTTATGATGATTCCGAGGAAGATTTTGAGGATGATGACTTGGACCCTAAAGTCGTGGCTTCTTCTATTGATGGTTCTTAGTTGTCACCCGATGTTGTTGTTGCTTCTAGGTCTTCTATAGTTGTTGTTGGGGCTTCTGGCTCTGTTGTTGTTGTTGGTATTGGTGGTTCTTTTGCAGTTGTTGGTTCATCTATAGTTTCTACTAATGCGGTTGGTTTGTTTATAGCTGCTGCTGTGGCTAGTGAGGTTGTTGTTGTTGTTGTTGTGACTGCTAGTTTATCTGTAACTCCTGTTGTTGTTGGTTGTGGGAGTGACACTCCTGGTTCTTCTCCTCTTTTACCTTTGGTGGCTTGTCCTTCGACTTCCCCTTGCTCCATTCCTTCGGAGGATGATCTTTCTTGGATGGTTGTGCAAAGAAGGAAGAGAGCTCTCCCTAAGCATAATCATTCCTCTCAGTCCCTTGTAAATTTTGTTCATCTTGGTCGAAAGGCTGCACGTGTGGTTTAGCTTTGTTTTTCCCACTGTTGCTTGATGTTGTTTGGTTGTTTTTCTTCTTTGTTTATCTTTGGAGCAACTATTTGTATCTTTTTGTGGTTTTTGGGTGTTTGGATGTTGCTGACTGTCTAGTGTTGTATCTTTTTGAGCATCATTTTGTACCTAAAATTGTAAAGGGTTTTAGGTCCCTTCAAAACCTGTTTTCCCTTATAATCAAAACATAATAAATTTAAATAAACATATTTAATATATGTTAATAGATGTAGTTTATAGATATAGAAGACAAACTACATTTACTAAAAACCCATGGAAGTACAAATCCTAAAATAGAGGTATGACGACTTTAATAAATTTTTATGCAAACACCTTTTCTCTCTTGTCCTAATAGCAGGTTTTTTCTTGAAATCACCTCTCTAGACTTGATTATTTTTTGATTATTTTTATACTCTAACTCACCTATGTTATTTCTATAATTTTCTTTATCAATTGCATTATATTAAAATTATTATTTTTCTCTTTGTTGTACTGTATTTTTCCTACAACAATTATCGCTACTAAATACTTATGTTGAGTCTAGAGTCACTATTTTAATTATGCAATGAATATAAATGGTTTTTCACATAAATTGGTTACACATCTAAGATTATTGGTCCTAGCAGGTTTGTTTTAAGAACTACATTGAGATCCATTGCATGATTCTCAATGAATTTATTCTAAAAGGTTCCTATTTATCAAGAATTGATATAACTATCATGGATTTTGTTTGTGCCTTTAAAACCATTATTTAAGAACATTTATATGTTACCCACCTCTAACAATAATATTATGACATCTCTAGTGTGTTATTAAGGACATATAATGGTATTATATTTAACACCATCTATTATATTATTTTGTCAATATAGGCAAGACCCAAATGCATAGATGTATTCTATCATAAGGTGAAAGTTCAAATTTGTGTCTCACATAAGGTCAACTTATTAGCACAAAATAATTTAAGTATTTCTATCTAAAAGAAAATTTTGGTCAAACGGGGACCAAAATGGATGGCGTGCCTGTGCTTCCAAGAGCTAGGGCATCCGTGCCCTAGCTTGTGAATGAACTGTTCTTGTGCTTGCGCGAGGAGGGTGAGGTCTATTTGCTGTCTAGGGGGGTTGTTTTTTGCCTGCGTTTCCTGTGCGTCGCCTGGGTGTTGGCCCGCGATCTTCCTTGGTGGTTTTTGTGTGTTGCTTGGGTGTGTGGCGAATGATCTTCATTGGTTAGGGCTTTTGGGCGCACGGGGACTCCTTGTTGTTTTGTGCAATGCGCATGCTATTGGGGGCCTCGGTGGTGGGGCATGCTTGTGCATGTTTGGCTCAAACTGCTGGGGGAGTGTGGGCTTTGGGGTGTGTGGTGGGAAGGACTCATTGATTCCCCATTTTCTTGAAGGGTTGAGCTATGTGGGTAGGGTTTGGAAGGGTTGGTGGTCGGTTTTGTTTGGTCGCCGCTAGATCTTAAGTTTCAATGCCTATGGGGGAGTCTTCGCAGGGCCCGGTGGGAATGGAATTTTGGACTGCGATTGGATCAAATCCGCCATTGCATGCAACAAAAATGATTGACAATAGCCTTTTCTTTCAGGATTCGACAGAAGGCGGTGTCTACATGTTCGGGGGACCTCGCATCACTAAAGTTAATGGATGTATTGAGTGGTGTAAAGAGAGACCCAAACTTGTCATTCCACTGGAGATGGTAGCTGAGGATATTGAATATTATTCTAGGCATTCCTTATATCACAAATTTTTGGGGATAAGGGTTTCTCCTCACTTTTTGGTGTCTTGGGCTCAGAGGACCTAGTCACTGAAAGGTGAAATGGACATCATGTTGTTGGCTAACAATTACTTCATGGTAAATTTTGACTGCATGGCTGATCATAATAGGGTTTTTGAGGGAGGTCCCTATTTTCATAACCAAGTGGGGTTGTTTATCAAACCCTGGCATGTAGGTTTCAACCCTTCGGAGGAGCTTCCAAATCGAGTTCTGGTTTGGGTTAGGTTGCCTCATCTTCCGGTGGAATGTTGTCATGATGATGTCTTGCAGTTGATAGCATCTTTGCTTGGAAAACTTGTCGGCTCTTCGCAACAAACTTTGGATAAAAAGGTAATGACTTATGCCTATATCTGTGTTGAGATTGATTTGGGTAAACCCTTTCTAGATTCTGTGGATATGTGTATGGGATCTTACTCTTGGGTGCAACAATTGGATTATGAGACTCTCCCATTTCGATGTCGTTTGTGTCATGAATATGGTCACTTGTTGCGTCGATGTCCTAAGGCAAGGCATGTGGAACCCCCATCTTCTCAGCCTCCACGCAACCCTCCTATGGTTGATAGGGGGAAGGATCCTATTCCTGGCGCTGGGGCTAATGCAGATGGTTTCATCCCTGCCAAAGATCGTAACAAGAATAGGGGTCAAAAGAGGACCTTCAAAGAGAGACAAGATGAAGATACTTTTAATAGATTTGAGGTGTTAGATGATCTTAGCCAGTAGGAAGTGAATCCGGGTTTGGTTAACTTGGATCAGGGAATTTTGAGTACAGGCCAAACAGGTCTCCATTTTGAGGCTACTCCCAATGCTCATGATGTTAGTGTTTCTGAGATGGTCACTGACCTTCATATGGGTGTCATGGTGGACTCGGTTCCTATAGTTGAGTTGAAGAAGGATGGTGGGGATGGGCCTCCCCCGGGTTTGAATGTTGGTATTGATTTCGGGAGGGGTGCCAAGTCTCTTTCTTCCTTGGGTCTTCATCAAAAGGAGCCTCAAAAAGGGTTGGGGGAGAAATCTTCCAAGCCTGGTTGTAAAAAGGATTTGGAGAAGATCAAGTCAACAGGGTAAATTTTGGTGGAGTCAGGGTCGATCAAGACTCTGGATGCTCATTTCTCAAATCCCTCGAAATGATTGTGTTATCATGGAATGTGAGGGGCTTGAACAGTGGCCCTCGACAAAAAGTTGTTTGCAATTTGATTAGGAGTAATGCTCCTGATGTTCTTTTCCTACAAGAGACTAAGTTATTAGTCAAAGGTATGGTTGGTATGATGCCCAAGTTATGGAGAAATGGCAGGTGCCAGTGCATTGGGGTCCTTGGTTCAATTGGGGGAGTGGCCTATTTGTGGAACCCTCAGAAGGTTCACCCTCTCTGGTGGATGTCCTATAGGTCTTCCATTTCTATGGTGGCCTCTTGGTTTGAAACTGGAGAGTTTGTTTCGTTCTCTAATATTTATGCACCTATTGATCTTCTTGGCAAGCAGTTGCTTTGGTCCCATGTTAGGTATGTGCGTAGCATGGCTCCTCTTCACCCATGGATTTTGGTTCGAGACTTCAGTGCCATTGCTGAGTTGGCTGAGAAGAGGGGAGGTATTGTAAGGTTGGATCCCTCGACGCTTCTTCTTCAAGACAACATCTTTGCTTTGAATCTGGTTGACATCGTGCCTAATAATGGGCGGTTCACTTGGAACAATCGAAGGACAGGAGATAATTGCATTGATAAAAGGTTGGACTGCTTCCTAGTCTCTTACTTTTGGATTGGAGGCATATGGACCTCTTATTCGGAAATCCTGGATTGGAGGGGCTCAGATCATTTGCCTATCAAGCTTGTCATTTCTTCTGCTTGGGTGCCTCGATCTCCTCCCTTCAAGTTTCATCTCATGTGGTTGTGGGACCCATCTCTACATGTCCATATGGCTGATTGGTGGAAGATTGGCAGGTCGTCTTTTGGCACAATGATGTATACATTTGCTAAATTGCTCCAATTTACCAAATACCAGTTGAAACATTGGAATAAACAGTGCTTTGGAAATATTTTCCATGATAAGGCTCGTGCTCAGGCTGAATTGGATGGTATTACAAGGGTGATCAGGGAAGAGGGAGTGACGACTGACTTGCTTCAGGATGAGGCTAGGGCCCTAAAGATGTTGGAAGAGTGTGAATTGAGAGGAAGTTTTTTGGAAGCAAAAGGATAGAATTGAGTGGCTTCAGGAAGGAGATAAAAACACTACTTTCTTCTTTAACTCGGTGAAAGCTAGAAGGCATGGTAATTCTATTTTGATTCTGGTTAATGAAAGAGGTGAACAACTCTCTTCATCTCAAGAGATCTTGAATGAAGCAGTGTAGTATTTTGAATCTTTATTTAGAGAGGATGCGTAAGGAGCCTCAGTGGAGGAGGCTCAAGTTCTTTCCTTTATTCCCTCTTTGGTCACAAGGGAAATGAATGAGCATCTCATGGGTGAAATTTCTTTGGAGGAGTTGGAGGGAATTGTTTTTCGGATGAAGAAAGGGAAAGCGCCCGGCCCCGATGGCTTCCTGGTTGAGTTCTTTCAAGAATTATAGGATATTATTAAGTTGGACCTACTGGTTGTGGTTCAGGAGTCTCAAAAGAATAAGTGGATGTTACGGGCTCTGAACGCTACTTTCCTTGCCCTCATTCCCAAGTGTGAGGGGGTAGATAGGTTAAGTCAATTTTGGCCGATTTCCTTATGCAACGTGATTTACAAAATTATTTCCAAATTGATTGTTGATAGGTTAAAGAAGTGGTTTAGAATGTTGACTTCTAAAGAACAGAGTGGCTTTGTGGAAGGTAGGCAAATTTTGGATGGGGTTGTTATTGCTTCAGAAACTATTCACTTGATGGCTGGATCGAAAGACAAGGTGATGTTCATCAAGTTGGATATGGCTAAGGCTTATGATCGTGTCTAATGGACTTTTCTCCAACGGATGTTGGGTGCTTTTGGGTTTGGCCCTGAATGGATCCAATGGGTTATGAGTTGTGTGACTTTGGTTTCTTTCTCTGTGTTAACCAATGGGGAGCACTCTGAGCTTTTTGGAGCCTCTCGTGGTTTACGACAAGGAGATCCCCTTTCTCCGTACTTGTTCACTCTGTTGGTGGAAGGTTTTGGGTGTTTGATCAAAAGGGATGTTAATCTGGGACATATTCAAGGATGGTGTTGGGGAGGTGGTTTTCCATCGCAATTTCATCTGCAATTTGTGGATGACACGACTTTGATGGGCATGGCCACTGTTAGGGAAGCTTCCAACTTGCGTAAAGTGTTGGATGTGTATCTTTTCGCTTCTGGTCAACGAATTAATGAAGATAAGTCCTCTATCTATTTCTTTAACACTCTAGTGCCCATTCAACAAAGAATTTCCCATATCTTGAGATTTCAAATTGGGGTTCTTCCTTTGACCTATCTTGGTATGCCTATCTCTGTTGGTAAGCTGCCTAAGGTTTCTTGGCAAAATATTTTAGACAAATTCCGGGTGAAAGTTAATCATTGGACCCACAGGTGGTTTTCCTTTGTCGGCCATGTTCAGTTGCTCAAGTCTGTGGTGCAGGCTCTTCCCATCTACAAATGTATGCTTCAGGTGGCCTCGATGGGGTTTATTAAGGATTTAGACTCTTTAGCTGGGAGATTTCTGTGGGCTGGTAGCTTGGTGTCTTTGAAGTGGAGCCTTGTTAACTGGGATGCTATTTGCAGCCCTTGTAAGTATGGTAGTATTGGGCTAAGGAAGGCACCTTTGATTGGGGAGGCGTTGGCGGCTAAGCTGTATTGGAGGTGGTGCATGGAGCAAGATCAGATTTGGGCCAGGATTTTATCCCATAAATACCTTCTTGGTGTTGCTTGGAAGGATATTCCTCGATTCCCCTTGGAGGGGAGGGGATCGATAATCTAGAGTACGCTTAAGAAAGGTGCAATGCTTGTTAAGGGTGGCCTTTTCTGGATTTGCAGGGGGGGGTCAAAGGCTCAATTCTGGTCTGATTCTTGGGATGGTTTTCCTCCCATTACTTCCCAATTCCCTAACTTGTTTGACTATGAGTCAAAGGTTTCTTGAGGTTGGCTGGTCTAGGGTGAGTGATTTTATGGCTTTCTTTGTCCATGACCAGTTGGTGACGGCGAGATGGAAGCATCCTGATGAATGGCTTGTTTTTGGCTTGAATGAAGACTGTGTGGAGCTTCACAATATCCTCTCTGGTAGATGCTGTAGTTCTCTCCTGGATGGGGATGTTCTCTCTTGGTCTCCTAATCCTAAAGGGGTTTATTATGTTCTCTTGGCCAAAGTGTAATTGTTTTGTTTGGACTTTGGCCTAGAATAGATGTTTGACGTGGGACAATATTTAGAAGCAGGGCTTTCAGGGTCCCTCAGTTTGTGTTCTTTGTGGTGGTGGAGAGGAGGATTTGTCTCATTAGTTCTTTCGCTGTTCCTTTGCTTCTTAGTTGTGGCATTTCTAGTGGGGAGTGTGGAATAGTTCTTGTGTTCATGCTTCCTCTTTGATTGATTTTTGGAGTAGTTTGGGTAGGCCTCCTTCAGTGGCCTCTATTCTGCAGAATTTTTGGTTTGTGGGGCCTACTTTCATCCTGTGGCAGATTTGTCTAGAGAGAAATCGTAGGATTTTTCGGGGGGAGAATTTGGATGTGCAACAAGTCTGGCAGAGAATTTTGGGTATGATTAAGGAAACAATGGCTACTAAATGTGAAGTCGGGTTCCCCTTGGAAAAAGGAGATGGTGTGGTGGTGGATAGATCGGGGATCCATGGATAGTCTCTGGCTGCTATTGGCCTCAGGAAATGTCGGCGCCAACGACAGAGGGTTCATAGGGTCGGTAGATGATTGCCCCCCGATTGTCATTTTGAAGCTCAACACCGATGGTTCTTCTCGAGGTAATCCTGGGCCGGCTGGGGTGGGGGGGATTGGCAGGGATTCTTCGGGATCGACTATCTTCTTCTTTTTTGTTTATGAGGGGCTACAACCCATTAATCTTATGGAGGGTTTGGCTATCTTATACGCACTCGAGCGAGCTTTCGCCTTGGGCTGGCATAAGGTTATTTGTGAGTTTGACTCACAAGTCATGATAAATTTGCTAAAGGATGGGAAGTTGTCGGGTGTTCACTGGTGTTTGGCTAGGTTGGTTCAACAGATTTTGAGGATTAGTTCTTTGATGGAGATGGCGTCTTTCGTCCACATCCCGAGGGAGTGGAACATAGATGCTGATTGTTTGGCTCACTGGGCCTCTAAGTATATGGAGGGTTGGAGGGTTGATGAGCTGGGTCAGGTTTCTCCGGAGTTCCGCCATGACTTGGAGGGGAGTCTTGCCGAAGATGGAAATATCAATAATATTGGGTGATTTGGTTTCTTGTGTCCTTTTGGTTCTAGTGGGTTTGGGCGTTGGCCTGTTGATGCTCTGTAAAGCTTTTCTCTGATTATTAATAAAAATTTTACCCCTTGTTATTAAAAATTAAAATAATAATAATAATAATAATAATTTTGGTCAAACATTTATTCTAACTAGATTCATTTTGAATAAATTATTTTAAGGTCAAATTTTATTAACTTGAAATGTCCACTAAATAAATATACATCACTTTGAAGAAAATTTACAAATGAAAAAGCTAATTAATTTAAAAAAATCTAATGTTCTCTCAACTCTTGTAAATATATATTTTTAAAAATTATTAAATAATCTTTTATAGATCTATATAAATTTAATTTTTAAATATTTTAACTAGTATTTATATGTGTGCATATACAAAAAAAGATCATCATAAAAATAAAAGGTTGATTATCTTCTAAATAAATTAAAATTTGTAAGAAAATTTAAAAATATATGATGCACAAGAAGATAGAATATAGGATTAAAGTTTAGAGTTATCTTCCACTATGAGATATAAAATTTAGAAAAAACAGTTTTGGGTGAAACTATTTTCTTTAAAAATATGTCATAAATTTTTTATTTTCTTAAAAAAATAATATTATAGACTTAATATTTAAATTTAAATGGATATAATGTTTATAGATTTTTTCGACTAGTATTATCTATTTCACAATCTATTGTGTTATTTCAAGCCCTCTTTTGAGGTAAATTTAACAAAAAATAAAGTTTACCTCCAAATTTTTCATTTTCATGAAAATATGACAATACTCCTTAGTAGGGCTCATGAAAAAATCTTTGATAATCAAAGATTGAAAGAAAGAAAAATGAAACAAGATTGCATAATGTATATATTATATGATATAATGTATAATATAAATATAAATATAATAAATAATTATATTATTTCTACTTCTCTAGTGTTTTCTTCTTGCTCAATCACGTCTCTCATCATCTCATAATTTTGGCCACTTCTTCTCAAGATTGTTTACTTTGATCTGATCTAATTTATCCTCATTGTCTTTATGAAATCGTCAATAGTAGGGAAGTAAACTAACCGTATAGTAATTGAAAACCAATTTGGATGCTCTAAACTAGTAGATTTAAATAAAGAGTTCAGATTTGAGTAAAAATCAAAATGAAATAGTTACACTAGCTCAATTTTGTTATGTCAATATTTAGTATTTTATGATTGATTTTTAAATATCAATTATTATTGATAGTAATTTGATTTTTTAATTGAATCATTATTATTTAAATCATAAAAAATTGTTCATAAAATTAAATTTCTTCCAAATAAAGTTTTAATCATAGTTTATTTTTTTGATCATCTCTTCGTTTATTTGCTTATAATATATTGAGAAGAGATCTTTCATTATGCATTAGATTCATTTTATTCATCTTTACAAATTAACATAAACTAACCATACTCTCTCTCTCCTTCTCCTTTACTTTTAAAATTTAAAATTATATATTAACCTAGAAAGGGTTGGTATCCCAAGGGAAAATTTTGTATATGAACTAGTGCAGAAATAACTCCACAAGGAATATCAAGACGTTTACCAATATGACGTTCCATTTGAGTACCAAATATTGCAGATGGTTCCATGTGAGCGATCATATCCCCTACCCCTACCACCCAAGAGACTAATATTTGAAGGCTGGAACAAACAAACAAGATCTTTTTTCGGACAGTAGGGATCGTCTTTTGTCGGTGGTCTGGATCTGAGATAGAGGCTACGGAGGGGCCAGAAGAAGAAACACATGGGGTCAGAGATGAGATGGGAATAGAAAGACCAAACTATGTTGGAGCGAACCCAGAAACAACTCAGTAGAGGCTAGTGACTAAGTCTGGAGCGAACCCGCTTCTCAACTGGTATAGGGGTAGTCCCTTCGTCAACCGTCTATTGCTGGTGTAGAGCCCACTCATGCCTGAATCGGTTGAGTTAGACCACTCACCACTACAATTCCCGGAACGGCTAGGGGTGGGTGGGAGGCCCCTACTATTCTAAGCGGGTCGGCTGATTCCCGTAGCACTGATTCATTCTAGTTGGGTGGGCCCCTACTATAGCCTCCCACCCGGGGGGGAGGGCGCTTTAGCCCCCCACCCATCAACTACCATAGAATAGTAGGGGCCCTCCCAGGATTCATTAGCTTGCTAGCCCTTCTAATTATAGTTGAGCCCATAGAATTGTAGGGATCAGTGCAAGGAATAAGGAACTATAGTGTGTGGTGCTCTTGCTTGTTGGAGAAGGACTCACTAGCTTAGCCCACAGCGGTCTCTCTCAATGAGCTCTACCATCCCGTCACCCTTCCCGAAGACAACAAGATTGATTTAGACAACACTGTCTCCATCCAATCTTCCGAACCAACCTGCCCCATTAGCCGAGTAGGCAGCTTCACTGATCAATACAGTCTCAGTAACCTGGGAATTCCCCCCAATCAAATTGAGTTGAGTTCCCCGGTTGTTCCGGGCTCTCTTTTCTACGGAATGGTGAGGAGCAGCATGAATAGCCTTCATAGAGATCATGTAGACCGATTCCTCTCTTCTACCGCATGAGCAGAGTGGATAACGTCTCGAAACTATAGATTCCCAACCATCACTATATATAGTTCCGGTCCTTGAAATAGTAGGGCCCACCCTGCAGGGAAGCAATAGGAAAGGGAACTATAGTTGCCCCCGGGGAACTATGATTCGACCCTTTAGAATAGTAGGGCCATAGAATTGTAGGGCCCCCCCCCACCAGAGATATGGATAAATCAATCTCAATATAATCATTATCTGTCATATCCAGATTGATTTATCCACAAACAACTCATAAAACAATCCCATCTATTAATATCCTAGCTAAGGTCAAACTAGAACATAATTTATTTTTTTACTTAACAATTCCTCTTTGTTAATGAGCTTGACAATAAAACATGCAATCTTGAAGGCTTCAAGAAAATTTTAATAATAAATTCCTCACTTGAATATACACACCAGTCACTAAGCCACAAGCAAATATCATGGCTACATCATCATACAGGACCTATCGTAGATGCTAGTTCATGACTTGTCATGATGTTGGGATGAGTAATGCCGTCAATAAAATTGTGCTATGATCAAATTTAGTCTAAATTATTTTGATTTGTATGCTTGGTTGCTGTAATTAAGAACATTCAATCACACATTTGAAAATTATCTAAATATAACCTATGAATTATTGAGCTCATTAGATTTTAAATTATGAAGGTGAATAACATTAATATGATGCATAATCAAATATATCTTTATCATAATTTACTAAATTATTGGTTGTTTCATTCAATTGTTTCACATATATTTGTAAAGGAATCTCATCAAAGTATTTAACCTACTAAAAAATGAACCTTACAATCAAAAAATATCACCAAAGGTATCTATAAAAGCCATTATCCATTACATAATTTTAAATATAAAGATATAAGTGGTTGAGTTAAATAAAGATATATTTTATCATAATAAAATCTATGCTCATTAGGTTAAGAAGAACATTGGATCTACACTCAACAAGGCTAGGTTTGTACTTATTTTTTAGAATATGATATATTTTCTACATATAGTATTATAAGTTGGGAACATGGGTTTATTAGTTGAGCTAACATATGGAAAATCATTTCCCTATCTTGTTTGTTGATCTAAAAATCATTTAAAAAAAAAATTAAATTTGCATAGTTACATTTTTAATGATGGTAAACCCTAAATCCTTAATCTATGTTGATTTATGCATAATTTTGTGCATTTATTTGAATTAATGTGTATTGTCTAAGTAATATAGTTTATTAACCTACAATGGTAATATATACTTGGATTTACTATCTAGGCATCTTTCATCTTCTTTTTTTTAGACTACATGAATCAATTAGTTATTTGCCCCCTATATACTGTAGTGCGCCTAGTAAAAAAATTTCACGTGATCGATGATGCTGATGCGACACGCCCTCTAATACCACGAAGAAAGTGGGGAGACTAGACCTCATGACCTCTTGCATGTAACAATATTCTTTAGCCAAACAAGCTAGGCCCACCGCCCCTAGGCATCTTTCATCTTAGCATGGTATATCTTATCATGTTTTTTAATCAACAATTAGGACCAATTATTATATAGTAATTCAAAAATAATTGATTTTGTCTATAATAGTCCATTAACATGCTTCTCAACATTATTGAATTTCATACCAAGTGTAAGCACATAGGTACCAACAAGTAGATGATCAAATGATTTTTTTTTAATGCCCTATCTATATCTAACTAAAATTTACAACAATAGTTTAACGAATAAGTGAAAGTAAAATAAAATAGTCAACTTAAACTACTTACACTTGATTTTCTACATCATGCTTAAGTTGTGAGGTCATGAAAGCATGTTTCATCTATTTTTACTTTATAATGCATAAAATAATAAGCATAGAGACCATCTTTAAACATATGCATTTATTGAACAAACATATGTATACCTACCCTCTTTGGGTTATGGTTTTCTAAGTTATGAAGCATAAGCATGTTCCACAAGAACACAACTAACCGTAAATACATATCAACTGGACTATCATTATGGTGATCAAACATTCATTAACTTAGAAGAACAAAGGCTTACAAATTCAAGCACTTGTAAACAAATAAGTCTCCATTGTGAAAGCCCACCAAGATAAATTGATGTATTTGTAACTAAATATTCATCATAAAGGCCAACTAATAACCTGCAACAAAACTGACTTTCATCCACGCATCACACAAAAGGGTCTAATTTCAACAAATAGTTCATTTTAACGAAACCAATATCAGAAAAAAGATAACACCCACTACCTACAACAAATCAAATTAACCAATAAGTGTTATGCTTAAGCACCCTGAAAGAAGCCACCAAGAAATATATATAAAAAACTCAAGTCTATTGCACTCGATTATGCATGTACAACAAATTCTCTCGAATTATTCCAACAAATCCTACCATTAATGAGACATTATGTATATATGTTTGTATAATGTCTGACCATGACTAACAAAAACCATCCATTGCAAAATACCATAGTAATAAACCACATAAAGAAGAAGAATACCATAAGAATAAATTTATTTGGGAGATATTATCACTTATGATTAAATCATAAACAATTTAAAAAGTTTTAATTCAATTACAAAAAAAAAATTATGATTATTAATTTAATAACCAATATTAGAAAATTTACCATGAAATACTAAAATGATAAAATGAAACTATGATACTCTAACCATCTAATGTTATATTTTATTGAAATCATACTTTCTATTTAAATATATTAAATATGACAACGTAGAAAATTAATTAGAGTTGATATTTGAAAATAGTTTAAAAGAAAAATATTTAAATCTACTGGATATACAAAGACATGTAATCTATATAGACAAGAAGGGCAGAAAGAAATACTAGAGCTAAGATTTGAAAAATAGTTGAACAAAAATGATTAGATATGATATTTATTTTTTATATATAAATCCCATAATCCTAAAATAAATAAAAAATGCACTAAATAAAATAAAGATACGGAAAAAATTAAATATGTCATAAACAAAGTAATTCTAAGATAAAATGAAGTAAACATAGTAACTCTTAAATGAACTAAAAAATATTTCTCTTTTTATGTAGAAAACACATTTATCTAAAAGATCCATAGAGGTATAGTTCTATATTTTTCTATTTTTTTTTTTAAATTAGAATAAAAACTATATTACTCATTTAAAAAAAAATAAAACAAATGTATTATCAAAAAGTTTTAAAAATAAATAAATTAAATAATATAAATAAAAGTTAAAAATTTGTCTAAATTAAAATAAAACAATTAACTAAAATAGTTATGTTTATTTTTTAATTTCATTTTTTGAAAAAAATTATAGTATAAAAAATAGTTCTTTGTTGATTTTCAATTTTGTCATTTGATTTATTTTCTTTAAAATTTATTTAATGTGTTGCTTACCATTTGATTAATAAATCTCTTATTTTGAAAATAGTTATGTGTTTATCAAACTAACATAATAAATTTAAATAAATGTATTTAAATTATGTTAATAGATATAGTTTAAAGGTATAGAAGACAAACTACATTTACTAAATACTCATGAAAGTATAAATCTTAAAATAGAGGTATGATCACTTTAATAAATTTAATGCAAACACCTTTCCTCTCTTGTCCTAATAATAGGTCTTTTCTTGAACTCATCTCTCACTAGTTTGCATCATCTTCAAATTCCTCATGGTTTAGCAGCTATAGGTGTCCAAAAGTGAAGATTTAGTTAAAAAAAACTGGTTCAATGTCCACTTTGACCAAAAATTGTAAACCAATATTATGGGATCACCTTTACTTTGATTTGATCTAATTTATCCTCATTGTCTTTATGAAACCATCGATAGCAGGGAAGTAAACTAACCCTCTAGTAACTGAAAACCAATTTGGATGCTCTAAACTAGTAGATTTAAATAAAGAGTTCAGATTTGAATGAAAATAAAAATGAGATAGTTACACTAGCTAGTTTTTTTTTTGTCAATCTTTAAGTATTTTGTGGTTGATTTTTAAATATCGATTATTGTTGATAGTAATTTGATTTTTTAATTGAATTAGTATTATTCAAATCATAAAGATTTGTTCATAAGATTAAATTTCTTCCAAATAAAGTTCTAATCATAGTTTATTTTTTGATCATCTCTTCTTTTATGTGTTTATAATATATTGAGAAGGGATCTTGCGTTAAATTCATTTTATTCATATTTTCAAATTAAAATCAACTAACCATACAATCTCTCTCTCTCGCTCTCTCTCTCTCTATATATATATATATCCTTTACTTTTAAAATTTAAAATTATATATTAATAGTCTTTTTTTTTAGTAAAAGTGGCTAGGCCACAAAATTTTATTATGTAATCAAATATACAAAGACCTGGTTCAAGAGAGCATAATGGTAGGAAAGAACTAGGAAGAAAACCTTCAGTTGTAGCTCAGTTCAGAAATTACAAGTACATCCAAAAATAGGGCCATCCAAAACATACCAGCCCAAATTGAAGTCCAAGAACGAACCCTAGACCACCCACTGCACAAGGCTACAGAAAATACCAGACCTATGAAACCCAACCAAATACAAAACCTAAGCAAATGAATATGACAACCGCCCACCAACCCCCAAAAGAAAAGACTAGATACATATAAGAATAATAAAAAGATTTGATCATGGTAATACAGACAACCACCACTACAGTTGAGCTAGAGCTGGCAACATGATTGACAGGAGGCAACTTCAACAAAAACAATACCTTCGACTTTTGAAAATGTGAAGAAACATTGATATGAGATCTTGCAGCCACATCAAAGTGAGAATGAAAGGACAAGAAGAGAACCACCCCAACATCCAACACCGCAGACGAAAAAATATAGACCTATAATCAACAAAAGTTCTCCAAAACATCCATTAGCAAGAAAATCATTTTTGGAAATAAAGCCTGCAATAGGGAAGAATCCATGATCCATATTGTACAAGTCCAGTGCTTTACAAAATCCAAAGTAGACAACACATTAGAATGCACAAATTTTACAAAAATTATGCAAACTAGCTTAACATCCTGCGAAACATCCAAAACAATGGTGAAGAAACTAGATAGAAACTCAATATAAGAGGTATTAGAATTTTCCTGGAGCCACAAAAAACCCAACACCATTCTTGGTTTGAGGTTTGGCTGGAGCTATTGTGATCACTAGCTTGTGGTCATGTGTTTTCACTTATGTTCTTGGGTAATGACATGGAGGTTCCTTTATCTTTTTCCTTTGTTGGGTGAGGAGAACTTGGGAGAGCTATGGATACTTGTGGTGAGAGTTGTTCTACACATTATTGATTTACAGGTTTGCATATCATTGTGGATGATTCCTTGGTTCTACATGATTTTGTTTACACTTTCTATATGATGCTATTGGTAGACTTGGTATGCCTTGATCTTATTCAAATTTGCATTATCCATGTAGCGGGAGCTCTTGAATGTGTATGCCATTCTTTGACAGGTTTGCACTTGGAGTTTGTGATTGCAGTTTATGGGTGTATATGTTTATGGCATGAGTTTACTATGTTTTGTATACCTTGGAGGTATGGATTTTTGGTTGTATTGGCACTTGTTGTGGGTGTTATTTCAGCTTTGGGTTTGTGTATCTTGACAGCTACTGGTGCATATTGATACCTTTTGATTGAGTGTTTGTGTTTGGTATATCAGTTGAGCAGGACTTATGCTTCGTTGTGATAGATTGTGTGGATTCTCTATTGGATGGCTTCTTATATTTGTGCATTGGAATGATGGAGGATGAGAGCATTCATGTTGGGATGGTGGTCACATTGATTCTTGTTGCAAGTATCTTGATGGAGCACATGGAGCACTTTCATTCCATGATGGTATATGTGGCTATATAGATTGTTCATTTGATTCATATTTCGAGGTTACTTGTTCCCCTTATGCAACGTATACAACAAGTGGGAGAATGTTAGGAAAAAGGTGTGTTGTACACCTTGCATAATATATTTAATGTAATTATTCTTGGGGCTACTTTATGTTGCATGTAACATTGGGGCACAAGTTAAGTTGTAAGTAATTATTTAATATTGAGAAAAATAAATAAATAAAGTACCCAATATTAAATAAGGGGACATGGTTTTGTAATCTCATGGTTTTAGTCACATGATTTTGTGTAATACCACTTAGTGGTTTTGTGAGAGTTTGCTTCTATAAAAGCAACCACAAAGGTAGTTATTGTGAGATGGAATTTCACATGTTAGCTCTGGTTAGCATTTGTGAGGGTTTGAACCATGGCATAGGATGTGTGGTTGCATGCATGTTCAAATGGATTTCTAGGAGAGGGCTTGTTGCTTCAATGGTGTTCATGGAGACTCTGAATATGTATTGTAATTTTTATTTCTGAATAATACATGAGAGATGGATGCTTTTGGAGGCTAGGTTTTTTCCCTCTTGAGGGTTTTCCTAGGGTGTATCTTGTGTCATATTTTCATGGGTATGTTGTCTATTCTCTTGCATGTGTATTCTGAATACTTAGTTGCATAGATTTCTCTTATGGGTTATGTGGAAATTGTCTTTAAGTGGCTGCTAGTTTCCAATAGTTTTTGGTTTTTTGGGTTGGCAGCCTAATGCTTTATTTTTTCTGCCACTGTTCCTTTTGTAAAGGGTTTCAGGTACCCTTCAAAACTTGTTTATCGTTAATCAAAAACTATTAAATAAAAGTTAAAAATTTATGTCTAAATTAAAATAAAACAAAATTTAACTAAAATAGTTATTGTGGATATTTAATATACCCCATGCTCCCTTTGGGTTGTTTTTGCTCAACTTTCGACCATGCTCGATGATTTTAAAAGCCTCCATGCTAGTTTTTCAATGGTCTCGACTCTCTGTCGCCATGTGTCACCTAATCGCTCATCGAAGGGGAGCTTCCCTTCCCTTCTCTTTTGAGCCCTGTTCTACCCCCACATGTCAATAAATCGGGCATGTTAAGCCTGCTTTCATATATCTCTCTTGGCCCTGACCACATGCCATGTAGCTTCCACCTGTGCAAACTTTGGCGGGCCCCTCAAGCGATGCCGACAGTAAAAATTATGACACATGTATTCTCATCACAAGCTCTTATCAAAGGACAAGGAGGATGAACCACGGGCTGTGAAATGACACCACGTGTCCCTTCGATGCATCTTCATTAAAAGGAGTGGTGTGAATGCCAAGCTACCATATATTGTCACGTGTTCTAACTGCCCTCATTGGGAGGTGACACTTGTTTGCATAGGGTAAGATAGGACCACTGCCATCATTTGCAGAGAATGCATCTGGCTCACAAATGATTGGGTTCATGCTTGGGGATCTTTTATGTTACAATAGCCGTAGTGAATCATTGCTGCAAGCATCATCATTCATGATGGGGAATATTTTTTGTTACAGTCCTTCAAGCGGTGGAAGCCCCTAGCTATATATATTGCTTCTTCTTTCGAAGAAGAAGTTTGAAACATCAATAGAAGAATTAGGAAGACGCCAAGCCTTTTGTTTTGTTAAGATATTTGTAAAGACTCATAGACTGTGCCCTTATAATTTGGCCTTTTTGTTTCTTAACTATTGATAACATTATACTGTGTTGTTACTGAATAGTTTGTTTGCAACTTCAATGATTTGAATAGAATGCTAATTTAGAACCATGTCTCTAACTCTTTTTGTTCAGTAAATCTCTATGCAAATTATTTTGTCATGAAATGAATTATCTAGGTCTTTCTCTTTGATGTTTGTTATTTCAGGACATAGCAGATTGTTGAACTAGCCCTTAGACCACATCTACAAGATAGGTCTATCGTGCCTTATATCTAAATCTTGGTGCATCATCCTAGTTAGATCTTTTATTTTTATATCTGCTTCCTTTTCTCATTCAAAACCCCAGTTATAGAAGAAGTTGACTTCTTTAAAATCTGGAGGTTACTTAGTTTAGCACAATAGGTCCCCCCTTTAACCGAATTTCCCACAAAGGGTTGTTACCTTGCCAATTTTTGGCATCAACAATTTTTTTTTTCTTGGCATGCCCGGTGGGACCTTTTAAATGTGCTTAATCCTTAAGCAAGTATATGAGCCATTGACCTATCACAAGATCCAAACAACAAATAACCCTGATTTGTTGGTACCACTGCTGGGAACAGTACCAAGTAGAACCCATCACGTAAACGTCTTGACCCCTCCACCAGCCATGTTACCAATCGCTAATCAAAACTATGTGGCATGGGACATCGGAAGTCCTCTTAGAACACCAGTAGCGCCTACCGTTTGGGCCCCCATTCCAGTCTCTACTCTCAAATATATTCCTAAGTTCATCGGAGATTGATGTATGTTTGGTACACGAAGTTACAAACCAGAACATAGTACTGAGGTTGCTCACAACTTCTTTTAGAGGAAAAGCATCAGATTGGCATCACACTTTGTCGACTAACTCTATCGACACTTGGGATCAGCTCAGGGATCCTTTTTATGAAAGATTCTTGAATGACGGAGATAGGTCTTCCCAGTATCACCGGCTAGAGATCATCAAGCAAGCTCCATATGAGGCCTTGAATGACTTCAATGCTCAGTTCCACATAACTTGACAAAGAATTCAGGTTGCAATCTTCCCTCCACCTGATTTGGCATTCATGTTTTGCCTAAAGTCTATCAACGTCGATATCTCAATGATGATCTAGTCACTCGATGGAACCACTCTACCAGATGCATATAGCATCACAATTAAAGCTGAGAACAATTTGATTGACATTGGAAAGTTGTCGCCTCAACCCATCATGCCTATATTCCTTGAGCTATCAGTTTTCGCCCAGGCAACGCCACCTACCACTGCAACTGCTCCTTAATCCATGCACACATACACAAGTGTACCGTAGAATGTCGCACTCGATTCCTCAAAGGATGAGATGAGTGACATTAAGGAGATATTGTGAGCTATGGCCAATGAGATAACTGCCATCAAGCACAACTAGGCCACTCCTCCAAAGCCAAACCATCAAAATTATCAGGGCGGAAGGTCCTCTTACCAACATAACCAGTTTCAAGGAGGCGGTCGCACAAATCCTCAGGCGCAAACAATAAGTCAAATAGTACCAGTACCCACTCCACTATAGAATGCCAACCTAAGCTCTAAAAAAGAGCTAATGACTAGGTAAAACAATTTGGTTGACAATGACAACCCTTGGTGTTTCCCTTGCGACAATTCACATATGTCCCGAAACTGCCCATGCAACAATCTACAAAAAAAGGTGGCGGAGCAGCATAGCCAAGGCACAATGTCAGACAATGGGGGTTATGCATATACCTCTCCACAAATGGAAAATGCGGTACTCACCACTCAAATGCAAGGGATGTCTCTAGAACAAGAGAATGATATAGCTCCCGACCAATCCCTCTTCTCATGGATGGAAGGAGAGAAAGCAGTGTTCACATTCGAGGCATCCACTTTAGAGACCCCACAAGTGCAATCTAATTACAACACTCGCTCCAAAGGGAGATTTACGAGTGAAAAATCATCCTATAATTAGTCAGTCCGCCACCATTTGATGTAGTGGAACAATTGAAAGAATCATCCACCAACATGTCCCTGTGGGAGATCTTAGCCATTCCAGAGAAGAAGACATTGCTACAGAGGGCTCTCCAAGAAGACCTGATCACAAAACCAAAAGAGAAATCACTTCAAGGGGAGGCTATTGATCAATCACCTCTGACCAAAGTTATCACAAATACTACAAAAGGGGTCTCTACTAAGGAAATCATCAGAGATTAGACCGATCAAGAGGAAGAATACACAGTCAAAGTCGGCAAAGGTAAACCTAAGTTGAGGTCATTTTTCCTAACCCTTATTGTGGGTAAGAAATTACTGCATAACTCCATGATTGACTCCGGCGCCAACACCACCGTCATGCCCAAGCAAATAGACAAAGCCCTAGGACTAAGCTACGAACCTTTGAATAAAGGAGTCGTGCAATTAGATGGGAATATGGTTAATACTATGGCGATCATTAAGGACCTTCCATTAACTCTATTTTCTTGCCCCAATATCACGGTCAAGAAGGATACCGTGATCATTTATATTCCTCCAATATTCAGTATGTGCTTGTCCAGGGAATTCACTTCTAAACTAGGTGGATACCTTTCCTTAGATTGGTCGCACCTGATTATAAGGACCAAACACAGATCCAAAATGAAGCTGGTGTCTGAACCTTTGCATTCAGAACATGTTGCAGATGAAGCTAAGATATTTTTTGAGCCCACTCACACCTCCATCACCAAGAAGGAGATGTATTGCACTGAGCTTCTAGAAGATGAAGAATTCACCAGAGATCAGACCGATCAAGAGGAGGTTCTCCTAAGCGAGTTCATTGATAAAGACCCTTTCGACAATTATCATGCCATTGGACTAGGGACTTATGTCATTTATGATGAAGACCAAGTCATCCTGAAGGTGAAACAAGAGCCTGAAGGTGTTTCAACCACAAAGTTGTGGTCACTACACTTCGATGGTGCTAAACGCAAGATTGGTGTAGGAGCTGAAATACACCTGACTTCCCCAAGTGGCGAGAAGATAGTTAGATCTTTTCGATCCTAGTTTTCCTGTTTAGGCCAACAAGGCTGAATATGAAAGGCCTTGTACTAGGTTTAAGCCTAGCAAAGAAAATGGGCATCAAGAAAATAAAGGTGTTCGGGGTTTCTGAGCTAATCGTCAATCAAGTTCGAGGTATCGGTATAACAAAGAATGTATGTATGAGATCCTACAAAGACAAAGTCTGGGACCTGATTGAGAGCTTTAAGGTCTGCAATATTTAAATAGTTCCTTGAGAACAAAATAGTGACGTGAATTGCATGGCCGAAATCAGATCCCGATTTAGCCAGCCTCTGACCCAATGCATAACAGACGCTCTCCATGAATGATATTTTGACCAACAATTCAAGATGATGGTCAAAGATGGCTAATATTTGACAACAATGAACACATCGCCTTGTTCAGTTTATAGTTGGGAGAATTTACCAACCAACTCCAATCAAGGGTCGCCGAAACTGATGATAGATGAGACATTCAACCAAGGTCCCATAAGCTTCCGAAGAGTTTGGTCACTCTCAAAAATCCTTTTGGTTCTGATAATGCAAGAAACAATAAGAGGAAGTTTGTAGCAAATGGAGGCGAGTATGCGGATTTTCAAATCTTTAGTCATGGGAGAAATCTCAAAGTCAGAAAGGACGTCTTGCATCAAGGTAAATTTATTTTCATAGTGGGTTAATTTATTTATTTTCATAGCGGGTTAATTTATTTTCCCTTAGTCTTAGATTTTTCCTACACTTTATTAAGCTTTCTTAGGATAATAAAGTGAGTTTATTACTAGGAGATAAGTGATGTGGTGTCCCCTTCCTTAAATGGTGGAACCACTTTCCACTTTTGGTGGCATCCTCCACTTTTGGTGGCCCATCTCCACTTTTTGTGGTTGATTCCTATTGGTTGGATTTTCCACCTACCTCCTCTCCTATGTTCTATATAAACTCACTACCTAGCTTGTATTTGCATCTTCATACATTGATATTTTGGCACACACCTTTGCATTATATTGATTCAACTTGGTAGCTCTTAATGCAATATTGTCACATCGATAGTACATAATCTCTTGGAGTCTTGGTTTGCATTCTTATGTTTTTCCAGTTTATGTAACTTTGATTTTCTCTTAAAAATTCCCTTAGATTATTCAATCTATTTTAGATTTTTAACAAGGTATCAGAGCTTCAGTACTGTAGACTTCTTCCCAAATTTGAGGGATCAATCTTAGCATGAAAGTTATGCTGGGTGCAAGTTGGGGTCTTAAGAACCTCACCATTGAACCATTTTTAATTGAAGTCATTTTCATTTTTGCTTCATAAATCCATCTCCCACTCATTGGTAAGAAAAATGATTTTTGGGTTTTGTTTCTAGGGTCGAAACACCATTTGGGTATCAATTAGATTTTGTATATCTTGAGCAGACCTATAATTTTTTTTGTCTAAAAAGTGTCATACATTATTTTTTCTATAGGCTGAAGGTTAAACAAAATTCATTTTTTCATTTTTTGCTTTTTGGATTAATTTTTTTTTCCGAGTTTTTTTTTTTGCATAAAAATATTTCTTGATTTCTATAATTGTTTACTCACATCTAACATATTTTTCAAAAATAAAATTAGAAGTAAAACTTTTTTTCCATAAAAAATTGTTTCCTGTAGGCTAAATTAAGCCAGTTTTTTTCATAATTTTTGCACCTCGATTATCGAATTTTTGTGATTCAAGTGGCATTATAAAGTTGATTTGAGATTATTTTTATTCATGGAGGTAGATGTGAACATTCATCAGTGCATGCACTATTTATTTTTTTGCATGCATTAAGTTTACATTTTCTCTGCACCTTATTTTAGTTCTAGATCATTTCTCAATCGACTATTACTTCATAGACTTTTGAGTTGTGCTAGTTTGCGAGTTTTCCAATGTTCCTTGGCATCGGGTCTACTATTGCTTTATCATGATTCTAACTTGAGTCCTTGAGTGACTCTAATATGGTTTCTAGCAAACAAAATTATCCTTCCTTGCTTTCCAGATTGAGGATTCCAGTGTTAATCCACAAGTGTGTTTCCAGTGCTTCTTTTGCAATAGGTTATCTCATTATGAGGGGGGTTGTATGATATATATTTTCATCCTTTATGTGGATGGAGATTGATTGTATTTCTGATGGATATCATTATTGTATCATATCTCTTTTGGGGAGGAGTTTTATCCCATTGGGTTTTCTCCTTTTCTCTGTTTGTGAGAGATTTCTTTGCATCGTTTGCATAATAATATTCTCTCCTAAGTTGCACTTAAGGGGGGTGTTGGTGTGAATAAATTTCTTGTACCTAGTTAATTCATTCACTAGGTAATTAGGGGACATATTCACATGTTAAGTTTACTTAGGCTCTAAGATTCCTTCTAGAAGGATGAGTTGTCTTTTCTAGAACTTATCTTATCCTAGGTTGTTATGAGTTAGTTGTCTCATGTGATGGGATTAAGACACTTGTCATGATATTGTATAAGCCTATTCCTCACCTTGCCTTTATAAACAAGACATCATATGTACATTGCCATATTTAGTTTGGAATTCTTTCATCCTTAATGGTAACATGATATTTCTGCCATTTTTCTTTTGTGGAAGTTATTTTGTCTTGTAGGCGATTCTAGGGTGTTTAAGGAGTTCACCATAAACTCCTACATGGTATTTGAATTTATACATGGGTACCTAACATGGCCTCATTTTTCGGGACCCATCATATTTTACATCCTCCTAAGCTGTGCTTAAAGGGGTTGTTGGTGTAGGTTTGTATTTTCCTAGTGGGTTAATTTATTTTCCCTTAGTCCTAGGTTTTTCCTACACTTTATTAAACTTTATTAGGATAATAAAATGAGTTTATTACTAGGAGATAAGTGATGTGGTGTCCCATTCCTTAAATGGTGGAACCACTTTCCACTTTTGGTGGTCCATATCCACTTTTTGTGGTTGATTCCTATTGGTTGGATTTGCCACCTACCTCCTCTCCTATGTTCTATATAAAATCACTACCTAGCTTGTATTTGCATCTTCTTGCATTGATCTTTTGGAATGCATCTTTGCATTGTATTGATCCAACTTGGAAGCTCTTAATGCAATATTTTCACATCGACATTGCATAATCTCCCAGAGTCCTGGTTTGCATTCTTATGTTTTTCCAATTTATGAAACTTTGATTTTCTCTTAAAAAAATTCTTAGGTTATTCAATCTATTTCAGATTTCTAACAAATACAAGTCCTAAAATAGAGGTATGATCACTTCAATGATTTTTTATGTAAATACCTTTTATCTCGTCCTAATAATAGGTTTTTTTCTTGAACTCACCTCTTTAGACTTGATAATTTTATCATTATTTTTATACTCTAACTCACCTTTTTTATTTACATAATTTTATTTATCAATTGCATTATATTAAAATTATTTTTTTCTCCTTCTTATACTATATTTTTCCTACAACAATTCTTGCTACTAAATACTTATGTTGAGTCTAGAGTCACTATTTTAATTATGCAGTGACTATAAATGGTTTGTCACAAAAACTAGTTACACATCTAAGATGATTGGTCCTAGGAGGTTGTGTTAAGAACTACATTGAGATCCATTGCATGATTCTTAATGAATTTATTCTAAAAGGTTCCTATTACTCAAGACTTGATATAACTATCATGGATTTATTTGTTCCTTTAAAATCATTACTGAGGAACATTTATATGTTACCCACCTCTAACAATAATCTTATGGCATCTCTAATGTGTTATTAAGGACATATAATGAAATTATAGTTAACACCCTCTATTATATCATTTTTTCAACATAGGCAAGACCCAAATGCATAGATGTATTCTATAATAAGGTGAAAGTTCAAATTTGTGTCCCACATAAGGTCAACTTATCAACACAAAATAATTTAAGTATTTATTTCCAAACGAAAATTTCTATCAAAAATTTGTTCTAACTAGATTCATTTTGGATAAATTATTTTAAGGTCACAACCTTTTTAAATTGAATTGTCCACTAAATAAATATACATCAATTTGAAGAAAATTTACAAATGAAAAAGCTAATTAATTTGAAAAAACCTATTGTTCTCTCAACTCCTACTCTTGTAAAAATATTTTTTCAAAAACTATTAAATACCCTTTTATAGATTTATCAATATAGTTTTTAAAATTATATTTTATATATTTTAATTAGTATTTATATGTGTGCATATACAAAAAAAGGTCATCAACATAAAAATAAAAGGTTGATTATCTTCTAAATAAATTAAAATCTATAAGAAAATATAAAAATATATGATGCACTAGAGGATAGAATATAGGATTAAAGTCTAGAGTTATCTTCCACTATGAGATATAAAATAATTTTAGAAAAAATAATTTTGGGTGAAACTATTTTCTCCAAAACTATATGTAACAAAATTTTAGATGAATCTCTATTTTCCTAAAAAAATAATATTATAAATTATAAATTTAAATGGATATTAATTCTTATAGATTTTTTCGACTAACATTATCTATTTCACAACCCATTGTGTTATTTTAACCCCTCTTTTGGGGTAAATTTAACAAAAAAAACTTTAACTCTAAATTTTTCCAATGAAGGCTATTTTCATGAAAATATGACAATATTCCTTAGTAGGGCTCATGAAAGAACCTTTTATAATCAAAGATTGAAAGAATTAGCAATGAAACAAGATTTCATAATACTCGACCCATGAATTAGATCAACAAGGTGTACACAACTAAGAATGAGGGAGGCAACTGGCATCCTTGAAACTAGGATATTACTCCTCACTATGGAGTGGTGGCGAGTTGCCTACCAAAAATGTAGGAAGAGGTGTTGAAAGCGAGTCGCCACCTTTCAAGACACCTATCAACCTTGACACCTCACATGAGAAAGGGTCAAAGGGACACCTAAGTAGGCTTAAAGCTTATGTGTATGCAATATATACACTAACATGACCCCTTAAGCATAGTTTAGGCGGGTATGAAAGAAATGGGTCTTGACTACTAGCTTGGTAAGGTACCCATGTACAATGTAAAAGAAATGGGTCTTGGCCATAAAGCTTGATAAGATACCCAAGTATTTAATGCAATATCTGAAAAGTGGGGTAAAGCAAAAAAACCTAGTGGAAAATAAAAAACCCTCTCCAAAAAGAGAATTAGACGGATCTAAGACCTTCTGAGAATATGTCCCTTGATGATGAAAAAATACTGAAGCATATTAAAGTTGTAAACCTTGTCGATGATGAACTGGTGCCTACTGAAATAAAAAAATCTCCAAGAAATGTCGATCAAAGTTAGAGATACAAAACAATGCATGAGTGAACATATGAACACTACTCAACCAATGTACACAATGCCAATAAAACTATGTGATTGATAATATAGATAGTATTGTGATTAAGAGTACTATAATCTCAAAATGTGATCCACTGAAATAATCCCCCATTTGAGAGATCAAGATAGAAGGTTCATGAGGCCTTTCAAAAAGAAGATTGTTCCACTACTTCATTGAAAGAAGCATAACACATTATAGTCCCCCCTTAATGCTAAGAGAATATAAGCAGATCCAACTTAAATTCATAGTATACAAGGAATGTAGAGACATGTACAAGGTGTGCTCCAAGACACACTCACATGAGATGATAATCACAAGAGTCCATTTTATAATTGCATAGCCCCTATTACACTAAGTTAGAATTCAGTGTATGTACAATAATCTCCCAAATTCCCTCCCTAAGGAACACACATTCAGTTTTGTGGCACTTTATGTGAGTGCATTTACAAACTTATTGGCTATTTGAGTTCTACAAGTTTATTGTCATGAGGTTGATTAATTAGACAGATTAATTTATGTCAAGTGCAAACCTCAATAAAAGACAAAATTTGACTCATCTTTTACAAATTTTTAACTAAGGAAAAAATTTGCACCTCCACCTATAAATATTTTTCATTTGCCACATTAATTGCAAAAGAGAAATTTGACTCCTCTTTTACAAATTTTTAACTAAAGAAAAAAAAATCACCCCCTCCTTTAAACACTTTGAAAGATATAAAACAAATTCTCCCCATTACAAACATAAATGAAATCTTTAAATATTAACAATAAATGCTAATACAAAAAAAACTTGTTTTGATAGATTTTTTCCCACATGTTAAAGGTTGTTGCACCTTTTTCTCCTTCTCAAGCACTGACTTTGTACCTGATATGACATTTAGAAAGAGTCAAATGACTATAAAGAAGGCAAATTAATAGACAAACATATATTTTGGGAGGTAGTTGATGACCAAGGCAAAGGCATGGGAGTGTTTGGAGACTTGAATGAAGAGTTGGAAACTCAAGCGCCATACACACAAAATCCAGCCTACTTGAAGGAGGCATCAAAAATATTAATAAGGGGTGCCATGAATGCAAAAATATTTCTAAGCTTGTAGATACATAAGGAAGCCTCTAAAAAATAAGCTAATGCCTCCAAAAAGGTTGATCTACCACATGCCATAAAGAACTTGAAGTCTTCAATATAGGCATGAATGGGATTTCATAGGGATTTCACGACCACAAATAAATGGGCACAACTTTCCAAATACAGGCAATGTGGATTTTAGCTTCCATAGTCTACATTCCCATCACATTTTTCAGAGATAAATTGATGGTCTCTAAAGAACCCAACCTCCCATACACAAATCATGCCCATCGCATCATGGCTCTCAAATCGTGGCTCTCTATCATGCAGATCATGATGGAAAATCGTGGCTCTTTGTTCAGGAATAGTGCCCAATCATGCCGACTTTAGGACTAATTCAAACCTATTAGGTTAAGACTAGATACCATTCTCAAATCGCAGCTACAAGATTCACTAAAACCACGATCAGAATAGGGTGATGTGAGACTTCTTATTAAAATTGAGGGACACCTAATTAGGCTTAAAGCCTATGTGTATGCAATATAAGGGAGAAGACCTGATCGTGGGTATAGATATGGACAGCTTGGGGCCCACCATTGGGCAATTTTATGTCAATAAAAATTTCAAATATGCTTTTAAATATGATATGAAAAATTTATATTAAATTCAAAATATGTCTTATCATAGGTAGACTTTTTTATTGCCACTTTCTCAATAGTAGGTGAATGCAAATTGAAATTTATTTGCCACCTTCACAATATTAATGAATTCATCATGATAATCTTGTTTCCACAATATAAATAATATTTGCCACATTCCCAATAAAAGGTTGTTGTAAAGGGATATATTTTTATCCAAAATATAAGTCTTATTGCATTAAAAGTGAGTTGACATGCACTCAAAGTGAGTTGACATGTACACAAGACATTGCCAACTCCTTTAATTCCAAATATATTTTAAAAAAATATATTTCAACATGTTCCATTTCTCATCTTATTTTTACAAATTACTGGTTCTGGGTGTCCATATTAACCAATCTTTTTTGAAATTCCCTGAAAAAATTGAAAAAAATGAACTCTCAGGCTCACTATGCATTATAATTTTTCATTAAAACATGTAATTATTAGATTATTATTTACAAATCAACATTAAAAACAATAATCATAAAAAAATTTAAAACTGGTTAGAATTCCAAAAAATATTAATATCATTTCAAATCACTAACCAGAAATCCTACGTACCCATGAAGCTATCACTTCTACCATTAATCCATTGAATGCAGATCAAATTTCCTCCCATAATTCAAATTAATCCACTATGTACCAATTCAAATTCTATAAACCTATTTATGTAAGCAATCCTCAATTGTGCGATGCAAGTTACAACTGAAGAATTTAAAATTTCTCACTTTCTGATGGATACTCCTGAGAGACGATGACCTTCAACAAATCGATGCAGTCTCCTCCTTCAGATTCTATGGTAAGTTTCTATACCTACCTTCACAATAATATAAACTGCATTCCATATACAACTGATGTGTGAAATTGCCTTATCCATTTACATTTAAATGAATAAAAGACTTGTTCATTTTCATAGCCATACTTTATGTTGTCATTGACCAGTCTCCCTTAAAGCTCAATGTTATGGTTCAAATATTTCCAACCTTTTCCAATACAATATTACGATACATACATATATATATTGCATGGATACATATCTATGTATGTTTCTTATAGCCCTGTCCATTTTCATGAAACTTACACATTTATCTATATCTGCAATATATATAGGTTTATATATAAAATGAAGAAACTTACACGCATTTATCTATATCTACAATATATATAGGTTTATATATAAAAATGAAGAAACTTACACATTTATCTATATCTGCAATATATAGAGGTTTTTATATATGTATGTGTGTATACTATACTATACAAACATACTCACAAAAGCCTCTGCTACTGCTCACTTTTCTTTTGTTATTAACTTTGTGCAAGTGAAAAAACCAACTCAAGTGAAGAAATTACTCAAACACCTTGTGTAGAAATTGATAGAATTTCAAGCAAGCAAGAATATGCTCCAAACTCATATATACATGCATTTCACTTGAACTAGCTTCTTAATTTGAACTGGGTTCTTCCTTGCATTGTGTTGAACAAAAGAAAAGTATATATATATATATACAAAAATTTATATATATCCTTGTTCATTTTCATTAAACTTACGCATTTATCTATCTATGCATACTAAAATTTATATAATATTGTATAGTTCATCAACAATATGGCTCAAATTTATCCAAACCTTTTTGATACAATATTGTGATACATATATATAGAGAGAGATACATAGATACGTAAATTACTTATAGCCTTGTTCATTTACATTCAATTTACGTATCTATCTATCTCGGTAAATTATATATATAGATATTGTAGGGATAGATGGATATGTATGTCACCCATATCCTTCTTCATTTGCATTCAACCTAATTGGATGTATGATTTGTTTGTTGTTCAGTTAAAGTGACTGTAAATATCGACCCCTATCCCTTACAACCAACTGTGATAATGGCTAACTCCTACTTATGTTACATAAAAATTTAAAAGGCATCACACCCACCCACACACACACACACACACACACATTTAAATATATAAATAAAATGTACAAATATATGTATATCAGATTATATTTATTTCCAATTTATATGTTGTATGGAGTTATAATTCACTATGTTGTTTGATAAATGGTTATAACATAAGTAGGAGTTAGCCATCATTAGAGTTAGTTGTAATGGAGAAAGGACAATATTTACAGTCACTTTAATTGAACGAAATTCAAAGCATACATCTAATTAGGTTGAATGTACATATGCATATATGTATATGCACGCGTCGACGTATACATCGTATCATAACACTCTTGTCCTGTACTGCATGTAGTCATAACCAGTATAAAATACATAGCAAATACTATGACTTTTAAATTCTCGAAAAATTCCATGAAATTTATACCACTTCACTGCATTCTCTGTAGGGCAAAAAATCTCTTTTTGTTTCTTTTTTTGTTCTTCCATTAAATTGATAGTGTATACGTGTTTCGTATACTAGGCTGTCACATACCATACCCGCCATATGTCATATGTCCAAATCTATACCCATGATCGACTCCTATGCCCACACATAACTCCTCTCCCTTATGTTTATGTTTTGTTTGTTCTTCAATTTAACTCACCCCTCTCCCTTACAACCAACTGTGGTAGCATATGGTCCTCCTACTTATGTTATAACCATTTATGAAAGAGCATAAATAACTTGAAATAATAGTAAGATAGATAGATATACATATACATATACATATACATATACATACATATACATATACATATATATATATATATATATACATATACATATACATATATATATATATATATATATATATACATATACATATACATATATTGTAGAGATAGATAAATACATAAGTTTTCTATAGATAAAATAAAAGTTACATACTGCTAGCTCGATAGTCAATGAACGTGGCATAAAAAAATAGGCCGACCCGGACGCTAATGACGTGGACCCCTTGCTCAAAGTTACCCTACCCACCATAAACTTAATTAGATGAAGTGGACCCCCTAGCTCAAAGATACCCTATGCTAATGATGTGTTCAAATATTTACTGCAGAGATAGATAAATATATAAGTTTTCTATACCCTTCTTCATTTACATTCAACTTAATTAGATGTATGCTTTGTTTGTTCTTCGATTAAAGTGATTGTATGGTAACCATTTTTGAAAAAAACATTAAGAAACATTTACACAACTTGAAACAATAGTATGATAGAAATATTTCCAAGCCTTTCCTATGTCCTTATGTTGTTTGAAGATATACATATTTGTGTCATACTATTGTTTTAGGTTCATATAAATTTGTATCATAATGTTGTGTCATTTGTATCATATTGTTGTTTCAAGTTTATATATAATGGTATCATAATGTTGTATGAGGAAGGGTTTAACATGATCACCAAAATGTGTATAAGAGGTATAGTTGGTGATATGGTTGTATACCATGCATTACTTGTTTCATTGCACACATACCCTTCATCATTTGAAATCAACTCAATTAGATGCATGGTTAGTTTTTTCTCCAATTACACTCAATATTACATGTATGAATTTTTTATTTCAGTTGGAATCATTATCTTCATTGTAACAATTATAAGTGTATGTTGTTTACTAATCATTGTGTTAGTTCAATGTAGAGGAAGAAAATGACAACCAATACTAGGTGACATGTAACAAGGAGACCTATACCAAATCGGAGGCAGACAACTATGCTTGCACACAAGAGAGGTGTGCATCTACCTCATAGCAATGACGAGGACGTTGGATTTCCTGTTCACCAGCTAAGTGAAGAACCAAGTAGTGAGGAGGTAGAAATTGTTGTGGAGCAGTCAACCGAATTTGTACTCCAAGATAACCTAGCTGTATCAAACAAAAAGGTTGCACCAAGGTGGGATTGGACCTAGGATGACATGGACCATGCCCTTGAAGATGTTGAAGACCATGTGTGGTCAACTAGAGGTGCAACAAAAAACATAAGTGGCCCAAATATGCGAAACAAGGAATACTCCATTCAATAATGAGCTTCCCAAGAAGTCTTAGTGGACAAGATTCAAAAGAATGCATACCAATCCGTGCTTGAGAAAAACCCAAGGACAAGATAGAGACCGTGCTATAAAGCCTGTAGTTGTAAGTTCTTTCTACGACACTTTGGAGAAGGCATATGCAATAGGGAATTATGGACTGCAGAGGATTTGGAACTGTGACAAGACAAAGCTGCAAGTTGGCCGAAACAAAAATTTGAAGGTGCTTGCCAACAAAGGAAACAAAAGTGTTGCTTACATTATCCCAAAGAGCCGAGAGTGGATCACTATTCTAGCATGTGTCAATGTTGCAGGTTAGAAACTTCTAGGTTTTTATTTATTCATAAGCAAAAAAAAAGTGCAAAACTACATAGACAACTATGAGGCATGAGCATTGATGGTTGTTCAACCTCGTGCATAGATTACCAAAGATATTTTTATCAAATGGCTCAAGTTCTTTGATATGCAAGTACCTGGGGGTTGCTCAACCAAGCATAAACACCTCTTGATATGTGATGGCCATTGTAGCCATGTAGCCTTCTCTACCATTACCCAAGCAAGGGAGCTTGGAATTGACTTTCTCACCCTACCGTCCCACACATCACACAATATGCAACCTCTTGATGTGATTGTTTCCTCATATTTTAAGTCTAACTTCAAAAAGGAAAGAACAACTTGGAGTATTAGATATCCAAATCTGGAGATAAGAAGGGAATAATTGGCCACACTTGGTAGCCTAGCTTTTCAAAAGTCATTGAATGTTTCAAACATAACAACTGGCTTCAAGAGGATAGGTATTTGGCCCTTTGATCCAAATTCTTTGGAGAAGACATGAGGGTTAGCAATACTTTCTAGTTTGTTGCCCCCGAGGAAGCATCAATTATTGCAAACATTCTAAGCCTATCCAACAATGGTTTGGCAATGAATGAGGGTGAGTGTAATGATGGAACTGCAGAAGTTGGAGAACAACAAAATGGGATGCATGGTTAGTATGTTCTACAATTACCCATCTTCATTTCCAATCAAGTCAATTATATGCATGGTTAGTTTGTTCTTCAATTACTCTAAAACTTACATGTTTGTATTTGTTGTTTCAGATTCCAATGAACCACTTGAAGAAGTGGTATTGAGAGACTAGAATAGTCAGGGAGACATATCTCTCTCCCTACCAATTCCACCCGAGCAACCCTCCTGGCTATTAGATGGGGTTGCTAATCTTGGTATGGATATGCATGTGGAGGAAGATGAAAGTCTTACAATGCCATCTCCACCGCACAACATGGGTCCAAATACATTAGTACATTTCTATGCTAATTGGGGAGAGAGCGACAGTTAGAATTTAGGAGTTGGATTGGATGCTAGTGAGGTGCCACAAACAAATAATGCTGATTTGATTGAGCCTTTGGGAGGCCAACCAGCTTCATGCATCTCATAATTCTTGAAGCTACCGGTTCATGTAGTGAAAGACAAGACTAATAAGGTAGCTAACCATGGGATCAAATTGCAAAGAGGATCCCAAATCCTAACTATTGATGACTACATGGCCTTGCTAAGTGAGCAAGAGGAAAAAAATAAGGAACTAGAAGAACTGAAATTGAGGAAGAAGAAACAAATTGTAGAGCACAAGATAGAAAGGATTGCAAAATTGGAGGTGAAGGCTCTTATGAGAATTGAAAAGGAAAAGCAATGAATAGCAGTAGAGGCTGAAAAGGAGCTACAAAAGAAGAAGGACAAAAAAAGGGAGAAGAAAAGGAGAGAAACTGAAGCTGCAAAAATGGAAATTTTTTTGGAGAAGGCACGAGCAAATGGTGCAAGGGAGAGGTGACTCATCAACCCTCTAAATCCCTTGCCTGAATTCCATAGGATCTTTACAGATTTTGTGTCTATACAATGCCCCCAATATCATCCATTACCTACCCAAACTAGCAACCAAACATTTTAGACTTGGATCCCTTCACTTTCACAGTCCTATACATGGTCACCTAGCCCTACCATTTCCCAACCATTTTAGAGTTAGAGTCCTCGTTCAGAGTCAAACCAACTGATAGGGTAGAGTTGGTTGGAACACTCACTGTTCCATGCTCTAGGTCTCACCTTGGAAATTCCCTATGGTGTCACTCTCCACCACCTTAACCTATAGTCCCTAATGATTGCTAGGCACCCTTGGTTCTCCTGGCCAACCCTACTACCATCCTCCATTTTCCTAACCAAGTCAATCTTGGTGCTCACTCTGCCATTCTTTTCCCTAGCCCTTAATCTTCCCTAAAGGCTAAATAATTCCATCCCTTCAATTGCTCTTTGTAGGGGTGTAGAAAGGTTTCTACAGGCTTCCAACATTCTTCCTAGGGTTCTTGTAGGTTCACTAAACTCCATTCTTCCTTCCCTTTCACCAAACCCTCATCTAGGGTTTTGGTTCCTTAGTTCTAAGCCTTCAAAATAAGTCTTTTTCTTGAGAGAATGAGGTAGTACTCCTAAATTATCCAAAAGACTTGCAATCTTTTCTTGGAATTCGTGATACCCTTGCCCACACCTTAAATAATTTTGGAACTTGGAGACTCCACTGTTCGTACTCTGTCCTGACCCTTAGTTTAGCAAATTTAGGCTTGTTTAAGCCATTTTCTGACCACCCAATGGATTGTCATTTTGTTTTCCCATCAAATAGACTGTTGGGACCTCCTCCTTGGCACCAAACCTCTGCAAGGCTTCCTTCCAACTTTCTACTATGGGATTTAGCCAAGAGAGGTCACCCCTGCAAGTTAGGTGCTTGTTTTGCACTGTCCTTCTTAGTCGGGCATTGCCAAGCTCGCCTAGGAAGAGACTTTCCTCATGATACTCGACCCCTAAAGACTCCTAGACCTAAACTATGTATAGGCATGGAGCTTAGCCTCAATCCCCACAGGCTATACACCAAGTATAGTGGAAGATAGAGGTCTAAGTCTCCATGGTTGACAGTTTACTAGACTGATCAGCAATGGAAGGAAACAAAACTAACTAAGAAAAAAACTAGGAAAATGATGAGATTGCTTAACTACTGACCACACAAAGCTTGAAAGATAATTACATCACATCCCACATGTATCTAGATGCCTGGTTATACCAGTAACACACTACCAAGAACAAAATACATAAAATCAGTTATTCTTCCTACTGTCTTCACTTGTCATTCATGAAAAATGTCAAATTACAAAGTCTTCCAATCCCTCCAACCTCTCACATAGGTCGAGGAAACCCTTAAATAGGTTTCCCAAAGTGGTTACACCCTTCTTGGTCATACTTTGTGGTTATAAGGTGGCAAAAGTGCAAAATATTCCATTTTGCCACCTTTGCTAATTTCCTAGAAACTAACCAACATGAGTGTTCAAAAATCCAAATCTCTTCCACTCCTAATAGCTCCTGACCAAGGTACTTTAATAAGCCACTTAATCAATAGCAATGGTCAACATGACCTTATACAAATGCATAAACAAAAACATGGATCCTAGACTTCCTATTGCCTAGTATTTGCCTAGGTGCTCCTGCACCATTCTCCCCCTCCCTACCCAAACACTATGGAGTAGAAGGAGAGAGCAATGACATGTCAATGCCAAGCTTCTTGAACTGATCTTCGTGTACCCATGTAGCTTTTGATTCATGCTTATTCTTCCACTTAATAAGGTGCTCCATGTACACCTTGTGTCTTGTAGACTTTTGCACCCTTGACTCCAAGATCCTTTCAACTTGTTGCTTGTCTGGACTAGGTAATTGTTGATGTCCTTGAAGATCTCCTTACTGTTCTGATCCATAGTAGTGACTGATTTGTTGTACTTGATTAATTCAGCTATATTAAAGACTGGTGAGATTCCTAAGTCAGTAGGTAGCTCAACCTTGTATGCATTTTTACCATACTTGGCCAATATCTTGCATGGTCCTACTCTCTTCATATGTATCTTGGTGGATACTCCCTTCTGCAACTTGGATTTTTTGAGGTGAACCATGACATACTCTCCCACTGCAATTTGCACATCCTTCCTTGACAAATCTACCTTCTCCTTCAACTTTTGGGTAGCTTCGATGACTATTCTCTTCACCTGCTCCTGAATCTCTTTCATGGTCTGACTGAAGTCTTCTGCATGTCCACTTCTATGTTCCATAGCTCCAAGATCTCTGAGCTCACAAATTCCTCTTGGGTGCATACCATACACAACCTCAAAAGGACTCTTCCCTGTGGTCCGGTTGACACTATCATTATAGGCATACTCAGCTTGTGAGATGACCATATCCCATGTCTGTCCATATTCCTTTGTTAGGCACCTAAGAAGATTACCCAACACCCTGTTAACCACCTTTTTTTGACCATCGGTCTGAGGATGGTAAGCTGATCCAAATGATAGGTTGGTACCTAATCTGCTCCATAGAGTCTTCCAAAAATGACTCATGAATTTTACATCCCGGTCTGAAACAATGCTCAAAGGCAAGCCATGGATCCTAATAATCTCCTTGAAGAAAAGGTGGGTTGTGTAACTAGCATCATGAGTAGTTTTGCAAGAGATAAAATGACTCATTTTACTAAATCTGTCCACCACTACATACACACTGTCAAAACTAGTCTTGGTCTTAGGGAGTCCTACCACAAAATCCATGCTCACACACTCCCATGGTCTGTTAGGAATGGGTAGGGGTTGATATAGACCAACATTGCTAGCTCCTCCCTTAGCTTTCATACACACAACACATTGTTCCAGATACTTTTTGACATCTCTTGCCAACTTAGGCCAGTAATAAAACCTTTGTACTAATTCTAAGGTATTGTTGATGCCAAAGTGTCCATTAAGACTTCCATTATGCTTTTCTTGAATGAGATTTTCCCTCATTGACCCTCTTGGAACACATAACTGATTCGCTTTAAACAATAATCCACTTTGCAATGTATACTGAACATATTGACTATGAAAATGATTCTCAAAGTTGGAACATACCTTATAGGCCTCCGAGAAATCTTCATCCTCTCCATAGAGATCTTTAAAGCTTTCAATCCCTATGCTCTTCACTTGTATCTCTTGTACTATCAACAACCTCCTGCTCAATGCATCTGCTACTTTATTCATCTACCCCTTCTTGTGCTTGATGGTGAAGGTGAAATCTTGGATGTATTCCATCCACTTTAGGTGTCTATTGCTCAACTTCTCTCGAGTATTCATATAGCTAAGTGCTTGATTGTCAGTGAAGACTACAAATTCCTTGGGTAGAAGGCAATGCCTCCACTTCCTAAGTGACTGAACCAAAGCATAAAGTTATAAGTCGTAGGTTGAATATTTCTTCTTTGCTTCATTGAGCTTCTTACTAAAGAAGGCTATAGGCTTTCCCTCTTGACTTAGCACTCCTCCTACTGCCACTCCACTTGCATCGCACTCAACAATGAACAATTTGTCAAAACTAGGTAATAGGAGAATAGGTTGAGTTGCAACTTCTTGTTTCAGTTTCTCAAACCCTCTCTCAGCTGCTTGAGTCCACACAAACTTGGTTTTCAAACCACCCTTGATTGTCTCTAGAATTGGTGCACATATACCACTAAAGTTCCTTATGAATTTTCTATAAAATTTAGCCAATCCATGGAAACCTCTTACCTCAGTCCCTGTTGTTGGTGTAGGCTAGTTTAGGATGGCTTCCACCTTGCTTGGATCCATCTTCAATGATCCCTGTGATACTACAAAACCCAAATATATCAGTTCTTGTTTAAAGAATTCACACTTCTCTAGGTTGATAGCCAAATTTTCCTCTTGCAATATTCTAAGTACCAACTCCACATGTTTGAGATGCTCCTCTATTTTTTTGCTAAAGATGAGGATGTCATCAAGGTATACAACCACAAATATCCCTGTGAAGTCCTTGAGCACTTCATTCATGAGCCTCATGAATGTGCTACGAGCATTGGAAAGGCCAAATGGCATAAATCTCCACTCATATAATCCATCTGTTGTCTTGAATGTTGTCTTCCATTCATCACCATCCTTAATTATGACCTAATGGTATCCACTCTTAAGATCCAACTTGGTGTAATATTGAGCTCCTCCAAGATAATCCATTAGATCCTCAATTCTAGGAATAGGGAACCTATACCTAATTGTGATCCTATTTATTGCTCTAGAATCAATACATAACCTCCATTTTCCTCCCTTCTTAGTTTCCAAGACTACTGGTACTGCACATGGGCTGATGCTCTTTTGAATCAAGTTTTGATCCAACAACTCTTGCACTTGCCTAGCCACTTCCAAATTCTGATATGGAGTAAGCTTATATGCTGCTTTGTTAGGTAATGAGGCTCCAGGTATGAAGTCAATTTGGTGACTTATAGCTCTTTTAGGAGGTAAAGTTGCAGGTGTACCATCACTTACTATGTCTTTATACTTTTCAAGCAAATTCTGGACTGCTTCGGGTATGACTGGTTTTTCAATCTTATCTTCCTCTTTGGATTGCAATAGAACTACATATCCTTCTCCACCTTCATGTAGGGTGTTGAGGAACTCTTTCCCACTACTTAGTAGCACACTTGGTGTCTTTGACTGTCCTTCATCCTCCTCTGACAGTGACTGCAACTTGAAAGTCTTTCCATCCTTCTTGAAGGAGATGCTATTTTCTTTCCCATCATACATGGCACCTTTTTCATACTGTCATGGTTTTCCCAATAGTAGATGGCATGCATCCATGGGTAAAACATCACAAACTAACTTGTCTTTGTACCCTCCAATGGAAAACTCCACCGTTACTTGCTCATTCACTAGAACACTCTGCCCTTTGTTAAGCCATGTGACCTTGTAGGGGTTAGTGTGGGGTACCCTCTTCAATTTCATTTCATTACTGCCTCTTCTGAGATGATGTTATCTGTGGAACCTGAATCTACAATGACCTTGCATACTTTACCAATTATCTTGCACTTCACTCTAAATAGAGCTCTTCTTTGTTTTGGTTCTTCCTTGACCGGTTGTCTTATCTACACTCTTCTAAACATCAGATTCTCTCCCACCTTAGACTCAATGTGACTGACCTTAGGTGACTTAGGACTCATGGTGTCCTCTTGTGCATAAGCCACTCTCTTCTCATTGCTTGATGAGGATGCTTTCTCTGGGAACCTATAAGCTAGATGTCCAACTTGACCACAATGGTAGCATTTCATGTTTGCAAAGTATGAATTGCTCCTGCCTACTCCTCTTCCTCTATTGGATCCTCCTTGAGAACCTCTACCTCTGTTATACCCTCCTCTAGAAGGTGTTTCATTGCCATGATCTGTGGATTTAAACTCTCCTTGGTTTCTTTGGTCATTGCCTCTACCTTGGTAGCCACCTCGTTGTCCTCTTTGATCTCTTTGATCTCTTTGATCCTTGCCTTTGCCTCTACCTTTAGAAGCCTGATCTTGCTTCCTCTTGCTTCTCTCCTCAATCTTGATAGCTAATTGATAGCATTGATGCACTGTCTTAGGACTTAGAAGAGTCATCTCTTCTTGGATGTTCCACTTCAAACCGTTTAGGTACCTAGCTACTTTGAGACTTTCATCTTCTAAGACATTGGACCTCATACATAATTTTTGAAACTCCTCAGTGTAGGTGTTCACATCCTGGTCTCTTTGCCTCAAGCTTTTCCTCTTCTTGTGTAACTAAATCTCATAGTCATCTGGTATATAGGCTTCTCTCACTTTGGCCACCATACCTTTCCAAGTTGAAATAGGCCTCTTACCTTCCTTTTCTCTCTCTGTTTGGATGAATTTCCACCATGTCAAGGCAGATCCTCTCAATATAGACTTGGCCACCTTTACCCTCTGTGCTTCAATGACTCCATCACATTCAAAATGGTTCTCCATGCCTTCTATCCAATCTATGACCAAATCAACTTCCAATTTTCCACTAAATAGTGGTATACCTTCAAGTGCCCTCCCACTCAAAGCTTTCAATGCCTTCAAGAAAGGATCCTCTTGCAGAATAGGGTCAAGTTCAGGGGTCTTGTCTTCCTCTGCAACCTCTTCAATCTTTGGTTCCCTTCCCTCCAATCTATTACTGACCTCTTCAGCCTTGATTTTCACATTGTTCAATGCTTGCTCCAGTTGAGCCAATCTTTCTCTCAACCTTCTATTATCCTCTTCCCGATCTTCAAATTTCTTTCCCAATTCAATGTTGGTCACCATGGTTGTGGAGCCACTGGATTTCAAGTTTGACATACAAAGTTCACTCCCAAATCTTTAACTTGCTTAGATACCAATCTGGTAGGGTAGAGTTGGTTGGAACACTCACTATTCTATGCTCTGGGTCTCACCTTGGCAATTCCCTATGGTGTCACTCTCCACCACCTTAACCTATAGGCCCTAATGATTGCTAGGCACCCCCAGTTCTCCTGGCCAACCCTACTACCATCTCCATTTTCCTAACCAAGTCAATCTTGGTGCTCACTCTGCCATTCTTTTCCCTAGCCCTTAATCTTCACTAAAGGCTAAATACTTCCATCCCTTCAATTGCTCTTTGCAGGGGTGTAGAAAGGTTTCTATAGGCTTCCAACATTCCTCCTAGGGTTCTTTTAGGTTCACCAAACTCCATTCTTCCTTCCCTTTCACCAAACCCTCATCTAGGGTTTTGGTTCCTTAGTTCTAAGCCTTCAAAATAGGTCTTTTTCCCAAGAGAATGAGGTAGTACTCCTAAATTATCCAAAAGACTTGCAATATTTTCTTGGAATTCGTGATACCCTTGCCCACACCTTAAATAATTTTGGAACTTGGAGCCTCCACTGTCCATACTCTGTCCTGGCCCTTAGTTTAGCAAATTTAGGCTTGTTTAAGCCATTTTCTGACCACCCGATGGACTGTCATTTTGTTTTCCCATCAAACGGACTGTTGGGACCTCCTCCTTGGCACCAAGCCTCTACAAGGCTTCCTTCCAAATTTCTACCACGGGATTTAGCCAGGAGAGGTCACCCCTGCAAGTTAGGTGCTTGTTTTGCACTGTCCTTCCTAGCCAGGCATTGCCAAGCTCGCCTAGGAAGAGACTTTCCTCATGATCACTCGACCCCTAAAGAATCCTAGACCTAAACTATTTATAGGCATGGAGCTTAGCCTCAATACCCATAGTCTATACACCAAGTATAGTGGAAGACAGAGGTCTAAGTCTCCATGGTTGACAATTTACCAGACTGATCAGTAATGGAAGGAAACAAAACTAACTAAGAACAAAACTAGGAAAATGATGAGATTGCTTAACTACTGACCACACAAAGCTTGAAAGATAATTACATCACATCCCACATGTATCTAGATGCCTGGTTATACCAGTAACACACTACCAAGAACAAAATACAGAAAATCAGTTATTCTTCCTACTGTCTTCACTTGTCATTCATGAAAAATATCAAATTACAAAGTCTTCCAATCCCTCCAACCTCTCACATAGGTTGAGGCAACCCTTAAATAGGTTTCCCAAAGTGGTTACACCCTTCTTGGTCGTACTTTGTGGTTATAAGGTGGCAAAAGTGCAAAATGTTCCATTTTGCCACCTTTGCCAATTTCCTAGAAACTAACCAACATGAGTATTCAAAACTCCATATCTCTTCCACTCCTGATAGCTCCTGAACAAGGTACTTTAGTAAGCCACTCACTCAATAGAAATGGTCAACATGACCTTATACAAATTCATAAACAAAAACATGGATCCTACACTTCCTATTGCCTAGTATTTGCGTAGGTGCTCCTGCACCACCAACCCTCACTTACCCCAAGCGTAATCCAACCTAGATTCAATCTTGGAGTCCTTCTCCATCACATGCCACATCCAACTCACAAGATAGCATGACATCAAATTTCATTTTTCCTATCTTTTTTGATTGATTTGAATGTTTGGTTGCAACTATTTTGTTCTAAAGGTTTTGATGGATTTGAAATGATGTTTGACATTTTTTGTTTTGAATGTTTATAACTTGGAACAACAGTGTGAATTGAATATAAACAACATGTTCCATCATGTTACTATCATTGACTGTTTGAGTTATTGTAATTGATTAGCCAACAAAGTATACATCTAATTATGTGGAATGTAAATGAACAAGCTTATACAAAATGTATGTATCTATCTCTACAATAGTTTGTTGTATATATATATTAATATATACACAACTATATGAAACTTCTCTATCTATAAATGTAATTAAGTTGAATGAAAATGAACAAGACTATATAAACATATGTATCTATCTAACTATGCACATATATGTATCATAATGTTGTATCATACTGCTGTTTCATGTTATTTATAAGTTGTAGTATGTTGTATCAAAAAGAGTTGCAAATATTTATACCATAGTGTTGTTTGAAGTTATATATAAATTCAAAAAAATTATTATGTTGTTTGACAAATGGTATGAACATAAGTAAGAGTCAACATATAAATATACATATGCATATGCTGACACCTACTTATGTTAATACCATTTATCAAACAACATACTGAAATATAACTTCATACAACATAACACTATGCATATACATATACATATACATATACATATATGCATATATATGCATATGCATATTCATATACATATCAGAAAATGATACAAAGTGTAACAACAAATTCAAACATGTAATATTGAATCTAATTGATGTAAAAACTAACCATGCATCTATTTGAGTTGATTGCAAATGAACAAAGCTCTTTGTGCAAGGAAAGAAAAAATTGTATGTTATACTATCACATCCCCAATTATAATTGAAAAAAATCAAACATTGATACAAAGTGTAACAACAAATTCACACATGTAAGATTGAGTCTAATTGATTTACAAACTAACCATGTATCTATTTGAGTTCATTGCAAATGAACAAGACTCTTTGTGCAAGAAAAGAAAAAATGCATGTTATACTATCACATTCCCAATTATAATTGACAAAAACCAAACATTGATACAAAGTGTAACAACAAATTCAGACATGTAATATTGAGTCTAATTGATGTACAAGTTAACCATGCATTTATTTGAGTTGATTGCAAATAAACAAGACTCTTTGTGCAAGGAAAGAAAAAATGCATGTTATACTATCACATCCCCAATTATAATTGACAAAAACCAAACATTGGTACAAAGTGTAACAACAAATTCAGACATGTAAGATTGAGTGTAATTGATGTACAAACTAACCATGCATCTATTTGAGTTGATTGCAAATGAACAAGAATATTTATGCAAGAAAATAAAAAATGTATGTTATAATATCATATCCCCAATTATAATTGACAAAAACCAAACATTGATACAAAGTGTAACAACAAATTTAGACATGTAAGATTGAGTGTAATTGATGTACAAACTAACCATGCATCTATTTGAGTTGATTGCAAATGAACAAGGCTCTTTGTGCAAGGAAAGATAAAATTCATGTTATACTATCACATCCCCAATTATAATTGACACAAATCAAAAATTGATACAAAGTGTAACAACAAATTCACACATGTAATATTGAGTGTAATTGATGTACAAACTAACCATGCATCTATTTGAGTTGATTGCAAATGAAAAAGGCTCTTTGTGCAAGGAAAAAAAAAAAGAATGTTATACTATCTCATCCCCAATTATAATTGACACAAATCAAACAATGATACAAAGTGTAACAACAAATTCATACACGTAAGATTGAGTGTAATTGATGTACAAACTAACCATGCATCTATTTGAGTTGATTGCAAATGAACAAGGCTCTTTGTTCAAAGAAAGAAAAAATGCATGTTATAATATCACACCCCCAATTATAATTGACACAAATCAAACAATGATACAAAGTGTAACAAAAAATTCAGACATGTAAGATTGAATGTAATTGATGTACAAATTAACTGTGCATCTATTTGAGTTGATTGCAAATGAACAAGGCTCTTTGTGCAAGAAAATAAAAAAATGCATGTTATACTATCACATCCCTAATTATAATTGACACAAATCAAAAAATGATACAAAGTGTAACAACAAATTCAAACATGTAAGATTGAGTCTAATTGATTAACAAGCTAACCATGCATCTATACCATAGTGTTGTCCAAAGTTATATATAAATTTGATAATGTTGTATGAAGTTATATTTTAGTATCTGTTTGAAAAATGATTATAACATAAGTAGGAGTCAACCATCATCACAGTTAACTGTAAAGGAGAGGGGCCGATATTTACAATCACTTTAATTGAACAACAAAAAAAACATACATCTAATTAGGTTGAATGTACATATGCATATGAATATGCATATATGCATATGTATATGTAAATGTGTATATGCATATACAATGCATTTTGGATGGAGAGTGTAACGAATGGAAGGTACAATGCATTTTTTATGGAGTGTAATGTTGTTGCTGCTTATGCTTATGCATCGTTCCTTCCATTTGCTCCACTCTACATCTAAAACAACTTCATTTTTTATTTGTATATGCATATATACATATACATGTACATATGCATATATTTATATACATTAGCATATGTATATGTATGCATATACATATACATATACATATCAAACAATGATACAAATTGTAAGAAAAAATTCATACATGTAAGATTGAGTGTAATCGATGCACAAACTAACCATGCATTCAATTGAGGTGATTGCAAATGAACAAGGGTCTTTGTGCAATGAAATTAAAAATGCATGTTGAATTGATTGCAAATGAACAAGGGTCTTATGTTATACATGTAAGGTTGAGGTGTCTTAAGTTAATAGGAATGCACCCTTATTTTGTAATAAGATTAAAAGGGATATACATTGGGAGAGGTCTTATCTGTTCAAGATATACAAAGAAACCATTCATGCCATCATGAATAGTAGTTTGGTATATCTTGGAAAAATTAGACTTCTTTCAACATATGTCCACAATTGTAAGTCTTATATCTTTGAGGTGATGAAGGGCATGCTTGCAATGAAACAAAAAATTCATGTTATAGTATGACATCAAGAAATCACACTCTTAGAAATAATTGAATGATACAAACTGAAACAAAAAATTCATACTTGCAAGAGTGAGTGTGATTGAAGAACAAACTAACCATGCATCTAATAGAGTTGATTTCAAAGGATGAAACAAACAATCCATGGTAAATACTATAGACATCTAAAGTTGACCACTTCCACATGACCAAAATCGTCTACTCTATTCATCTATTTAATTAATAATGATTAAATAATTTATTTAATCATTATTTCATTTTATGTCTAAGGTTCAAGTATGTAATTGAATAATTAAATACTTTACCTTACACCTTTTCTTCTCTAAATTAAATAAATAAAACAATTTATTTAATTTAGTCACTTAACCTTTTTGATTAAAAATCAATTTTTAATTCCTCATTTTCTCTCTCCTTGTCACATTCTCCATAATCCTATTTTAATCTGGATTAAATTAATTAATCCATGATTAGGATGTGCACCACTTAATCAAGATTAGTGTCACATCCTCCATAATCTTCCACTTGCTTCTAATATCTCATTAATTATCCTAATCTTGTGTTTGCACAACCTTAATCAAGGTCATTAGCCTTCTCACTTTCCTTTCTTGGCCTTGACTCTCTTTCCCATGTGAATTTTTAATTCACATTTATTCATCCTAGGTTCCTCTCTTTCCCATATGAATTTTTAATTCACATTTTATCCTTCCAAGGCTTACCCTATCTCCATGTAAGTTCTAGAAAATGTGACTTGTCATTTTACATGTGCCCAAGACTTCTAGAACTTTAGACTTGTCACATCATTCACATGTGGCAAATTCCCACCTTTTTGGAAACCCTCTCTTATCCACTAGATTCTTTCAATAATTATGAATTTTTAATTCATTTTTATTCCTCCAAGGAATTTTTTCATCCCCCAAGGTACTTATAAGGTACTTGTCCTTCCTCCACATCACATACCTCTCTTCCACCTCATTCCCACATCATCTCACTCTAGACCATCTCACATTCCACATGTCAAGATGTGAGGGCTTACGAGTTCTCAAATCACCATAGCCCTTCATCTTGGCTTTGTTGGATCAATCTCAACCATTTAATTCTCTAGAGAATTCAAATTGTTCTATAAATACCCCCTCCTTTCTCTCATTTTAACAATCAATCTTTTGCTATCAAAACTTTCACAAAATTGCCATTTGAGCTCTCATTCACCATAGCATTTGAGTTCACCATTACCATGTCCTCATTCATCTTGCATATCAATTCACATATTTTATTTAACTTGCCATCCAAAGAGCACACAAATCTCCAAAGATCAAAGGGCCAACTAAGGAAGAAGCAACATGAAGGTATAATCACTCTTTGTTGTATTTCATCTTGCTTTCATGTTTATCATTCCTTAGGCTAATCGTTGAGGTGTCCTCTTTCTATTATTTATTTTTATTGCATTAATAGTTTGTTTAGCATCTTATATTAGGACTTAACATTTTAGGGATCACAAATACAATCAACATTTCCCTACCCCCCAGCGGTCCATTGCCCTTACAAAAACTATACACATGTACATACATATATACATAAACATATATATATATGTTTATGTATATATGTATGTATGTATGTATACATGCAACATTATATGGTAATTAAATAACAAACTAACAATGCATCTAATAGAGTTGAAGAATTATCAAACCATACATATGATTATTGTTAATTGTATCTGTATCTGTATTGTGAATGTAATTGAATATAAATAAAATTATGCATCGAATTCATATAAATGTAAATGAACAAGACTATATGAAACAACAATTTCTATATATCTGCCATATGTATTTGTAAAACTACAACTTGCATATATTTAATGGCAGTATTAGAATATTATCATACACTCCATAGTTGAGAGTGACATGTACCTATCTTTTGGTCAAAGTATGTATGTATGTATGATTGGTTTCAACAAATACATAAATTCATCATAGTAAAGTAATGTATGTATGTTACATATAAATGCCTTAGTATGGCTAACTGCATGACCTTCATACAACCATAGATATGAACTGGCATATGTATTATTGTATGTATGTATAGTATACATGCATACATGTATGTATGTGTGTATAGTATAGTAAACACACATACATACATACATATAGTATAGTAAACACACATACATGTGTGTATACTATACTATACACATATACATACATGTATGTGTGTATAAACTATGTATGTGTATATTAATTGATATATTTCCATGCATGTATGTATGTATAGTATACAAAAATACAAACATATTGTGGTGCTATGTATGTATGTGTGTCTACTATACATACATACATATATACATACATACATATTATGTCATATGTATGTATGTGTGTATATGATACATACACATACATACTTACATATTATGTCATATGTATGTATGTATGTATGTGTGTGTGTGTGTATACATACATACGTAGTATTTTAATATTTATTATTATATTAAGTTGATCAATATTATATAAAATATATGTTATTAATAATATTAAAATGTTTACTCAATTAAAACACTAAAATGATTACTAATTTGACTAGGAAAATCCTATAAATGATTAGTCAATTAAAAAATTAAAATGATTAGTAAATTGACTACGAAAATCCTATAAATGGATATGAAATATTTTCAAAAACTCCACCATGCAGGCAAAGACAATGGAGACAATGGACATGGAAGAGTGGACGATGGGGGTCAGGAATTCTTGAGTGTGGGGCTCATGACAACGGTGGAAACAATCGGCAAAAACATAGGTGCATGAAACCCTTAATAGTTGAGTTGTACAAACCCATGAATGGTATGTCTATGTATACACAGAGTCAGCCAAAAATATAGGTGTAACAAACCATTAATCGATTGTAAATGACCAATTGTGTGTATATATATAGACAAACACACACACACACACACACATGTGTGTGTGTGTGTGTATTTATTTGAATATATACATAGTTGGCCATATTTTACCTACAAAAATCTATTCGTAGTGAAGAGTAGAATAACTTCCAATACTGCCACTATACATATATAAATTACAGAGGTATAAAACAAAAACAAAAGTCTATATTATGGCAGATTGTGTGTATATATGTGTATACACATATATATATGCATCTATATCTGTGTATAAACACATATACACACAGTTGGTCATATATATGCATAAATATATTTGTATACTTACATATACACACAGTTCGTCATAATATAGCTACAAAATTACATTTTCTCATCATTCTTGTGTGTATATGTGTGTATAAATAGATATATATGTATATATATACATATACATTCATATATATCTATGTATACATACATTTACACACAGTCGGCCTTATATATGCATATATATATATATATATATCTATATACTCACATATACATGCAATCAACCATCATATAGGTGCATTATTGCTGGAAAATTAAATATTCTCGTCATTCTTGTGTGTATATATTTGTATACATATATGTATTGGTAAACATATATATACATAGAAGCGACCATGAATAAGTTGCAACAAGGCTTCATTAGACAAGGAAATCATTACAACTTGACAGAAGTCATTTAAGCAACAAAAAATCACAAGAAGAAACTAGAAAAATATTGCAATGCATAGTTAGTACCTGTGTGGGGTTGGAACACAACCTCACCTGCATAGCAAGAAGTTAAATAGTTTCCTTAATTTGAATGTGGTGTTGATAAACACAAAAAGCTCAAAAAATGTATCACCACCATTCACCCATGGCCTCACCACCTTCAGTGTCCATCCTAACCAGAGTTGGTTTTGAATGCAACCACTCAAAATAAATAAATTTTTCATCAATGGATGTTTTGTGTACCAAGCGAATGAAATACATGCCGAGGTGGTAGGTGTTAAGACCGACAACGGAGGAATGGGTGGCAGTTAATGCATGTTTACTAGGAGTGTAATGAGCCAGTACTGGTGTGGCGCCAAACAACCATCAGTCATATAGATGTCCATGATAGGTATACACCAAATTTTTAGACCATTTTGGTAGTTTTTGAAAAGTGCCCCCAAAACATTGAAAAATGTGCTTGAATTTCCCCCCAAAAAAATTGGAGATTGCCAACTCGACGGTCAAGGGATGTGGAAAAAAATTTATCCTGACTCGGACGCTGATGATGTGAACCCCTCGCTCAAAGTTAGCTTATCCACCATCGACTCCTCTCCCTTATACACTAACAATTCAAAGTGTAGAATATAACAATACTTTTTATATATTATTAATTAAGTTTATTGTTAATCATTTTTTATTTACTACAACAAGTATGTTGTTATAATCATTTGTAAGGCTGAATAGAAATTATAAATTAGCTATATTTTTTTAAAATATGGTATGAGAGAGTACTCTCCAAAAATTTATCATTTGTTCTTTCATGATAAATATTTTTCAAATAGGTTATATTCCATTGCAACTATGTTATTTTGAGTAAGTTTTACTATACAAAAATATTAATAATATATTCACCAAAAAAAATATTTTTCCATCTCCATGTACTAGATATTCAAGTTAGCTTATTGAAAGAAAAAATAAATAAATTGACTATATCAAGTGTTTCATTCATTAGAATAATAGATATCACTATGGGGGAAAGGATAGTGTAAGATAGAGCTAGAGGGTGTGGGAATTTGCAAGTGTAGGCTTGAACAAACTTTGTCATTGCTATAGTGATTGAGATGGGTGATCGAGTTTCTTTCTATATGTTTTTCTTTAATGGTATGTTTTGATGTTGGTGTGAATGGGGTTATTTCCTAACTAGTCATTAGTGAGGAACTATTCACATGATAAGTTTACTTATGGGTTAAGTTATCCTAGGTGTCATTTCTAGAAGGTAGTTATAATGGGGCCATGTCTCATTATTTACTTTCAGTCATTTATGCATTTAATGTTTATCTCATGTGTATTTAATATTTGTATTAAGAATTTAATGTTTGTATCAAGGGTAGTTATCAGGTTCCCTTATCTCACCTTGCTTATATATATTAGGTGCTTGTACATTATAAATCATCTCAAATAATCTGGATCAATGAATTTGATAAACTCAATATCAATCTCATGATCAATTTGATCAAAATCAATTATCAATCTTCATGCAAGATCATGTTGCAACACTTTCTTGTGGATGGTATCTTTCTTAGTTGATCCATTGAAGACTACAACTTCATTTGGGCTCATTAATATTTCCAACATGGTATCAAAGCCTAGGCCTTGTAAAGCCCATCTTGTATTAGAGAGTTGAGAATTTTATTTGGGAGAGAATTCATTGTAGATTATTGTGGCTTTACATTTCGAGCTAGTTGCCATCATCCAGGAGGTAGCTGGTTTTTTGAGCAGATAGGGTTAGATTTGACCCCTTCATTACGTCCAGCCCAAAAACCCCTAAAATGCTTATCAAATTGTCAAAATTCGACAACTTCATTCAGAAGCATCAAAGGTTTTTTGTAGCAGGAGGCAAAATATCCATACTGTATGGATCCTTATAGTCTATGGGAAAAAAATTTCCCCATCCCCTGTCACAATTTTTTTTTGAGGCATCATTATATTTGCAAGTTATTTTTAAAATTTTTCGAGCAATTTTTAATAATGTTTCGAGCATATATTTGTGGTGGTTTGAAATTAATATCTATAGATTATATATTATTGTTTGATAGAGGTGTTTAATTATCTATAGGCCGTACCGACTGCTGCAACTTTTTTGGCGTATTTTCATTGGTCGTGCATTTATTCTTGTAGCCTTGTCAGTTTTGTCGACCACAAATTCTACAAAATTTATTATCTTGCCTGTCCATTGCATCGTCGACTGTGAATTCCCACCAATCGAGCTTTTTTTCTACTAAGCACCAAAGTCTTCAACCTATACTTCTATCGTTGACCGAGAGATCTTCCTTAGGGAGCGGTGCTACCTTGGCCACCACCTCGTCCTCACCCAGTATGGTGGCATTTTCTTTTTTTGCACCCATCGAAGCCACGGGGTAAAAGTATAAATTTGTGTCACACTTTTGTCCAACTTACCAACATAACTGAATTTAAGTATTTCTAACTAAAAATTAATTTTGTTCAAACATATGATCTAGTAAGATTAATTCTAGCTAAGTTAGATATGTCCATAACTTTTCCTACTAAAATTGTTAGATAAATACATCTATAGCACCACTTTGAAGCCAATTTAATGAAAAATAAAATTATTTGAAAAACTCGATGTTTTAACAACTCCTATTCATGTAAATAACATTTTTAAAAATATAAAAAATACCCTTTTGTAGATCCATAAGTGTAGTTTTCAATATATATATATTTTAATAGTTTAATTATTATTTATATTTTATTTTTACTAAAAATAGGTTATCAACACAAAAATATTAGGTTGATTACCATGTCAAGAAAACTGCTAAAACTTATTTTGTTTTTTTGAAAAATATGATGCACTAGATAAAAGAATCTATATCAAGATGGTGTTTTTTCTATTTTAGATAAATAGTTAATATGAAAATTGACGTCAAATGGAAACAATTGTTTCTTAATACATGCACATTTTAATATTTATTTAAAAATATATTTATCAAAATTTGAAAAAAAAAATCCATGCACTAAATTTCCAAGTTATAAATGCACACAAAAAAATATGAAGGAAAAACAAATTACTATATAAAGATTGACGTCTCATGTAACTTCATTTTTCAACATTTCAAAATTCAAATCATATATGTCTTTTTTGTGGTTCAAGTTCAAAATTTGGATTAGTGTTGGATCTGATGGCATTCTCAAATTCTTTGAATTTGAGATGCCCATTTCAAAATTTTGCCTCTACATTTTCAGAAGTGCACCTGAAGAATCAGTCCAGGTGACCTACTTTGGAGGCTTATATTTTGAAGCTTCTTCATTGTCGTGCAAAACCCATTTGCAGACATATTTTGTTGACATATGTGAACGTGTGTGTCAGTTTTCAGCTTCCCACGATAAGTTTTGACAGAGTTTTGAAAAGTGAAGCTGGAGGGTTTTGACACTGTTATGTTGTTTGCAGATTGTTAGTTTTGCGAAATAGCCTTCTATTTGAGCTTGGATTTCGCAACCAGTTGAATGTCATGTCAGAAAAAATGTCGTTCTGTGTTCTCCATACCTAAATGATCTCACATGTCAGTTTTCAGATCCTCATGATCTGATTTTCTATTTTTAGCAGATCAAAACCGAATATAGTTTGTTCAATTTTGTATCTGCATTCCTGACAACCTTTCTGAATGGTCAACTTTGATTGTTAATAAATTTTGATCAACGATGTTTCAAAGAAATTCCTTTTGCACACGTGCTAAGGGTATCTTAATGAAATTGTATGTCTGATGGCAACTCGCCAGGAGTTGATTCACTATTTTTACAAATTGACACTTGAGTGAGTTTTAATTGGTGTAGAACAATTGCTGTTTCAGAAAAACCTGACTAGGCAACTTTGCCGATTAATATCCAGTTCCTCAGGTTTCCTTTTTTTGAGCCATTTGTTGCACTATATTCTTGGGTCAAATGTCTACGTGTTTGCAAGTTTTTATTGCTCCAGGGTGTTGTTTGACCCGTTTCCTAGTTGATTCCTAAGGCAATTTGACTAGTTTTCGCCTTTCTCCAAAAGTGTCTAAAAATAGATTTTGATGAAGACCTAGTTCGTTTTTCAACTTCAAAAGCACTCAAAAGCAGTGTTGGTTAATTGAGGGAAAAAATTGTTTGAAAACAATTTTTTTTTAGTTGGACCCACATGGGGCCCGACATGCTTTGCATAGTTGCGGAGCTGTTCAAAGAGAATATTGCAGCCAAGGTTATGAGAGCAGTATATGGTGATGGATTGACAAGGCAAAGATTATTATCAATTTTGTACACCAATTCTTGTAAATCATTGTGCCTATATTTGAAGATGCAGATGATTTGTGAGGAGGATGTTCAATTAGAATAACTTTAAGCATATAACCATTGGAAGCTCAAACCAAATGGTGCAGGAGCACCTAGGAAGCACTAGGAAATTTCACATTGACCATTGGAATTGAGTTAGAGACTTAATAAAATTCCCTGGTTAGGAGCTATCAGGAGTGCAAAGGTTTATGAGTTTAGAAGTTCACTTGTATTAGTTTTCTAGGCAAATTGGTAAAAGTGGCAAAATGGTACATTCAACACCTTTGCCACTTGATAACTAAAATGTCCAACCAGGGAAGGCATAAATACCTTGGGAAACCTATATAAGGTGTGCCTCAACCTGTAGATTGGTTGGAAGGTTTGTAATTTGAAATTTGATGAATGATAAGTGTGGACAGTGAGAGGAATTGTTAAAATTTTTGTGTTTTCTTTTCTTTTTCAGTGATCAGGAGCGATCAAGGCTCTGTAGAATGTTGTAGTTGGTATTATTTGTTATGTACTAAGATTTTGTGGTAGCATTTAGGGTGTGAGTTCAATTTACAGGTGTGCTTGTAGTTGTTTTGTTTCTTTGTGAGTTGCTAATCTGACTGGCAACTTGTAAAAAAAAATGGGGTTTTAGTTCCTTTTCCCACTGTACCTGGTGTACGGGCTTTTGGGGATTGGAGATAGACTCCATGTGTGTAAATATAGTAGTATTAGGAGTAGGTAGGAGTCATGGAAACACTGTGGAAGACTTTTCCTAGGCGAGCTTGATAGTGCCCGGCTAGGAAAGTCATGAAGTGTAAAGCACTTGGCTTGCAAAGGTAACCTTTCTCTAACAAATCACTTGGTGAAAAGGTTGCTAGATGCCTTGCAGAGGCTTGGTAACAATGAGGAGGCTTCACCAATATTTTTGAGTGGAGAACTAATTAACAATTTGCTGTGTGGTCAGGAAAACCTAAGGAAAAGGCCTATGTTACAAAATTGAAGGTCTGACCTGTGTACGGACAGTCAATGGTTAAGACCTTTGAAATATTGAAGTGGTAGGCATTAGGTCTAAGAATCCATAACAAAGATTTGGGGTTATTTGGATAATCTAGGAGAGTTACCTCATTCTCTTGGAGGAAAGACCTATTTTGGAAGCCTAGAACTAAGGAACCAAAACCCTAGATGAGGGTTTGGTGAAAGCAAAGGAAGAATGGAGTTTGGTGATTGTCCAAGAACCCTGAGAAGATGTTGTGAAGCCATTAGAAACCTCTCTACACCCCTGCAAGAACAATTGGAGAGATAGGAGTAATTGGCCTTTAGGGAAGATTAAGGGCTAAGGGAGAGTTAGTGGCAAGGCACCAAGATTGGCTTGGTAGATTGAGGGTTTGATGATAGTGGGGTTGTCCAGTAGAACCAGGGGTGCCTACATATGAGATAGGACCTAAAGGTTAAGGTGGGAGAGTCACCTAGGAGTTCTTGAGAACAAGGACCCAGAGCATGGAATAGTGAGTGTTCCATCCAACCCTACCCTATCAGATTGGTATCAGAACAAGTTAAAGATTTGGGAGTGAATTTTGTATGTGAGACTTTGAATCCAGTGGTTCCACAACCATGGTGACCAACATTGAATTGGAAAAGAAAGTGGAAGATCAGGAGGAAGATAATAGGAGGTTGAGAGAAAGACTAGCTCAACTGGAGCAAGCATTGAACAATGTGCAACTCAAGGCTGATGAGGTCAGTGATAGATTGGAGGGCAGGGAACCAAAGATTGAAGAGGTTGCAGAGGAAGACAAGACCCCTGAACCTAAACCTGTTCTGCAAGAGGAGCCTTTCTTAAAAACATTGAAAGCTTTGAGTGGGAAGGCACTTGAAGGTATACCACTGTTTAGTGGGAAATTAGAGGCTGACCTAGTCCTGGATTGGATAAAAGGCATGGAGAACCATTTTGAATGTGATGGAGTCACTGAAGCACAAAAGGTGAAGGTGGCCAAGTCTAGATTGAGAGGATCTATCTTGACATGGTGGAAATTCATTCAGACAAAGAGGGAAAAGGAAGGCAAGAGGCCCATTTCAACTTGGAAAGGTATGATGGAAAAAGCGAGAGAAGCTTACATACCAGATGAATATGAGATTCAGTTAAACAAGAAGAGGCAAAGATTGAGGCAAAGAGACCAGGATGTGAACACCTACACTGAGGAGTTTCAAAAAATTTATATGAGGTCCAATGTCTCAGAAGATGAAAGTCTCAAAGTGGCTAGGTATTTGAATGGTTTGAAGTGGAACATCCAAGAAGAGATGACCCTTCTAAGTCCTAAGATAGTGCATCGGTGCTATCAATTAGCTATCAAGATTGAGGAAAGAAGCAAGAGGAAACATGATCAAGCTTCTAAGAGTACAGGCAAAGGCAAAGATCAAAGAGATCAAAGAGGACATAGAGGTGGCTACCAAGGTAGAGGAAATGAACAAAGAAACCAAGGTGAATCTAAACTCACAGAGCATGGAGGTGAAACATCTTCTAGAGGAGGTTATGGAAGAGGTAGAGGTTCTCAAGGAGGATCAAACAAAGGAAGAGGAGCAGGCAGAAGCAATTCATACTTTGCTACGATGAAATGTTACCATTGTGGTCAAGTAGGCCATCCAGCTTATAGGTGCCCGGAGAAAGTATCATCTTCAAATGCTGAGAAGAGGGTGGCATATGCACAAGAGGACACCATGAGTACTAAGTCACCTGAGATCAATCATATTGAATCTGAAATGGGAGAGAATTTGATGTTTAGGAGAGTTTTGATCAGACAACTGGTCAAGGAAGAACCAAAAAAAAGAAGAGCTCTATTTAGAGTGAGATGCAAAATACTTGGGAAAGTATGCAAGGTCATTGTAGATTCAGGTTCAACAGATAATATTATCTCAGAAGAGGCAGTAAAGAAGCTCAAATTGGAAAAGGTACCCCACACCAACCCCTACAAAGTGACATGGCTAAACAAAGGGTAGAGTGTTCTTGTAAATGAACAAGTAACAGTGGAGTTTTCTATTGGAGGGTACAAGGATAAAATAATTTGTGATGTATTACCCATGGATGCATGCCATCTACTGTTGGGTAAACCATGGCAGTATGACAGGAGTGCCATGTATGATGGAAAGGAGAATACTATATCTTTTAAAAAGGATGGGAAGACCTTTAAGTTGCAGTCACTATCAGAAGAAGATGAAGGATAGTCGAAGACACCAAGTGTTCTACTAAGTAGTGGGAAGGAGTTCCGTAACACCCTACATAAAGGAGGTGAAGGATATGTAGTCTTGTTGCAGTCCAAAGAGGAAGATAAGACTGAAAAACTAGTCATACCTAAAGCAGTCCAGAATTTGCTTGAAAAGTATAAGGACATAGTAAGTGATGGTACACCTGCAACTTTACCTCCTAAAAGGGCCATTAGTCATTAGATTGACTTCATACTTGGAGCATCATTGCCTAACAAAGCAACATATAAGCTTACACCAGATCAGAATCTAGAGGTAGCTATACAAGTGCAAGAATTGTTGGATCAAGGCTTGATTAGGAAGAGCATCAGCCCATGTGCAGTACCAGTAGTCTTAGAAACTAAGAAAGGAGGAAAGTGGAGGTTATGCACTAACTCTAGAGCAATAAATAGGATCACAATCAGGTATAGATTCCCTATTCCAAGGATTGAAGACTTGATGGATTGTCTTGGAGGAGCTCAGTACTTCACCAAGTTGGATCTCAAGAGTGGATACCATCATATCAGAATCAAGGATGGAGATGAGTGGAAAACAACATTCAAGACAACAGATGGGTTGTATGAGTGGAGAGTTATGCCATTTGGCCTCTCTAATGCCCCTAGTACATTCATGAGGCTCATGAATGAAGTGCTCAAAGAATTTACAGGGTTATTTGTGGTGGTGTATCTTGATGATATACTTATCTTTAGCAAGACAACAAAAGAACACCTTAAGCATGTGGAGTTGGTTCTTAGAAGATTGCAAGAGGAGAAGCTAGCCATCAACTTGGAGAAGTGTGAGTTTTTCAAACAAAAACTTGTATATTTGGGTTTTGTAGTGTCTCAAGGATCACTGAAAATGGATCCAAGCAAGGTGGAAGCTATCCTAAACTGGCATACACCAACCACAGGGAATAAGGTAAGAAGTTTCCATGGATTGACTCAGTTTTATAGGAAATTCATAAGAAAATTTAGTGGCATATGTGCACCAGTCCTAGAGACAATCAAGGGTGGTTTGAAAACTAAATTTGTGTGGACTCAAGAGGCTGAGAAAGGATTTGAGAAACTGAAACAAGAAGTGGCAACTCAACCTATTCTCTTATTGCCAAGTTTTGACAAATTGTTTACTATGGAGTGTGATGCTAGTGGAGTTGCAGCAGGAGGAGTGCTTAGTCAAGAGGGCAAGCCCATAGCTTTCTTCAGTGAAAAGCTCAATGAAGCCAAGAAGAAGTATTCTACCTATGATCTTGAAATTTATGCTTTGGTTCAATCACTTAGGAAGTGGAGGCATTACCTTCTACCCAAGGAGTTTGTGGTTTTTACACACAATCAGGCACTTAGTTATATTAACACCCAGGAGAAGTTGAGCAATAGACACTTGAAGTGGATGGAGTACATCCAAGCTTTTACTTTCACCATCAAGCACAAGAAGGGCCAAATGAATAAGGTAGTAGATGCATTGAGTAGAAGATTGCTGACAGTCCAAGAAATACAGATCAAGAGCATTTGAATAGAGAGTTTCAAGGATCTATATGGGGAGGATGAAGATTTCTCAGAAGCCTACAAGGTATGTTCTAACTTTGAGAATCATTTTCATAGCCAATACTCAGAGTATACTTTGTAAAGTGGATTGTTGTTTAAAGGGAATTGGCTATGTATTCCAAAAGGTTCAATGAGAGAAAACCTCATTTAGGAGAAGCATAATGGTAGTCTTAGTGGACATTTTGGCATCAATAAGACATTAGAACTAGTGCAAAGGTTCTACTATTGGCCTAAATTGGCAAGAGATGTTAGGAGATATGTAGAGCAATGTGTTGTGTGTATGAAAGCTAAGGGAGGAGCTAGTAATGCTGGCCTATATCAAACCTTACCCATTCCTAACAGACCATGGGAGTGTGTGAGCATGGATTTTGTGGTAGGACTCCCTAAGACCAAGATTGGTTTTGATAGTGTGTATGTAGTGGTGGATAGATTCAACAAGATGAGTCACTTTATTCCTTGTAAAACTACTCATGATGCTAGCTGTATAGCTCACCTTTTCTTCAAGGAGATTGTAAGGATTCATGGATTGCCTTTAAGTATTGTTTCAGACAGGGATGTTAAATTCATGAGTCACTTTTGGAAGACTCTATGGAGCAGATTGGGTACCAACCTGTCCTTTGGATCAGCTTACCATCCTCAGACTGATGGTCAAATAGAGGTGGTTAACAAAGTGCTAGGTAACCTACTAAGGTGTCTAACTAAGGAATATGGACAAACTTGGGATATGGTAATCTCACAGGCTGAGTATGCCTATAATGATAGTGTCAACTAGACCACAGGGAAGAGTCCATTTGAGATTGTGTATGGAATGCACCCAAGAGGTATATGTGAGCTTAGGGATCTAGGAGCTATGGAGAATAGGAGTGGACATGTTGAAGGCTTCACTCAAACCATGAAAGAGATTCAGGAGCAGGTAAAGAAGACAGTCACCGAGGCTACACAAAAGTTGAAGGACAAGGTAGACATGTCAAGAAAGGATTTGCAATTTGCAATAGGAGATCATGTCATGGTTCACCTTAACAAATCAAGGTTACAGAAGGGAATGACAACCAAGTTACAAATGAAAAGAGTAGGACCATGCAAGGTATTAGCCAAGTATGGAAAGAATGCATACAAGGTGGAGCTACCTGCTGATTTGAGAATTTCACTTGTTTTCAATGTTGCTGATTTGATCAGATACAAGGGATCAGTCAATGATATAGCACAGACCAATAGGGAGATCTTCCAAGATGTCAGTAACATAGCATTACCTACTAAAGACAAACTACAGGCAGAGAGCATCTTGGAGTCAAGAGTGCAAAAGTCTACAAGGCATAAGGTGTACATGGAGCATCTTATCAAGTGGAAGAACAAGCATGAATCTGAGGCTACATGGGTACAAGAAGATCAGTTCAAGAAGCATGGCATTGATATGTCACTGATCTCTCCTTCCATTCCTTCATTTTTGGCAGAGAGGGGGAGAATGGTGCAAGAGCACCTAGGAAGCACTAGGAAGCACTAGGCAATTTAAGGACCTAGGATGAAATTTTGAGTTTTTGATACTTTAAAGGTCATGTTGACCATTGGAATTGAGTTAGAGACTTAATAAAATGCCTTGTTTAGGAGCTATCAGGAGTGCAAAGGTTTATGAGTTTAGAAGTTCACTTGTATTAGTTTTCTAGGCAAATTGGTAAAAGTGGCAAAATGGTACATTCAACACCTTTGCCACTTGATAACTAAAATATCCGACCAGGAAAGGCATAACTACCTTGGGAAACCTATATAAGGTGTGCCTCGACCTGTAGATTGGTTGGAAGGTTTGTAATTTGAAATTTGATGAATGATAAGTGTGGACAGTGAGAGGAATTGTTAAAATTTCTGTGTTTTCTTTTCTTTTTCAGTGATCAGGAGCGATCAAGGCTCTGTAGAATGTTGTAGTTGGTAGTATTTGTTATGTACTAAGCTAGTGTGGTATCATTTAGGGTGTGAGTTCAATTTACAGGTGTGCTTGTAGTTGTTTTGTTTCTTTGTGAGTTGCTGATCTGACTGGCAACCTGTAAAAAAAAAAGGGGTTTTAGTTCCTTTTCCCACTGTACCTGATGTACGGGCTTTTGGGGATTGGGGCTAGACTCCATGTGTGTAAATATAGTAGTATTAGGAGTAGGCTGGAGTTATGGAAACACTGTGGAAGACTTTTCCTAGGCGAGCTTGACAGTGCCCGACTAGGAAAGTCATGAAGTGTAAAGCACTTGGCTTGTAGGGGTAACCTTTCTCTGACAAATCACATGGTGAAAAGGTTGCTAGATGCCTTGCAGAGGCTTGGTAACAATGAGGAGGCTTCACCAATCTATTTGAGTGGAGAACTAATTAACTGTTTGCTGCGTGGTCAGGAAAACCTAAGGAAAAGGCCTATTTTGCAAAATTGAAGGTCTAACTTGTGTACGGACAGTCAAGGGTTAAGACCTTTGAAATCTTGAAGTGGTAGGCATCAGGTCTAAGAATCCATAGAAAAGATTCAGGGTTCTTTGGAGAATCTAGGAGAGTTACCTCATTCTCTCGGAGGAAAGACCTATTTTGGAAGCCTAGCACTAAGGAACCAAAACCCTAGATGAGGGTTTGGTGAAAGCGAACGAAGAATGGAGCTTGGTGATTGTCCAAGACCCCTAAGAAGATGTTGTAAAGCCAGTAGAAACCTCTCTACACCCCTGCAAAGAACAATTGGAGAGATAGGAGTAATTGGCCTTTAGGGAAGATTAAGGGCTAAGGGAGAGTTAGTGGCAAGGCACCAAGATTGGCTTGGTAGATTGAGGGTTTGATGATAATGGGGTTGGCCAGTACAACCAGGGGTGCCTACATCTGAGATAGAACCTAAAGGTTAAGGTGGGAGAGTCACCTAGGAGTTCTTGAGAACAAGGACCCAGAGCATGGAACAGTGAGTGTTCCATCCAACCCTACCCTATCACCAAAGTTTAAAATGCTTTTGTTCAAAGCATAGAGAGTGAAGATAGTGCTTCACTTGAGTTACTGTGGAATCAAGGTCACAAAATTCTTTTTTTCTAGTCATTTCGACTTGGTTGTTTGAACATCCACATGATACTGAGAAGGCAAATATTTTGTCAAATAAATATGGTTTAAGTTTCCTAATTGTGATGCTCTCATTCTTGAATTAAAAGGAAGGTTCTTGTTTCAAAATCTGGTACACAAAATTGATTTGTTGAAAAGGCTTTAGAAACTTTCAGACAAATGCAATTGGCAAGCATACGGTTGCTTCTTCTTGCCCGCACATGTGCCAATCATGGGAGATTTGGAGTAGGTACAAACATCCATTAGGAGTATGGGGCGTGACCAAATGGAGAAGATCACAGGCGTGACTTGCCAATGAAGATGATAGAACATATTGAATGGGGCACTATCATTCTGGACAGAGGCAATCCTCAAGGAAATACTCCTTGAGATGATGCTAGCTGCAATCTATGGGAGGTGCCATAATATAACAGGCGTGTGAGATGGCTCGATGTGGTCCCCAAATGGACGTGGTTTCCTAAAACACTGGCAACACACAAAATGAATTTATTAAAATTTCTTTAGAGACTTTCAAGTAAATGCAAGGTGTTGGAGAACGCACAACCTGGAACAGGTAAAGAGATCCATCAAAGCAGAAGGGAGACCCGCGCACTGCGTAGAGGGAGTCAAAGAGGGCCTGTGCAACAAGGCAGAGGAAATGAACATCCACCAAAGCACAGGTGCAACCTGGGGGTAGGAAATGAACATTCATCAAAGCAGCAAGGAGGAGGCTCGAGCATTTTGTGAAAGGGGAAACCAAATGCAGAGCATTGGAGCAGATGCGCACAATGGAGGATTAGGGCACAAAACAATCTCAACCTTTTCTCACAAGCCTCACATGAGATACGATGATGTTGACTAAAGTGCTGCAAGGTTGGCGAGAATGTATGAGAGTACATTAAGGTGTGAGCCCAGGTAATGTCTCGTGCACGAGTAAAATATGGTTTTCACTTTTATGAGTAAAATAAAGTATTATGCAAAGATACTTTATTCAAATATGAGGCCCGGTGAAATTTTACAATGTCTCCAAATATTGTGGCCAAGTATTTTAAAATGAGCGGTGAGGGTCAAATGTGATGTGGGTGAATATTTTATTTACCCAGGAAAATTTTATAATACAAAATACATGAGGAAGGTGGAGTGTTTTTATCCACGGGTGAAATTATTAAATGGAGAGTGAATTAAATATTCACTATTTGGGAATTTTAATTGTTGAAGATGGGTTGCAAGATAAGTGAAATTTTCACGGGAGAGATTCTATAAAGTGAATAAGTATTCATTGTGCAAATTTTTTTATTTGTTGGGAGAGATGTGAGCAGATTTATTAAAGTTATGAACTTTGATAAATGTAAAGTGAATTTTATATTCATTTTATCATTTGGGAGAATTTCAATGTGGAACATTCTCTTTGCTGGGGAATTGAAATAAAGTCAAAAGGGATAAATATTGAAGTTGCAAAAATTTAATATTTGGAGAAATATAATGTGCAGCAAGGAAAGAGAGCTGAAACAAAATTTTGCACGGGAAAGAGGTATTTTCCAACAGTTGGGTAAATGATTGAAATTCTCCACATGGGCATGCTTTCAGTTAATGAGCAATGATGAGCAAAGGTAGTTTTGAGAGAATATGTTTGTTGCTGCAAAGGAAGGAAGATGAGATATTCTTTTCAGTTTGATCAACGGTGAATGAATCTTCCAAATGGCATTTCTA
>CM021106.1:79993755-80108248 GCA_007115665.2 Sequoiadendron giganteum | reverse complement strand
GAGTCATTTCTTGAGTTTGTAAGCTGTAAATTTCTGAATTCATTAGTAAATACAACTAGTTTATGCAATTAACATCATGAAGGTGTTTCCACATTCATGAATATCATCATATTGTCTCCATATTTGTACATTTTTAGTTATATAAATTTAATAATATAAGTGTCTTTGAGTTTATCATCTCAAGTTTCATGAGATTGTTTTGTCTGTTCATTATTTTGTTTCAAATAAATGGTTAAAATGCTTTGAGCAGGTGACTGTGATTTCAGCTGTGCAGATGGGATTTAATAAGAAGAATTTGATTGATAATACAAGAGGGATTGTTGGTGCAATATTGATGCAAAGCATTAGCAATTTAAATCCACTGGTTGAAGTCTGTTTGCTGGGGAATTCATTTTATATGTTTGACTCCATGGCCCAAAATTGGCATTGATCTATGTTTCAGTTTTGTGAATCTCAGAAACATTTTATAAATGCAAAATCATTCTTAATCCTACTATAAATGGTTGGTTGTATTTCCTACTTTCCAATGGTTGAGAGAGTGTTGAGTTACTAAGAATTTAGCCAAGTTTGAAGTTGTCAATACTTCCCTTAGTGTATTTTCATGGGGAATTATCTGCTATAAAAAGCAATGTCAGTGTGTATGGTTGAATTAAGTTTTAAACATTGTGTAGGTTTACCCACCTTGGTCTTGCAGAGCCAGAAGTGTGGGAGAAGTCAGTCTTTGACTGCATCTTTCTAGTTGGCCACTAGCCTTTGTGGTTCTTTAATATAGAGGTTGGCTACCTCTTAGAGAATTACAAATCCTAGCTGGGTTATGTTTTAAAACACCAACAGACTCTTTTCTTTATAAAGTGCGACACAAATTTATACTTTTACCCCATGATCATATTAGTGACCAGGGGCTTGAGCCCAAGAGTGTTGAATTTTTGTGCCTAGTTAGCCTGCACATGCCCAAATTGGGTCATTTTTTAAACTAAGATAACTTTTGGTCCAGGAAGTGATTTTTTGCAAACAATATATTGTTGGAAATTTGATTCTATCAACATTGCTGTGGTGGAGTTTATTTCTCAGTATTTTACTATTTGACAACATTTATTGCAGCTTGAAGTGAGGATTCCCTTTTGGAATCTCATACTCGCATCTTTTCACCAGATTGTCAAATTTTGGAGATTCCAATAGTATTACAAAGGTGATAAAGAGCTCTATTAATCAATCCATGCACTCTTTCCAGATTCAACTCCAGGTACTATCTATTGAGTTTTTATAATCTATGGAATCTACTTGATTACTTGGACATATTGTTATTTGGAGAAGTTTTATTTGTTGGGAAGGTTTGATTTTTAGTTGTGCATTATGTTTGGGAGTTTCTAATTACTCTTGAAGGTTAATTTCTTTATAATTTTGGAGATTTATCATAGTTCATTATGGGGTTTTCATTTCATCCTTCACTGATTATTTTGAAAAGTGGAAACTATAAAAATGGAGAGATGACATCAAAACATCTATGTTGGTGTCATTTGTTACCACATTTGTATGATCTTGTTCTTCCTCCCAATACAGATAGTAAGAAATTTTCTTGGAATTGTAAAATTGATCATGTCTTAGGAGTTATTGCTATGCATGTTGATGATGACTGTTTGAATGCTATTATTCATTTTGACTGTCCTCATACTCTTTGGACTAAAATTTTGGAGATATATGGAGATCTTGATACTCATCCATTCTCAGATGATCTTGTTTTAGACTATCTTGTGCCTCTTCATTTTTATACATGATACCTTATGATGATGATACTATTCAGGAGTTTGATTGCTTGGAGTACTTTGAATCTTCATATGAGAATGATGAGGTTTCTTCAGATGCTCATTCTTCTCATTTAGAGGCAGTTGATGTACCTTCACCTTCATTGATTCATTGTGCAGAGTCATTGATTGAGGCTCCCATCATTGTTGTTCAATAGGACCATTCATTTTTGTTGATGATTAATTGAGAAATTCCAGTGATTCATTACAACATGTATCTCATTCTCTTCCTAATTGGAATTCTTATTTATCAAACATTGCATCCTTGTTTGTGGAGTCTCACATTTCAGATTTGGAGCACACATTTGAGGGGTTACCTCTCCTCTTTGATGAAAATCATTAGACAACTATTGTTAAACCATCATTATCTTTAGATCTTGTTCAACATCCATTTCTACATAGTCTTGATTTGTCACCCTCTTCTTTGATTGGGAATGTACCTGATTTGATTGTGGCATCTTCATCTTCAATGAATAAGGAGATAGATGAGAATATTTCAAAGACACCATCATACATATTTATGCTTATTTATTTTAATTCCTACTCAAAATGGGAAGCATTCTTGAATTTGTAGTTGGTTTTATTTATTTTGAAAGGGAGACAAGTTGTTTGTCAACATTGGATCATGTTTTGTGTTCAGGAACTTACCATTTTCGCAAGTGATTATACATTATGGGGGGGCTACATAGTCTTTCTCTTTACCTCTTGTGGTGGGACTATTGATTATATTGTATCCTCATGATGTATGTAGTTATTAGGGGGTATTGATGTTGAGACCTCAATACACCACTTCTTCTATCACTTGTACATGTGATTTGCATTGCATCTCTTTTTTGGAGAGGATTTTTGTCCCACTAGGTTTTCTCCTTTCCTCCGTTTATGAAAGATTAGTTTCATGATTAGTTGTACATGGGTAGGTATAACATGGCCTTCTTTTTGGGACCCATATTGCATTTTCATATTGTTGGAAGATTGAGGAGAGTGTCATTGATGATGCAGTACTGGCAACATGAGCATGGTATGTACACAAAACATGATGCAATGTTGTTATTGATGTCAACATTATTATGGATCATCCTAACTTGTTCTAGAGGTATTATGGAAGACATTTGTGCAAGTTGAGTTGGTCCAAAAAGTACAAAGATGTAAAATTTGACTAAGTGTCAAACCTGGCAGTTCAAGGTTATAGAGTATCAATTTTTAGGTTCGCACCACTCCGCAAATGAAGATTTTTCTCTATGAATCTAACCTAATTTTGGTTTTTATTAGAAGATTCTAAATCCAATATTTCATTTGGTTTGGAAAATTACTTTGGGAGATATGAATGATAGAGTTCGATCTGGCTTAATGCAGTCATTTTTTGTAAAGTGTACTAGTATGGGAGATTCTGCATTCCTTAATGGATGAATCTTTTGTGTTGTGATGTTAAAGATAAGTTTCCAAATGTTAGTTGAGTAGGAATTATAGATGGCATAGTGTGTTGAGGTCCATGTATTATGAATTTTGTGTATAGATAAAGGTTTGTTCATTTAGGTCTTATTTGGGGCCGACCTAGCATGTTTGATGTTTTGCGAAGAATGAATAAGTGTTTTTGCCTTATGTAAGATCTAATATAGGTCAATCCCAACCTATCTTAAGGTGATTTAAATTTTTTGTTATGGTGTGCAGTTTATATGAAATTTTTGGGGGTTGAAAAGTTTAATTGTGTTACATCCAATTAGGCCAACCTAATTGATGTGGATACATACAATGGATTGATTTTGATTTTTTGGGATGATGAGAGAATTTAGAGGAATAGATGACATGTATGGTGTTCCACCTACATGTGGATAATGTGAATTTGATTAGAGTTGTGTAAATTGTGTTGCAAGGTGTGCAAATACAAATTAGAGAAGAGCATTGATCCAAATCAGTGCAAAGTTTGATATTGTACTTCATTGGAACGGTATTCTAGCATATTGTAGATGCATTTGTATTAGTTCAGATAGGTTGTAAGCCACCCCTTCTTTCTTCTATATTATTCTCTATGGGTAGTGAGTCCACCTATACTGAGCACTTTTGTAATATACTATATCCAAATATAATATATTATGAGCTAATCCTCACCGTGATTTTTCCCATTTTGGGTTTTCCATGTAAAAATCTTGATGTTCATGTGTTATGTGATGGTTTGGATTTTTCATTCTTTATTTTCTTATATTAGTTGAATGTTCTTTGGTAATTAGACAACTAATGTTTGAATGGTTTAATAGAATACTGATTCACCCCCTTAGTATTTCAGGTGTTCAACAATTGGTATTAGAGCTTGGATCCCTAGAAGGAGCTTGACCACTTTGGGAAGATATTGGATATTGAACACATGGATAATAAAAAGTTTCCTATTCCTCTGGAAGAGATTCCTGCTATTGAATACACATAAGAAGATTGCATACTTGAAAAAGATGGATAAATCAAAGTTTCTCTTGACGATTTTGACAAAGTTGAAGGTGAAAACAAAGATCTGACGAAAAATGTTAAAGAAGCAAATGAATGCATTAGAAAATTGAGAGATCAAATCAAGAAGTTCAGAGAAAGGCATAAGGAAGGCAATGAACAATTGAAGCAAGCAAATGAAGAAATCACTGAACTAAAAGTGTAGGTTGAAGAAAAGAAAAGAGTTGTTGAATGTCTAAATACAATGGTGAAAAACAATTATGATGAATGCATGAGGCCTGAACAAGAAGTGGTAAATCTGAGATCAGATCTAGAGAAAGAAGTCATGAAGATAAATTCAAGACACATTCTACAATGCTTTATGAGTTGATTGCAAGTCAGAAAGAATCTAAAGACAAATGTGGTTTGGGAATTGAAAAATATGAAAGCTCAAAAATAGATCAGACACCTAATGCAAAGAAGATCAATGAACCAAAGAAGACTAAATACAAGAAGAACAATTACAAGATTCAAAATCAAAGAAACAATGCTAGAAGACCTCCGATCAAACAACCAAATGCTCAAAGGTACCCATATTTCAATGGTATTTTTTATTCTTGCAATAAATTTGGACATAGAGAAATGGAATGTAGAAACAAAATGAATCAGAATGTTCCATCCTTTACTAGTCAATGCTTTGCATGCAAGAAATTTGGACATAGAGAAAATCAATGTGAAAGTAAAATGATCAATGCATATAACAATGGTAGAATGATTCAACCTTTCAATGGTTATTGTTATACATGATATGGATTTGGACACAAGGCTAATCAATGCAAATCTAGAATGAATGGAAGGAATTTTTTTCAAAAGAATATTGTATGTCACAATTACAATAGATTTGGACACATTGCTAATTTTTGAAAAAGAAAAAATACAAGGATAATCCGATAAAGAGAAATGAACCGGTCAAAAAGGTTGATCTAGTTGAAGTAAAGAAGGAAATAGAAAAGATCTGGAGAAAGAAAGAGGAGAATGAGAACAAGGAAGAATCTATACCACCCTTATGTGTAGATGTTTCCTCCGTAAACTAAACCTAGAGCTATGGCTTAGTGGGAGCTTTAATGAATATCTTATGCCCCCCACTAGAAAAGAGGTGTTGAAGCTACAACATGCTAGATCTATTGGTGAAAACTATGAAAGAAAATATGTCAATGTGGAGATTTGTGGAGCTTTGAAAGGTGACTGTGCATACAGTTTTAGGGTTACCAACTTTATGAATTGAAGCATTTATTACAAATTTAAGTCAAATCAAGGAGATTAATTTTTTTTTTCCAAGGAAAATTCATTTCATCAAAAGTATTTGAAGGAGAATGGAGTAGTGAAAGGAGAATTTGAAGAGTTCAAGGTGATTCAAATTTTAGTGCATTGAAACCCTAATTCGGCGAGTGAAGCAAAAGGGTATTTATTGAATCTTGCATGCCCTAGCTTTATAGAATTTTTTTTTTGAATTATCTTGAATACATATTGTGATGGCTACTTCAAAATTTGTTGAAGTTTCTTAGAAACCCCAACCCAAATTCAAGAGATATCTCGCTAGAGCCATAGAAGATGACCCTTTAGGTGCCTTTTCACATATTCATTATGGGGTTCTACCTACAAAGGACATTAGAGAATGTATTCATGGAATCATGGATGAAAATTCTCTTGGAAATTTTAGAGATGTATGGGAAAGTGAGTTAGTTGATGAAAATTTCACTTTGAAGCCATAGTACAAAGCCCTAGCTGACAAGAAATTGGATGTGTGGGAATGGTTCCCTAAATTTTTCTATGATAATAAGTGTATTAGAATGAAACTAAGTATAATCCATGATCAATTTGTTTGGACTGACATGCCTCACATGATTGCAAAGGAAGTGATTAGAGAAATCACTGTTCTATGCTCCACTAGACCATTTCTAGTCCTAAAATCTGTTAAAAAAAGGGATGTGATGGAAAAGACAAGTGCAACATTTTACTAGAGAACCCTCACTGTAAACCTTATAAGAAACCTTGTTATTAGGTATGATGCTATGGTCATCAAATATAAAATCTACTACACCAACCATGACAACTGAGTTTCTGCCACCACAATCCATGTGGCACAAGATATGGTTGAGAATGGAGCTGCCTATGACCTTTGTGAGTTGCTTAGGCAATAAATTATGAAAAACCTGATAGAGATCAAGAAAAATAAGTATGTGTCTAAGTATGACACACTAGTTATGTGCTTAATACCTTGAATAATTTTGACCAAATTCTTTCAATTCAAAAGTAGTTAAAGAACCAAAAAACTAATCTCTAGAATAATGATCTAAATCTTGAGCTTCCTCAATAGTAGAAAATTTAGAACTATAAGCTTTAAGAAGAGTTCTTAATACCTTCTTTACCACCTCATCTTCTTCTAGTTTTCCACCAAGGCCAGTGATGAAATTGACAACTTCATCCACTCTATGCATGTAGCTTGCAATATCTTCATCTTCTGACATCCTTGGGGTTTCAAATTTAGTCTTTAAATTTTGCATCTTTGTTTGCTTGACCTTATCATCTCCTTCATATATGCTTTCTAGTTTCTTCCAGAGTTGTAACCCATAACTTTCACAAGTTTCGAATCAACAAGACCACTCAAAAGAGCATTCCTTGCTTTATCATTGTTCTCATATACCTTGATCTCATCATCAATTTTTAGACCATTAGTGGGAATGGTATATCCATCATCAATTGAATTCCAAACTCCAAACCCTAGGGAAACAAGGAAACCTTCCATCCTGGTTTTCTAGAATTCATAATTCGTCCCATCAAACAAGGGAGTGTCCTTCTTGTGCACCATCTGGATCTACCTCAAGCAATTAAGATTCTTCCAAGGAACCTTGCTCTGATACCAATTGTTAGATGCAAAAAACAACTAAGAGTAGGGGTGAATCAGTTTTACATTAAAACATAAAAACCATCAGTATCATTATGATATTTATTAACCCTTAAACCCTTGATCAAATTTAATATGAAAGTAAACAAGTGAAACAACAAATCAAAACACCATGCACAATACAACACCAAATTTACGTGGAAAACCAAAGAAGGGAAAAACCATGATGAGGATTAGCTCACAATATAAAGTAATAGCAACACCGAATACAATAGACTCACTGCCAAAGGGATCACTGTCCAAAAGAAAGAAGGGCCCATTGTCAAAGGCTCAATGCCAAATTAGAAAGAAGAAATAAAGGAACTGTTATAAAGAGATTCATCTTAGAGCAATAGGAATATCCACCACAACAACTTTGAACCATCTGCAACCTCTATCTCATTGTCGACAGTAACTTTAGGTACCCTACAAATGTAGACCCTTCTACTCACTACTTCGGAGTCATACACAATAAGCTCACACTCAGATAACCACACATAATAAAATTCACATCTTTCACACATTTTCTATAGATCCATACTCATCTCCAATAATTTACCTTGCTTATATATCATCCACAACCTTGAAAACATTTTCCAAGGCCGGCTATGCATCTTAAATGTGCAATTATAAAATAAGTCGACACCAAACACTTCCACGGTGGAAAGAAGTGAAGGACAACCACTCCAAGGGTTAACTAGGACCCAAAAATACACCAACACGCTTTGCAAAGCTTCCACAAATAGTACACCACTTCCACAATTTTCGCTAACATGCTAGGTCGACCAAACCTATATTAATGCCCTTAAAAACTAAGTTCATGCTTAACCAAGTCTGAAACAACTTTTTGGACCACATAACAACACTCCAAAATATCCATACAACGTCTCAAAGTATTTCAACATCATCAAAATACTTTGCAACTCTTCCAGAACCACCTAAAATTGAGAACACCATCATTTTGTGCAACCAGACACACTGGCATAGACATCCAACTCACTAACCAACTTTGCATAACACCTTAGCACTTGAAATCTCAAGGGAAATTAGGTACAAACATTATAAGAGAGTCCCCAAATCCGCAATACAAAAAACCTTAATGTGGAGAAATGCGGAGCAATCTCATTTCTCCCAAACAACCTTCTTCACAGACACACACACTAGTGAATACAACTTACATTTTCGTATGATCCAAAACTTACAAATTTGAATATAACACCTTTGATCATCATATCCAAACCACACCATCATATCTTCAACCATGAATAAATGTGGAGCACAACACTGAACACCACTCTGTCACATTATCATCTCTTTTATTGATTTTTTCTCAAAAGAACTTGGAAACCAAGTGAACTTACTGCAACTAACACCTCTTCAACACATATACAACATCTGCAACAGTTCTCATAACACATCCATACTACCAACCATCTCATCAACACAAGCAAGATCCAACAATCTCCACAACTATGACAACATTAGCATCCTTCCAACACAATATCCATATAGTTGACATCAATGAAAAACACCAATAACTATTGAAATCAATGACAACACCAACAACATAATTTCAACAATCCTCACACCATCAACATATACAACCTGTAACTTGCAATCACAAGCTCCATGTGCCGAACACACACATCTAGGAACTGCCACTGCATAAGTAATGTCAAATTTGAAAATGATCAATGAATTCAAAGATCCACCAATAATATCATAGAAAAGGTGTAAATAACATCATGTGGGTAAGTGCAAGAAGTTGGGTCCACGAAGAGGGGAAGTTTCGGACGAAAAAAAAATTCTCGCACAAAACACGTACGCGTTTTTAAAAAACGCATACGCGTTATGCATCACATACGCGATCCTAGATCAATAACGCGTACGCGTTACGATTTGGGTTACGAACCTAAAATGCGTACGCGTTTTGGAACGCATACGCGATCCTAGATCAATAACGCGTACGCGTTACGATTTGGGTTACGAACCTAAAATGCGTACGCGTTATGAAACGCGTGCGCGTTCCAAAACGCGTACGCGTTATGAAACGCGTGCGCATTCCTAAACGCGTACGCGTTCATAACAAACTTGCACGCGTTCATAACGAACTCGTACGCGTTCATAACGAACTCGTACGCGTTTCTAAAGACTATTTATTTTTTTAAATAAGCGACTGCGAAAGTCATTTTCATAGCCGAATTAGGAGCGCTAGACAAGAGACAGCAAATCGCGTACGCGTTTTGGACGGCCAGAATCTGCAAAATTTTCACTCTCACCTCCTCCAGTCGACACACCTGACCTTAGCGACCTCCAGGTTGGTTGAATTTTACAATATTTTTGCATTATAATTGCTATTTAGTTATTTTTGTTTTATAATTGCTATTTAGTTATTTTTGTTTAGTTTGTTTTAATTTAATATTTAATAGTTTTTAAACTGCATTTAATTAACCGAAAACATCAACGAAACAAACAACATAAAATTTTAAATCGAAAACCTAAATTTGACACATTTAGTTTTGAAATTTAAAACCCTAAACTGTAGCTTCTAAAAAACTAATTTACTCAGACCGTTAATCTTTGAACCTAAACCCTAGAAAACGTAAACTAAAACCCTAGAAAACATAAACTAAAACCTTAGAAAACGTAAACTAAAACCCTAGAAAACATAAACTAAAACCTTAGAAAACGTAAACTAAAACCCTAGAAAACGTAAACTAAAACCCTAGAAAACGTAACGTAAACTAAAACCCTAGAATTTACGTAAACTAAAACCCTAGAAAACGTTTAAAACCCTATTTGTAGGTTAAAATTAGGTTAAATCTAGGGTACAATTAGGGTTTGGCTTAAACTTTAATATATATTGTATAGTTAGATTTCAAAATTACAATTAGGGTTATGATTAGGTTTACTTGTTTAATATTAAAGAATTCAATTACCTGCTTCTAGGGTTAAAATTCATTCTAGGGTTAGGGTTCTAAGATAAATATTCGGGTAAGGGTTGAGGTTAGGGTTTGTATTCAACTAGGTTTAGAGTTAGGGTTATATTTTTATTAGGGTTAGGTTTAGGATTATGAAATTATGAATTAAAATTTAAGATGCAGGTTAGGGTTGGAGTTAGAATTAGCCCCGTCAATTGGTGTAGAGTTCTAGGGTTGGGGTAAAAATTAAATTAAGAGTCTAGGGTTAAATGGTTGTAATTTTGGTGAGAGTTAAACATTCAATCAATATTTAATTAGGTTTATGATTAAAAAGTTTATATGCATTTAGGGTTAGTGTTCAACTAAGGTTATGATACTTGATTTAATTACAATTAGGGTTAGAGTTCAAGTTAGAATACATTAGGGTTCAAGTTATAATTAGGGTCTATGGTTCAAGTTATAATTAGCCCGTCTATGGTTCAAGTTAGAATTAGTGTGATAAAAATTCTAATATAAGGCAACATATCCTTAGATGAAATCGTATTTTAAAAAATTCTTCATCTATATATCGATTAAATTTTTTATCTTAAACTTGAAAAATAAATCTATTAGCAATGTCTTTTTGAACTGAATCCCCATACTTAGGTACCTAAGGTTTTTGATGGTTTCATAAGGATCTAAAAATCATGAATACTAGTGGAACTTTTTAAAACACATAGGGTTTTAGTCTTATTTCTTCAATTTTTGTTTCTCACAATCTTAGTTTTGAAAGAGTTTATTTACAAACTTATATAATGTAGATGGGATCTTTAGGTGTGATCAACAAAGTTTATTTTTAGTAGAGATAATTGTGAGGTATCACAAGACAATGCATTTCCCTCAATTTGTTATAACAACCATAGACTTTTAGTCATAACATATTGAATTTTCATTTCCTTCACTCTTGATTCAACATAATCTAGGTCGATTGTTACCATTTTGTCAAAGGGGACCGTCCTAGAACATCAACTTATAGATTTTCCTTCATTATTATTACTCAAAATTTAAAAAAATCAAGAAATTAAAATGTATAACTCTAAATTCTATAATTGATGAAGGATTGGTTTGCAAACTTTCTTGGATTTGACCCTACTGAATTGGTAGTTTGGATTCCTTTTTTTTTGCATAATTATTACTTTTAATCACTATAATTTTAATTTATTTGCATCCTTTAAGTTTCATGTAGTATACTATTGTTTAATAATTTATTATTAAAATAATATTCAATTCTCATACCTTTTATGTCTCTCATATGAACAATATTTTGTGTTCTATGGTAACTCCTATTATCATTTCCCCTTTTCAAATGTACCATGATTCCTATGTTTCTATTATTATATGTTTAAATGTATCCTCAATATGTTTAAATGTATCCTTATAACCAATTTTTTTAATTTCTATCTATCTTAATGGACCTTATTACATTATTCTAATATACATAGACACTAAACCCTACATTCTAAAATATGAACACAAACCCTTACCCAAAACTCAAATTGTAAACCACAAATTTGAAAATTTCAAAACTTGTACAAACTTAAATTATAAACTTTAATGTGTACATGCTATGGATTTTTAATGAACATTATTGATTTTTTAATGATAAATCGAATGGTCTTCAAATGAATTGCATTTTGGATTTGTGCACGTTCAATGTGATTTTTAAATAGTTCTTTCAAATTGTCTGCATTATTTAATTAGTTTGTTGATATATATTTTTTAATTGTTTAACATGTGCAGTTGCCATTTGGTTGTACATTCACATGGATCCACTATTTAGCATTGAGGATTTTATGCCTGAACCACATATTCCTATAGATCCCATAGATCCTAACCCACCACCACCAGAAAACCCCATTCCTCCTAACCCACCACCACCAGAAAACCCCATTCCTCCAAACCCTCCACCTCCTAACCCCCCACCCCCTATAGTAGACCAGGATCAATTGAGAGAGAGCATTAGGGCAAATCTTACAGTCATTCAAGAAAATATAGATCTAATTAAAAATGAGCCTAGAATTCCCCCCCATCTCTCACGGTTTGCATCTACGATGCAAATCGTTGTCGATTCTGTTCGATCTATTGATGCGGACCTAGATAGGTTCCATCAATGGAGAGACGAGAGGAGACAATTCTATGCAGATGGATTGTCTTATAAAGAAATTAATGACCTTAAAATTACTAAAGAAGCCATGTGCCAATATTTTTTTAACCCTCAAACTAGCCAACCAATTCCACCCACCAAAAAACGAATTTCAATTTTATGGTGTAGGCACCCCTTGATAGCTGCACATTTTTGGGATAGATGGTGGATGGTGTTTGATACTCCACCACATGGCAATTCTGAGGTGCCCCTATACTTTTTGAGAAAGTTATGGGCAGAGTTTGAGTTGGGTTTAAAACCCAACTATTTTGATATGAGGTCATTTCAGGGAGCTGGGCGTGGCATGCCCCAACATAGATTGGGAGCACGTGTTGATCCTCAACGACGTGCTCCAATTGCTCCTATTGTTCCTCCTGCTTCTCCTGGTGTTCCTGCTGCATTTCAGCAGCAAACCATGCTATCGACATTAGGAGCATTGAGTTCACTTTCAGGACATCTCACTCATCAGACTTCACACGCGGCGGCTGAAGTGGTCAATAGAGAGCATGGAGGCTCCAGCAATAGGAATACTCAGGCATCCACTTCAGGTGACCCACCTGCGTCTGAGACAGAGTCATTTATGGATTTACTATATTCTGAGCATCATCTTACACAGGTATGTTCATCTTTTGAACTTAATATATATTTTTTTGGAATGTGCAAAATTCATGTTTAAATAATAACATCAAATTATATATATAATACAATATTAATTCAATAAGTGTTTGGTGTAGACGCATGATCAGACAATGCCTGAAACTCAAAATGATCATGTCTATATGTCGAGTGTTGTAGATATGGGCTCACCTTTTGGTCAGGTACTTAAACCAATATATATTAAATTTAGTTTGTGTGGATATATATATATCTAATTTATTTTGAATGTTTACACATGATGTGTGATTGATATATATTATATCTAGATGCAAGGAGGTCAGATGAGCATGCCTAGTGCTGACCAAGCACAAGTTGTGGTGAGCGCTCCTGAGTCATCATCAACTCAGGTGCATTCTTTCAAAAAGTTTGTTAAGTTTGAATTAAATACACATCATAGATCTAATTTAATTTTTACATTTACATACACATGCGTGAATGATCTATACAAATTGTTGTACATATATATGCAGGCATTTCATGAGACACCCATTGCAGGTGCACCTGAGACATCGTCAGCATTTATGCATGGGCAATCTCAGGTGCGTGATCTTGAGGTCATATCATTCAAGGTTGTAAACTTTACTAAATATCCTAAACAATTTTTACGGATCTTTTAAATATATATATATATCGAGGTTTTAACATATTGATTGCTTTATATGAATATGCAGGATATAGTAGATCAGGCATTTGAATCTTCTCAAGTGACAGTTATGCTACCCGTTGAACAAAATGTTCCAGTAGATCCACATGATCATATGGTAAATTATTCATGTCTTAAAAATCATTTTTATTGTATTTACTAGATATTTAATTAATTTATTTATTTTATCCAAAAGTTTATATTTTGTCAGGTTTAAATATGTTTAATTATATCAAAATTTATAAATAAATTTAAATCTAATTTCAAGTTACTTGTACTCTTTTACAGCATGATGTAGGTACATCTAATCGACCTGGAACAAAGAGGAGACTTGATTTGACTGATCAGCCTGATAGTTAAATGGTTTTAAATTTTAAATAGACCAGACATCTCTAGTTTTATTTAAACTTTTATGTGTTGGACTTGACATATACATATTTTTGTTTATTTATATCAGATGACTTTAATGTGATGATTATATATATGCAGTCAATTATGATCATGTTATGTTCATTTTGATGATTATATGCACTCATATGTATATGTAGATCTAGATATTTTATCTAATTTTCAAGTAATACATGCACTAGATATAAATTCTTATCTCTACAATCAAATTTCATAAATATATAATTTATCACATGGTTAAAGGTGATAAATTTAAATATTCCTTAAATAGTTTAGATTATATTCATAATAAATTAAGAGCTCGCGTAATTTTAACTATTTACCAATTCTAGAAAATATTTGAACAATTATATGAAATGTATAATCTATAAAATTGGAATGAGATTTTTAAAATGCTACTAATAAGTTAATTGAAAATCATACAACTATACAACATGATGAAACATATATGTGTGCACATGTATATCCAATTATTTAGCTTATCAATTTTTACGTGAAGACCAAAAATTGATATTTACATAGTCTCTTGATAAAATAATTTTTCAGTGACAATCGCATGGTAGACCAACTTGATGAGAACCTGCAAAAATAATTAATGTAAACTGTAAGTAGTTCTATAATTTTTTTGATTCATTTAAGTAAATATATAGTAAAAGTTACAAAATTGGATCTTATAAATTTCATAAAAATTCAAATGATGTTTTCCATAGGATGGATGAATGGGATGCATGTCATGAACCCTAAGGTATGGCTTAATGGGTCCTATGAGAATGGCTTAAGGGGAATTATGCGAGTGACTTAAGGGATGCAAGATTGTGGAATAAGGGTACATGTAAGAGGATATGACTTAAGGGTCCTAAACCCTTAACCCTTAACCCTAAACCCTAAACCCTTAACCATGTAAGAGGATATGACTTAAGGGTCCTAAACCCTAAACCCTAAATGCTAAACCATTAATCCATATAAATTTGTTATTCTAAGCATCACATGAACCCTAGAAACCCTAAACCCTAAACCACGTGACCTAAATCCTAGGAGATCAACCCTAAACCATTAATCCATGTATAAATTTGTTATTCTAAGCATCACATGAACCCTAGAAACCCTAAACCCTAAACCACATGACCTAAATCCTAGGAGATCAACCCTAAACCATTAATCCATATAAATTTGTTATTCTAAGCATCTCATGAACCCTAGAAACCCTAAACTCTAAACCATGTGACCTAAGGGGATGGCTTAAGGGGATGTCTTAAGGGGTGTTGAGAGAGTGACTTAAGGGGATGCAAGAGGATGGATTAAGGATAGATATACAAGGATATGGATTAAGGGGTCCTAATAGAATGAATTAAGGGGAATTAATAGAGAGACTTAAAGGGGATGCAAGCGGATGGATTAATGGCACATACGAGGATGGCTTAAGGGGATATGAAATAAATTATAAACTTTTTATAAAATGACAATGAGTTAAATTTAGTTTTATATTTATACTCTCAACTAAATGTATCTACAACTATATATAGTTACCTGTCTGTAGATTCGAATTCCATTGTAATAAGAGTGCATCTCCTCTCTTTTTTGTATCAAGGGAGACCTGAAACAAAAAATGATATAAAACTTTAATAAGGAAATGAATTTAAAGACAAATATATATATCAATTAAATATATACATACAACTAGATATACTTACCAATATTTATTTACTCTGTTGTACCATCCACATCCTCTCTTTTTTGTAATGCATCTATGATTGTCTCATGATCATCCATTGAAAGTGTCCATAAAACTTTATTAGCAGGCCTCCCGTGATATCTAACTAGTTTTATATTGGTTGCCAAAATCAAATGTGAATAATGTATAATCTTCTTGTGTCTTTCATAATCTTCAAATGCAGGCAAGCCATTCTTTCTTATCAAATATTTTCGAAGCCAGGTGCCAACAACAACGACTGAACCAGTTGGATACTCAAAGTTATCATCATCCACTCTAGGATGTACCAACTTATATTTTCTCTCAACACATCTAGCCAACCAGTACTCTGTCTCCTCTTCATTCCCCTCGGGTGCAACAACAGCATACACATGTCCTACAAAAATAGATAAAAAATTCAATAAAGAGCACGACTTATATTTAATTCATGTATATAAACATGCATACATATAAAATTCATCTCAATAAATAATGTACCTTCTTGTACAAGATCAGAAACACGGTCATAATCATCTGATGCGAACGCTTGATTATCTTCAATTATTGTTCCATGTTGAACATGTGTCGATGTAGGTGTTAAGGCTCTTTGTTGCCATTGTTCAACCCATTCCATATTTTCACAAGCCTCCCAATCACCTGCAATACAAAATTGACAAAAGCATGCCAACTCCCTTGTCCATATTGTCCATGTGTTTGCATTCGAACTCTTAAATGAATGCCATTTTGCAGATCCATTAATTGTTTCACAATCTTGTCGAGAACAAATATCATTTTCTTCAACTAACCAAAAGAAGCGGTGAATTATTGAGCTCTCACTTACTCTTGTAGATAATTTGGTATTGCACCAATCTACAATTGCATGTGCATCTCTAAATTTTGCAGCATCCTCAAATTTTAGTTGCTCTCTAGCAAGAGCTCTTTTCACACATGCACCTGCTCCATCGTGTTCTCCCTTACCATGACCGGCTTCAAAAAAACTCCATATGTGTTGGATATTATTTTCCTTATGAACTCTACATAACCAATAAAACATCCTAGCATTTTTGAATTGACCCGTGCAATTATCTGACCATATGAGATGTTCTAGCAATTGAATTCCTCTTTCTTTTAAATTTTTGTAAAATATATCAAAACAATATTGAACAAACTCAGATGAATGTAATCGATTATCACTTACATAAAAATGGTACTCTCTCAAAAAATTTCTATTATCTTCTCTACTATCATCTGCATGTCTATAAACAATATGAACAAAAATAGATACTTGCACTGAATTATAATACTGTGATTGAATTTCTTCTTGTGGAGCAAGAGTATAATTTTCAGCAAAATCAACAACCGACAATATAGTTCCAATTGGGAATGTGTTTTTACATAAACGAAATTGATTATCAAGCCAATGAGCATACTGAGAGTGTTGAACATATTTAGGTACAATCTTATCTTTAAATTCTTTAATAAATGCATGCACAGTATTTTTTTCCATAATTAGCTCACAACGTTTTCCAGTTTTTCCATCTTTTAAAGAATACTCAACATTTTTGAATCTTTTTACATCTACTAATTGTTGTCCAAATTCATTTAAACTACTTTCATGCATACATTCACCTAATAATGAAAAGTTAGCACATCTATCACATTCTCTAGAAATACATGATTTTAAATAAAATAAGTTTCCGTTAGAGGGTTCGCAAAACAAACCTGATATAAAATCTTTGATTCTTTCAGGTGGCATATTAATACCACAAATGTCCTGCATAATTTGGTTAACATGCAAAGTGCATCGTATATATCGAAAACTATCATAATAATAACGAAATTGTACATGAGTCTTACAACAACAAGAAATTCGTTGCTTATTAATTCTAACATACCAAGGTTTACACTTTTCGAATGATCTTTGACTTATTTTAATATTCAATGGTAAGATTGAAGCATCTAAATTTTTTTTATATAATTCAGTTTGAGTCATATCTAAGAGATGCTTTGGATGAGGTACACGAATTTTGGAACCCACCCTTAATTTTAAGACATCTCTAATGTTAGGTGATACTCTTGTATTATCATGCCAAAATTTATTGATTAAAGATTTAATTTCATTAGTTAATTTCATGTCTGATCTTGGGAGTCTACCACTAAAACTCCAACATTGATTAATTGGATCATTTTCAATATTTTCTCTTCTTTTAGCAGCTCTAATCAAAGTTTTGGGATTTACTTTTATACATTTACTAATCCTACTTAACATTCTTTTATTTGAAGTTGCTTTATCAACTAAAGCAGTTGTTATTGCACGACGAGCCGCATTTTTATCTTTGGATCGACTTTTCTTACCTATAAAATCAATAGCATTAGCAACACTAGAAATGACTTGTTCTACTGAATCATCTTTCTTTTTTGGTTTTACAAAAATACCTAATTTTTTCATCACTTTTCTCATTTTCCACATTCTCATCAATTGCACCATGAGTTGACATTGGAATCCTAATTTCTTTCTATAAAAAAACATTTTATATATTTTATTTCCATAAGTTCTAATTTGTCTCCAAGAAACTTTACCACGAAGGTTATCTAACACATCTTTTTCAATTGTAAAAAAAACATTTTCATCTTCATCCATACAAGGGGTTTCATTTTCATTCACACAAGGGGTTTCATTTTCATTCACACAAGGGGTTCCATTTTCATTTTCAAAAGTAAAAAAGATTTCATTCTCATTTTCATCAATATGAGGGATTTGATTAGCATTTGTATTCTCATAAGATATATTTTCATAATTTTTTTGTTTTTGCATTCTTTCAACCCTATAATTATTGATATCATCAATGGTGTATCCAGCTTCATCTAAACAAGCAAAATCAATATTATCAAGACTTGGGTTTGAAAGAATACCTGGAGAGATTGTTTGAATAGGTGCATTTTCCATATCATTGGGAGGTGGATTTGAAGACATACCCGAAGCTATTTGCATATGTACTGTTTCCATATCATTCAAAGTTGTAGTTGAAGACATAGTTGAGTTTCTCTCCATAATTGTATTTTCTTCTATATTCACCATCTCCACATTTGCATCATCTACATTCATTTCATCATTCATGACTTTCTCTTCAACATTCATTGAAGTAGATGCTTCCAAATTTTTCATTTGACGAATTCTTTCTCTTCTATCTTTTTGTCTTTTTGCCTCCATATCTTTATTTGCTTGAATTTCTTCGGGTGTCATTGACATTCTACACTTTTTTCTTTGTCTTTGTTTTGATCCCATGGTTACAAAACCCTTTTTGATGAAAAAACAAATGATTTACTTGTAACCAATTTTCAAATTTTTATCTCCTTCAAATATTCAAATAACACTTTGTACTATGAAGATCCTTTCTTCTTTGAACTTTGAAGTACACAAAAATATCATGAATACATCCAAAAACTTTTTTTTGAATCTTCTTGTAAATTATTCTTGTACTTGATTCCACTTCAGAAAATTCAACCTGCACTTGACTTTTCAACCAATTTGCAATAGAATATGCCCTACACAAGACAAATTTGTAATAAAAAATGCAGAAAATCGAACTTGCGGGCCGTACTGCAGAAAAAGAATATTGCAGGAAAACCGTACTCTATCAGAAAATGTCAAATCAGGATAAACGGATATATTAGAAACGCGTACGCGTTCTTAAAAAGGAACGCGTACGCATTTCATAACGCGTACGCGTTTCTAAAAAAGAACGCGTACGCGTTACCTTTACCCAACGGGTAAAAAAATAACGCGTACGCATTATGAAACGCGTACGCGTTTTGTTTCAATAACGCGTATGCGTTATTAAAAAATTTGTTTCCCAACCCGCCTAAAGACTTGGTTTTAGGTTCGGGAAAGCTTTGGCAATCCGAGCCTTAGCCTTTGACCTGCAACTAAAAAACTAAGGCAGATTGAAGAAGAATGTTCAACTTTGACAATATGGTTGATGAATTTTTTTTCTGAATCAATCTATAAAATTAAAACCCATTACAGAACATAATGTCTAGTTTTTATATATATAATTTTTATTAAGATTGGATTATATTTTCTATTTTTTAATTAATTTCAAAGCAAACTAGTCATTAAACTTGAAATATCAGACTTTTTTTGTTTTTTAATAACTTTTTTTTGGTTAAAGTTTTTAGAAAAAAAATTATATGACATCAATCTTTAGACAATTCTTTACACAATGAAAAAAAAAAATTCAAAAAAAGTTTAGTTTAGGTCAAATTATGCTGTCCGTACACGTTGATTTTTAAAAACAACAATTAAGGCCAATAAAAATTAAATAATAAAAAAAATATTCAACAAAAAATTACAAAAAAAATTCCTCATCAATCTTCATGTTGTTAGCTCTCTTTCCCCAAAAGGAATTAGTAAAATACTTTTATTTGATTCAAAAAGTGTTGTCCGTACACGTGCATGGTATGGTAAAAAAACATGGACTTTTAAAAAGTGGTTTTTATAGATCTTTATCAAAATTTAGTTTCTACAATCTGGGTATTTGAATAATTTACATATTTATAAACTAGATTCAAATCTCTAAATTTCACATTACTGACTTTTTTAAAAATTCATTGTGTAAGTGCCTCAAATTTTCAGTTCAAGTGTGACAAATTCTGAAAAACAGCAAAAACACTTCCACTTTTTGAGCTTTTTGTGGACCCAACTTCTTGCATCAGCCCATGTAATGCCAAAGAACATCCACAATGATATGCAAGTCCTTCAAACCAATATGTTGCAATACATCTCTCACCACTAGTCTTCATAACTCTCTCAAGTTTTCCACACCCAACAAAAGAAAGAGATAAAAGAACCTCCATGTTGTCACCAGAGAATAATGAACAACACATCACCATAAAAATAGTGATCATCATAGCTCTAGGAAAGACTTCAAATCCAATGTAATGTGAATACAAACATCTAGGAAAAAGAACAAGACCAAAAAGAGGACTTGGAAATCAAAACATGTAGCATGTCTTTCTACACAAACCTCTAAATGCTAAGTTGTGATAAGTATGATATCCTCCACTAATCCCCAAAGAGAATAGGATTGTCCACATCTAGCCATAACCAAGATGTATGAATCTCAAACCAAAAGGAGATCAAACCAAATCCATTCCCAAGCCAAGGGAATAAGACCAATAACATCTCATAAACTCAACCTCAATGAATGAACTCACAATGCATAAGGATATAAACATGCCAACACTCCTCAAATTAACCCTCTAGAACTAGCAAACCATAGCTCAAGATCCATATATATCCATATGTATGAGAAGACAAAACATAAAACATAATGCATCTGAAAAAAGTAATGGGAAATACCTCTCAGATGATTATCCACTGAGTAGACCAAGAGTGGGGAATGAGAATGTTTTTCCAAGATATCCAAGTCATCATGACTCATCTAAGAACAATCTCTTCTTAGGTCCATGTTGAACTCATGTCCAACCAAGGTGTAGGCTCAAAATTCCCTATTTAAACCTCATCAAAAAGTAATTGTCTCAACACATGTCTCTAATCCAAAGAAATCTCCTAACCTCACTTATGTCTCTAAGTATCCATGAGCACCTATAACTGATCAATCCATGCTAAGCTCCAAATGCAACACCAAAGTCTCATGAAGCTCCCAAGCAAATGGCCAATATACTCAATATCAAGAGAACCAACCAATATCAATGTTAAAGCTCCAATATTGAGAATCAAGAAATAATCATGACCTCACATCTCCTCAAAAGAGCATATGCTCCAATGAACATATCATGCTCAAAAGAGAACCTGCATCATGTCAAAACTCTAATATGGAATCAAGAGTACACCATGGCACAATAACATACCATCCTATAAACAAAGACCTCATGTAAAAAAAAAAATCATAACCAACATCTCAACCAAATACTCCAAGAGTCATCCATGGTATGAAGATGTCAACATCTCCAAACCACATGAAGATAACCATCTCCTGTCAATAAAACCCAAGATGCCAATGAAGACGAAATAGGATCAAAGAGCTCCTCCATGACCAACAACCATTGCAGAAGATCATCCACCATCAAATAGTGTATCCATATCATTGCCACAAACTCCCACTAAATCATGATAATGGACTCTCCATGGCATCATGACAACCATCCTCTAACTGAAGATCCTTCATGGCCTCAACACAATCAAAGAACTCAATACCAAGAGCTCCTAAATGGAAGAGTAAAACCATGATCTCCAAAACAAAGAAGATACACCATCAAACCATTACTATCACAAGTTCCTACTAAATAGTGTAATCAAGCTATCCATGAAATAATGATAACAATCTCTTCAATCAAGATCAAAGACCCTCACACAATAAAAGAACATAATTACAACACCAAGAGCTCTCAAAAGGAAAAGTAAAACCATGATCCTCAAGCCAAAAAGATACATTGTCACAAACAAACACAAATCAATCCAACACCACCAACAATGCACCTACATAAACAATCATGTCAAAAAAACGTCACAAAGGAACAAGGAACATCCATGACACCATGATCACCACTAAATGTACCAACATCAAATCCCCACTGTCAAAAATGTTTGCATCACATAGTCAAAAAGTATAAGTCCCACATCATGACTGTATCTGTTGATATCATCCACCTCAAAGCGACAAACAAACCAAAAAAACAAGTGACTAAACCAAGCCACAAATCTAAATTTGTAACAACACTGAAGTATTTATGCACAACTCATAGATCCAACAATACAACACACAAATTCAACAATATATTAATAGCCATGTCAAGTAACGATAATCAAAGACATACATGTGAGTATACAATGACTCAAAACACCAAATTACCAAGATTCAATTTTCCATAAGCTCACAAAACTACCATAGTCAACATGAACCCATAAACAACTTAGATAGAAATAACAACAAATAAATCATTCCAAAACATCTCCAAACTCGATCTACTATGTAGTATTAAAAACAAGTTTTCCATTGACTATAAAAAGTCCAAAATTTGACTATGTATGCACAAGTTATCTCTCCGAGTCTAAAAATAACATCCAACACCCAACAAAAATTTCTCTATCAAAATAACAAAATCTTGAAAAATCATTGATACCACGACGTAGTGCTCAAAACCATTTTTCCAATGACTATAAGAAATTTAAAAATTGACACTTAATGCAAAAGTTATGCCTCTTGGAAAAAATCTATTCAATTTAACTAGTAGAGGTGGTTGCAAGGTGGCCAACGAGTGGCCCCTAGGCAACCTGCCAACAATGGCGACACACCAGTGATGAATTTCAATTTATATTTAAAATTTATTTTGGTGGAAATTTTGAAAAAGTTTTAAAGCCCCATGAGGCTAAGGCATGGTCCCCCATGGGACAAAGGCCTAGGGGACCATGCCCTAGGAGTCAAGGGCCTAAGCCCGTTAGCCCTAATTGTCAGCCCGAGGGTCGACACTGTTAATAGGGGTACGTTGTGAGTACCATTGACAAGTATTGTAAAGTATGTCATTGCCAATCAACACCAACAAGCTACCATAGGGCACAAAGGGGTTCTAAAAAACCCCCCTAAAATACTATTTAAAAAAAAATTAATAAGATTTTAAACCGCAAGAATTTACTTTTTTTTTTTCTTTGTAAACACCCATATGGCTTGATCATACAATTAGAGCAAAGGGCAAAAAATTTGTATTTTTTTCAATAACCAAAATAGATCAAATTTTATGTCAATCATCATTTTTTGGACCTCTTGGATCCAATGGCAAGGTCTATTTTGTCCCAAGGGGTCACCTGTGAACATTCTCATACAAAACCCTCATAGTGAACACCTAGGAAAAAAAAATCCAACAAAAGTTCATAAAACCAAATCTGAAAAAAAAAACCACATATTTGCAACCCCAAATCTACAATAACAACTCGCACAAAACCCTCATACCTTGCAATGTCTTCATTCTTTCATGCAAAACCTTGAATTCAACTATGCACCAAATCTACTCATATAAAAGTTATAACAACCACAAGTATGACTCTAATATCAAATGAAAGAAAATATACAACCACCCAAAACAATTTCTGCATAACCTAAATAGAGAAATATATGCAAACAAGTATTCAAAATTCATATACAAAAGAATATACACCATCACAAGATGATACAAAATATACCCTGGAAAAACAATTAAAAGGGAAAAACCCAACCTCCAAAAACATTCATCACTCTTGTATTATTTAGCAATGAAACCATTACAATACATCCTTAGAGTCTCCATGAACACTTTTGAAACACAAATTATCTACAAGCACTCCATATGAACAAAAATGTAACCACACATCTCATGCCATGCTTCAAACCTCACAAATGCAAACAAGAGATGCTCTCAACCACTTAGCCAAAATAGCCACTAACCAACCTTAGACAACTACCTATGTGTTTGTTTTTATAGATATAAACTTGCACAAAACCACCAAATGGTATTACATAAACCATATGATTAATACCATGAGCTTAAAAAACCATTAACCCCCACATTTACTTTTTGGTACTAAGTTTTTCCAATATTAATTATTTTCCCAATGCACAACCTCACATTAAATATTTATCACAATGTTACATACAACACCTAAAGTGGCCCTAAAAATGTTAACCCCATGTGATGCACACATCCCTAGGTCCCTTAGGTGCCCCACAAATAATATTAAATTACATCATTATAACGTTATGCAAGGTGGACAACACACCTTTTCCTAATAGGACCCACCCAATATAGAAGAACATGCCTCACTATCTCTCTTAATGTCTATGAATGAGAAAATGGTGTTGATGAGCTCTAATTGATTTGTACCTGCCACTATGATACTCCACCTTCTCTTTGAATACCATTACAACTAATATTCTGAGTCATCTAGGATTAGAAGAACAATAATAAAATAATAATGTCTCAACTACATGGGTATCCAAGCATTCATTCCAAGGAAATTGGAAATACAAAATTATATATTAGAACTACAATTAAATATCACACCATCCTAAAACTTGGACCAAAGAGCTTAGACTTCCATTCAACAATGAAAACCTGCTGCCTACTAATCAAAGCTAAAATACCATGCTAGAGAAAAGTTGTTCTTAAGCTTATTAAACCATAGATCTTAGCATGAAAAATTCAAAGGAAGAAGCATGCACAACACCTATATCAAAGATGCACATAGACTTACATCACTTGAACTTCACATTTGTATTAGCAAATCCCAAATGCAATTCATAAATACACTGAACTTCATGTGCATATCATATTTTGAAACACTTCCAAAATAGCTTTTAAATCCCAATAATTCATGGAAGAGGTAATTCAACAAATCTTGGGAAGATACATGAGAAGAAAGGAAACATACATCTGCAAAACCTCTTAAAATTTTCATGGACTAGCTAGGACTTGAACCTAGGACCTTACATAGGTTGCTATTCTGCTCTAACACTGATGTTGTCAAACAGATTGCACCTGTATGCTTGAATAACTAAATTCAACAATCTGTTGAAACATTGGAACTAATTCCAGGTTGTGGGTATCCTATAAATTTTTTTGATTAATATTTGGGTAACTTGCTAGGAAAAGGATAAACGATTAAGTCTAAACTTTGAACTATGAAACTTGACTATGGTGATGCACCGAAGAATTCAAAATGTAGACTTAACTCACAGAAAGATTACTAACTATTCCGATTCGCACAACATGATCTAAAAGCTCAAAACACTTGAATGTTTTAAACATAGGCTTTTAAAAGAAGCAATCATAGAAGGAAAATATCATTCCCACAACTAGATTGTTTTGGTTATTGATTAGCACAATGTTTAACCAGTGGATTTCAACTTGGATGAATACAAAAATTCATTAAGGAGACATAAATATTTAAAGGCTTCAAAAATTGCAAACACAATAAACACTTCGATCAATCCTGCATGACTATGATGCTTGAAAACTTGAAGTCGAATTTGAGAAAATATGGTAATGAAAGGAGTTCTTCTGCAAAAAACACACTAAATGACTTGTAAACCTGTTGTTGTATTAACCTGAAAATAAATGCTGAGTTACAAATCCTTCACTTTGCAAAGTGCAAAGGAGAAAAATAAGAACTAAAGAAAAACAATTAAGTTTTTCAATATATACAAAAGACCTTTCAAAAAGGCATGGAAATAGAACTGAAAGTCAAACTCCAAGAGAGGGTGATAACTCCAAGACAAATTCCGAGCAGAAGCAAATATCTCTGAAAAAGGGAGTCAAAACCATGCAAAAATAATTGCATGATGGTTAAACTCTCTGTCAAGCCATAACTGAAACATGGAAAACCCGAACTGAACTGCAAATCCCTGAAAAGGTGGGCCTAAGTATGCAAAGATCGCCTCATTTGTATCAATCCGCCCATGCAAAAAAGAATTCCATCCTTGCTTAATATTTTATTTTTGCACTAAAAATAGTTCAAATAATTAAATGATTTATAATTATCATTTAATCTTTTAAATTTACAATGTGTTATGCAAAAATAAAAATTAAGACTTAAATAAAATATACATCACACTTTATAAAAGTCAAGGGCCCATACAAGAAACTGAATTCCGCCACCATACTTAGCAAATCATAGCATAAATTTAAATGACACCGACCTCTATACTTAGCAAATCACCCCACCCCCTAGAAAATATTGCATTGGTTACTTTGTCATTATCAAAATTTGACTACTGCCAACCACATCATTAGGTCGTGGGCCATAAAGGTAAAAATAATAAAAAATAAAATGAAAACTCAAAAATAAGGCAAATCACCCCATGTCGAATTAGGGTAGACAAAGATGATCTAACCCTAATCATTTTACCATTTCGCACTTTCATCTTTCTGCTTGGAGAGGAAGCACCACCATGAGCTAGGGTTGGAGCTGGAAATGCTCACACTTCTTCAGCTTTTGCGACTCCATACTCTCTATCCCTTCTCTGCAACTCGTGGTAAGTTCACCATATTCTTGTATCATGATTTTCTCCATTCGTTTGAAGATAAAAAAAATGGTTTTCTCTGTGATTCCACTTTCTGTGTGGTGTGCTTTTACTTCTCTTGGTCGCTATGAGGGAACCATTTTATACATTAGTATTTCCTGCTCACCGTGCTTTGTTATTCCTTCATGTTGGTTGCGAGTTTGATGATTTTCACTTTTTTGAAAGAACCCTACATGGGTATTAGCAGCACGCCTTGTATTGCTTTTGCAAACTTTGCTACTAAGCTTTGAAACTGGTGGCCCTCATGAATATAAGCTTTTATCATGCTTCGAGAATTCTGTGAGGGCAAGCCGCCATTACTGTATCTCCTTTTACATTTCCTAAAGGCTGTATACTGGCAAAAATAATTTGTTTCTTTTCAATTTAGTGTGTATTCCAAAATTGTTCCTGGTTAAAGGTCGTGGCCATGCATCTGCTTTTGGGTTTGTACTGTTCTGGTTTTTTTTTTTCATATAGCATCAACACAAAATCTTTATTCATTTATTTCAATGATCACACACTTTAAAAACCATGGCTACACTTTTATCCATCTGGGTATGCTGATTTTCCTGAGCACCACCATGAGTACCACTGGGGTTTCTATATTGTTGAAAAATAACCTTCTTCGGGCACGGCTTGTCATGTCCACTTTGAGCATTTGTAGTTATTTATTTTTACTTTACCATTACACAATCTCAAAAGAGAAAATTTATTCTTGTAACAAAGAAACTGATGTTTTGGTTTTTTCTGTATTTTCCACTGTTATTTGACTGTGTAACAAATAGGATTGAATTTTCCATGACTATGCTTTATAATCAATTACCACTGTAACTTTGAGTCATAGCACATTACCCTGCCTTGATGCTAAGACCGTCCTTCACATTGTTTGGAGTCGAAAACTTATCAATTACTTTGCAGTCCTGTAGCATATCACCCTCTTTATTTCTGACTGAAACTTCTGTTTATGCTGAACCATGGTTGTTTCAAAAGCCATTATGAAACTGGTATGACCTTTGATTAGCAGAAAACAAGCTCCTTCACAAGCTTCATTTCTCTTTACACAACTTAGATTCCTTTTGTTGTCCTTAATGATTGCTGCTGAAAGTTATCACAAAAATGGCACTTGGATGTTTTTAAATCTCTGTAAAATGCATGTTGTTTTCTTGCCAATGTTATGTTTCACATGATGAAAAATGTATTGAAAGCAAACATGCTTATCTCGAACTAGGATGGTGAATACTCATTGTCTCATGTGAAAAAATTCTAAAGCTCCATGAAAGAGCTCCATTCTTGATATTCTGTTTTTGTTCTCTTCAGTGTAAAGAGGCTCAAGACCTCATTTAAATGTAATATGGAAATGTAAAGTAGAGCTGAAACAGAAAATTAATGAAATTGATAAGTTCTTTACTTACTTTTTTGAATCTCTTTGGAATAAGGCTGCTTATAGAATTATATTCTTTAGTTTCAGTAGCCTTGTTAATGGTTGTTCTGACAATATCAATGAACTATCGTATGAGACTTGAGAGTGTGTCCTTCCTGATATGTCAGGTTCAACCCTTGTGGGAGCCCATTTTACTCCACATATCTGATAAGATGATCATGAACATAATGCACCTGTTCTTGCACAGTGAACAAACATGTTAGCAAAATAAAAGAAACCGAAAGCTTCCTCCTTTCTTTATGTTGTTTGAATTTTGCAATCATCTGATGGATGCCTGATCGACTGTATCTTATATTTTTGTTGGTAGCGTAGGCATATGATAGGATTTGATCTGCATTGCTCTAACAAAATTTCCCTCAACTTGCAGGTACGCTGGAACTGGAGCTGAAACTGGAAATGGAGCTGAAGCTAGAACTGGCGTTACAACATTCCTCAAACTATCAACGATTCGCCATTCCAGGCAATGACGAATCACTTTCTACCCTATGCTTTCTCTATTCTTAGTTGTATAGTTTGCTTTTGCTCATGCACCTTTTATTTGATTGTAAAAAGTCAAGATGAGTTACTCCCGCGACTTGTGTGGGATTCTGGTATGCACATTATAAATAAAAACAACCAATATTATGCAAACTTATGATATCATTTTGAGATGTTTTTTGCATAACATTATTGAAATTTACATTGTAATAAATCAATGCATGATATGAGTATTTTAGCAAAAAAAATTTAAGCAACTTGTGTACCTTGGCTTGGATTTACAATTCAGCTCTACCTGTTTGAGCTAGTAGTGAAAAATAGGTAACAACTGAATCAATGGCTTTTTACATTAAATGCTTCCAACATTCTCTCCTCAAGCTACATTTCTGTGCTCAGGGCTTCTTGTCTTGCTCTATTAAATTTCCATACACCAACTAGGCCTTGAACCTAGGCCTTCCAATTGGTTGTTGAGCTACGTGGTTTGTAATTAGCCGATAGGCTATTCTTGGTGGGAAATCCCACCAGATTTGTTTGTTGTCGGATGTCGACAAAATTGTCTGATGTCGGGAAAACGAAGTTGGATGGGGAGAGCACTGCCGAGAAAATGACATTGGATTGGGAGAGCACGCATTTAATAAGGCATGGTACCCATGCCATTTTTCACATGAAGGTATGGCCACTAGGATGTTTATCTGACAAATTGTAGATGCGGCATTTTATTGTATATCTGAGAAATCGTAGTCACTGAAAGGGAGAACGATGGGGTTAGATATCCAGGGGAGCTCTGTAACACAGTTGAAGTTTCAGGAAAAAAAGAAAAAGAAAGCTAAATCAAGGGATTTCGATCCCTTAGGTCTAAGCCCCCAATTTTTAGAGCAGTGAAATGGAAGGGGTATCGAATTCCTACCCCTATACAGTGAAAAACAATGCCTCTTATAATGTGTGGATTGGATGTTGTTGCCATGGCTAGGACTGGGTCAGGAAAAATTGCATTTTAATCCCATTGTTGGAGAAGCTGAAGGGGCATTCACCTAACGCATGAGTGAGAGCCCTTGTACTTTCTCCAACTAGGGAGCTGACACTTCAGATGTTTAAGTTTTGCAAAGAGTTTGGTCGCTATACAAGTATGATTTAAAATAATTTAAAGTTTTGCAATTGTAGAAATATTTACTTTCCATAGATCACTTGCACCTAAAACAAATAGTGTGCACGATGTCTCCCAACTGGGAAATCTGAAAATGGTTCAAACTTTAGTTTGCATGAGGCTTGTATTATATTCAACAAGTTTTCCACTTTTTGTGTATTTCACTTGTTGTCTTTTTGGAACTAGGTGCAATTTAAAAAATTAAAAATGTGCATGCATGTTTTGTTCTTCAGATATTCTGTTGCTTTGTTTCTTTGCTTGCTATTCTCTATTTTTCATTGCATATGATCAATGCTAATCTTTTTCCTTAATTTTGGGTCTTTCTTTCTACATATCTCTAGGCCACTGTGCTTGTGGGTGGGGATAGCCTAGAGAATCAGTTTGAAGAACTGGTGAAAAGTCCAGATATTATTATTGCAACTCCTGGCCATCTTATGCATCATCTTGCTGAGGTGGAAGAAATGTCTTTGCAAACGACTTCTCTGGTTTCAATTTCTGCTTTCTACATTCTGATTTCTGCATTCTACATTCCGATTTCTACATAGTTTCGATTTCTTGAATTACTTTGAAATTTTAGGGTTAGGGTTTGCTAAACCTTGCAGAAAACTAATGTTTGTTTGTTTGATTGTTTTTAGTTTTCCAATTGGTGTAAATTTTTCATGTCTTTTCATCTTAATTGGGTGTAATTAAATGCCTCTTTGTTTTTTTTGACAATCATTTTTGCAAGTGAGAAATATGTAGGGCATTAACATTAGCCATTATTTTGTGAAATTTGATTATGTTGTTTTATATTGTTCTTTTAATTTTTTTAGTTTTTCTAATTTTGAAATATTGGGTTCAGGTGGAAAGGCTAAGGCCCTGAAGCAGCCAAAGCAAGAGAAAAAGGAGTATGATGAGGTAGGGCTTTCTTTTGTATTTTAATTGAGTTTGGATTTTCTTTATATATGTCTTTAAACTATGTCTATGAGACTTAGCGAGTAGACACTGAGTTAGTCTTGGGCCTTGGCGAGTCTGCAACCTTGACTTGCAGACTCAACTTAGTCAAATGACTGGAGCTTGCAAACCCCAAATGCCAATACTTGTTAATCTCCCTAAAATAGAGTAAAAATGAATTTTGGGTATTATATTTTTTCAAAACTTTGAGTGTTTGCCTATTAGAGTTTGACCCAAAGATTGGTTGGCTGAGTACTTGTTGAGTCTGAGTCTTCCTAACTCAGATATTTTTTTGGGTAGTGCTACTTTAAATTCTAAATAGAGATAAATGCTTGCCATATTTTTATATAATTTGAAGTCAATTTCTTATGGAGTTTGAATAGAATAAACCAGGACTGATTTGATATGCATATCTTTTCCATTCTTTGAAATAAAGCCTTTGATGGTGAAAATGCCGGAGCAACAACCTTAGGGCATTTTCAAAGTATAAAACAAGGTTACGTGTTGATGCTTAAAAATGTAATTAACATTTACATGTGAACACATTAGGGTATCACAAGGAAAGCCTTGACAAAGTGAAAAGAAAAGTCACATCTTGATGCCTTTTATTCTCTCTCTTGCAAAATTTTATTTTGCATTTCTCAAATCTATTCTATAATTCAGATTTTTATTTTGGTAATTAGTTCTTATCTTACCCATGCATCATTTTTATTGCTAAGGATGCTACTTGAAACATGATCCCCTGGGGCCATACTTTACAACATGGATTTTTTTCTCTCTTTCCTCACAGAGGCATTTTGGAAACCAAGGCTACAAATGTAACTTTTAGCAGAAAAATGATTTCTAAAATGCAGGCCTTTGTACTTAAAAATTTATTTGGCATAGGAATATCAAAGAGCATCGAAGCTCTTCTTGGCTCATGGGTCCCTGAGCATAACTTTTAATCATGCCATTTGTGCCAGAGCATAAGCTTCTAGTCTTGATCAACCAAGTTGATATGCAAAACATGTCCTGCATTTTCTCACGAGATCATTGCTTCCCATCCCTCTTTTTCCATGTTAAATCTCCAGTTCCAAGCATATGTTATGTGATAGGTCCTTTTGAGAGATCATTACATCCAAAAAGGGGCATAACCATCAAAATAAATTATCTGATGGATGGAGTTTTGTTTACTTATGGACCAGGCTTAATGAGATCATTTAGTGTAACATGCAATGAATGTTCTCAATGTTCTTTAACACAGAAGGTCTTTGCTCAAATGAGTAATAGGTATTGTATTTTGTTTTGCAAAGCCTGTGTACTTATTGTTTATTAGCAAACACTCCCATGCCCCTCATTGCTTTCATTTTTGTTTCCTTTTTGAGTATTTTGTGTTTTCACAGGCTTTGCTTTTATCTACATGGATGATGAGCGTGATGCAGAGGATGCCATCAGAGGGCTGGACAAAACAAAACTTGGCAGGCAGAGACGTTGATTGTGTGTGGAGTGGACAAAGGTTCCTTGTTTTTTCTTTAGGCTTTTTCTGATCTGATAGACTTGGTATTTCTTGCACAGGAAAAATCAGTTATAATGGATCAAGGTTCCTTTCACTTTCAGCTTTGTTTTTTTGTCCAGTCTTGGTATTTCTTATCCAAGGAAAAACAATTATTAACTTTGCCACTCTATATGTTCATAGTGTATATTTTATATATTTTTTTTTATAACTTTTTTTTTTTTTTATGGCCTAATAGGTGTGATGTTTCCTGCACAAACTTCAATCTTATGTATTCTTGTAGCACTTTGTTCATCTTTGAATTTGTGTATTATATTTATCAGATACATGAAGTAAGGAAATCTTTATTCCTATTCGCATACTAAGTTACTCACATTTCTATTTGAATTTTGTATCTCACAACAACCAAAACGAGTTAGTCATCGCTCTCAAAATGGCAAACGATCATCTAGAAATTTGAAACCAGCAAAGACATTGTTTGTGATAAATTTTGATCCTGCTAATACCATGGTTAGGGACCTTGAAATTGTTTTTGAGCCATATGGATAGGTGCTCAATATAAGGATGAGAAGAAATTTTGCTTTCATTCAATATGAATCACAAAAAGAAGCAACAAAGGCTTTGAATTCCACTGACAACAGGTTAGTTAAACCATCTTGTTTATAGTTTGTAAATTCTATTTTATTGCAATTGAGGTATTTGGTTAGATGCATGCTACTTAACGTTGTTTGACAAGATCTTTTTTGCATTGAATTACTTGCGTTATAGGGAGATTTAAGTAAGAATGTCTTCTCTAGGTGGTTGCTATTAAAGTTATGAAGACCATGTTAATAGAGAGTTTTCTTAGTTTCTGCTATTTGCTTTCTGGCTTCATAAGTATTATTAAAGGATATTAATAAGAAAAAACATTTAGTTTGATTTTGACTAATTTTATTAGTGGGCATGAGCAACAAAGTGTTAGATAAGGTTATATTAGTGGCGTATGCTCAACGTGATGACGGTGATAGTAGGGGAAGTTATGGGAGGTCTGCTCAAAATCATGATTGATATTTAAGTCCTAAATATGATAGACATCCAGTGAGGGGCAATCCTGATTATGGGACGACTACAAGTCCTGTTAATGCACGATGACCAGACAGGGGAGTCTTGCTTATGGTAGGGCTGCAATTCCTGTTAATGCACAACGCCTAGAGAGGGACAATCCTGATTATGATAGGGTTGCAAGTCTAGTTTATCCTCGATGCTATGAGAGTGTTAGTCCAGGATATGCCAGAGCTTCTAGCCCTATCCATGAACGTTACCAAAGGTGATTATGAATCTGTTTCGATGTCTATTTTAAAGATTTACCCAAAAATGGCAATAATATTTTATAACATCTTCAGTCTAATTTTGTTTTTATATTCATTTGAACAGCCAATCACCTTTGAAGCGATCAAGATCCTGAAAGATCAATGGAGCATGATCTTAACTTACCAAGGCAGTTTTGAAAATTGATGTCACATAATTAGTTGAACATGTATATTCTTATTTTTACATCTAAAGCAAGACATCTGTTATTTGGAGGACCCCGAAGATATTTATGTCTGAAGTCTTGCGCTTAATTGCCTCTATTGCATTGGAACATTGTTTGTATTATACATTGCTTTTCTATATATAATGTGGAACTAATTATTGATACCACAATCCAGTTTCTTTCAGAAGAGGGAATGACTATTTGTAGAGTACATTTCTGCTAAACCAACTGGGTTATTAGATTTGAAATGGCTTACTTACCTTCTTTCAAGAAACCAGGATTAATTCTTAGGCTTCGTAATGTTAGCATAAAAGCCTCTTGAGTTGTCAAAGCTGCACCTTAGTGGCTTCTTTGTTTCTTTTTCTTGAGTTGTTTTCAATTGAAATTCATATTGTAAATCATGATAGAACTATAGATTACACTTCTCAAAACAAATGCGGGTGCAATGAATCAACATTATGATTATATCGGTTTAGTATAACATTAACAAGTTATCTTGGGAGCACTGGAGGTTTTATACGGTTATACATTTGTTTTCTTTGAAGAAGAGTATCTGAGAATTATAGTTCAAAAAAATAATCAAATGGATTTATATGTAGAACCCAAATTGGGGCGTATGCTCATATGAAATACACTAAAATATATGCTACACATATTCAATCATATATATATATATATATATATATATATATATATATATATATAATGTTGCTGCAGTATTTAGCTTGAACATTTGTTTACATCAAATTTCTTATCTTCATATGTTGGTTCATATCCTCCATGTTTTCAACATAATTTATTTTCTTTCAGCGACAACTACCCATTTGTCATCTCTATGCAAGATTGCCCCCTCATTGTTCATGTGCACCACCTTATTATGGTGGACTATATTGACATGGCTTCTTATACAGGATTTTCCATTACATGACTCGTCGCAACTGATTGATGTTCTACCCATCATGATATGGTTAAGTTATACTAAAATAGGTGTGCTTACAAACGTATACATCTGATATATTTGATGATTGAAGCTTAGAAATTGTAGTATCAGCAGCAAATGTTCATGATGTTTCATTAGTACCGTTACATGTAACATTCATCATTTGATTAATTTTTATTGCTGACAAACTGTAGCACCAGTAGAGAAATTCATATTTGTTATTGCTATAAATAGTTAGTCTTAAGAAAAGCAATTTACATTTTTTAAAGATTTTTTCTCCTGCCTTTCAATATATTGCCAAAGTATATCCTCTATCGTTGTAACCATTGCACCTCGTTGAGGTGCAAACGCTAGTGTAAATTGTCTCCAGCCAAACCCATATTCTGATTGATTAGAAAACACTGCTCAAGCATAAGCATGCAAGAGAATGGCCCAACTTATATCAGCCACAACCATGATATACACTAAATCTTAATCATAGTCTCTTAGGTGGCTTAAATCATACATCATTCAACACCTATCGCACGATCAACATGTAAACAACATAGTCATAAATCATAAATGCAATTTAATGAAGCATGCCTTCAAAATGATACTTTCAATTACCTGCTAGTTAATAACTATAAGGTCTAAAATTGTAAAATATACCCAATATCCACAGGTTAGCCCACCTACAGGATAAACCTTATCCTATTTAAGAATATCATATATACAAATGTTTATTTTCTACCTTGAACCTTGAATGGCCCCTAGAAGAGTGCTCTTTCCTGCATTTGGAAACCCAACAAGTCCTATGTCTGCAAGATATTTTAATTCTAAAATCAAAACAGCCTCTGAACCAGGTTGGCCAGGCTCATGCTCACATCTCAATCGGCCTTTTCCACTTACACGCTCTAATTCCATATCTGCATTTTCTAAACTTTCAGAAGAATCAACCTCATCTACTAGTTTCTCTTTCTGGTACCTTAAAGTTAAACCTCTTCCCATAGCAAGATTTCCTTGCCCTCCAATGCCTCCACAAGCAACCAAAAGACGTTGACCTGGTTCCACAAGTTCTGCCACTGAATACTGTATTTCCTCATTTTCGGATCCCTCTTCATCTCCAAAGTCCCCATCAAATGGTGCATTCTTGTAATTGTTTCTTTGAGAATGTGGACGAAACTCATCAATGTCAGTACCTTCATCGTCACCTGACCCATTTGAATTCAGGGAATGATCCACATCATCGTGAGAGCTCAGTTCATCATCTAAAAAATATGAATTGACAGTCTGATCCACATTCTTGCTAGGGTTTGATTCCACATTGCTTCTCTTGTTTTTCCAATCTGCAGAAACATCATAGTCTTCCCTGTTCACAGATACCTCCAGTGCTTCCTTGCAAGTCCTCTTGTTGGTTTGGAAGTCTCCTTGCTTTCAAGATCTGTGATTTGGATTTCCCATGGAAATTTTTCCTGTGTGGAAGCACCTTGTAAAGTTGATGGGATCATACCACTGACTAAATGAACCACAGTACCTACTGGCACTTGTACAACCTGCAGAGTGACTTTGATGATTGGTATTGTTTGGACAAGGGTGTAAATGGTTAATCAAAGACTAATATTTTGGAAAATGCAAGCAGCCAAAAAATACAAAGTGATAAGATCCACAACAATTTTCCAACCTTGTCTGCTCCTCTGCTACCCACTTTATTTTTGGAAAATCCATTGCCCCCTTTCTTTGCATTCTGTAAAAAAGCAAAGTGAATCAGTAAGATTGTTATTACTTATTCCCTGCCGAAAGACTGGTGATCCATGTTCAGAAAACCACCCCTGTGCATTGGGAAAATTCAAAATAAAGAACCTTGGACTATCAATGATGCAAGGTAACTCAGTTTCGCAGGGGAACACTATTTTCAATTTTCTGAATAAAGCTCAATATTTATTATCTCTAACAAAAATGACATGCAATTTTTAACAAGATTTGAAATTTTTAGCTCTGATGTTTCTTTTGCAATAAATAAGCGCAAAATTTATTTGTACTGTCTCCTTAATACTTATAGAGCACTATATTACTGATTATACGTATGAACCTTGAGCACTACATGATTGATTATACATAAGACCATGAGCACTAAAGTACACAAAAGAAAAATGCAACTGAAAAAAGAACAGTGTCTTTAATATATAAACAAAAACTGCATACGAGGTGGTGCTGGAGGTTGCTTAAATCCCAAACTGCTGCAGAGCTTTCAAGGATGACATCACCCCCTTTTCCTCCATTTCCACCTGCATTATTACAGTGAAATTAAGTTCAAAAGAAATTAAAAATACATAATCTTTGCTAAAGCTCAAACATCCTAAAGTTGCCTCCGATATTGACGATCAGGTTTGGGGATACCATTTCATATTGAGGCATGTGGTAATAAGGGAACTGCTATTTCATATCTACGTGAGTCACCAAATGATCCGTGCACATGGATGAGGTCCTCATACCAATATTGGATTTTCTTGGCAATTATGAACAAACCTAATAAAATGTAAGGTTGTGAATCTGGAATTTCTTTCTATTTGAAAATTATGTTCGATGCTTCTAGAATCATCAACCAACAACATAGGACGAAGATACTCAAGAAAAGGAAGAAGCTTAGAAATTCTGGATCCTATACAGTTGATTCCACAAACATCTAACAAAGTTTTACACTGTAAACAACACCGTGCTAGAATAAAAAGAAATTGAAAGTTTGTGGACATAAGTTTTTGGATACACCAAGTAAGAGTTCGTTACGTTTTCTCGGTGTTTCAGTTGCAGTTTAAAAACCCAAAATGGTAGAATGCAAATAGCTCAAAAACAATAAAACATAATGTGGTTAAGGGTTTTGGGTTTAGGGTTTATTTCAGTCCGAAATCACAAAAAAATAGAACGCAGTACAAAAGTGTGATAAACCTTAAGCACTAAATTGGTTTACTACTTTTTGGAAAGAAGAACTTTATTTTAATTTTGAATTATCACCATCTGGCGTGCCATGTCGGGCCTGGCGACTCCTCCTATAACTGGTGCATCCACCGCCCCCCTGCCCTCCTTTAACCCATACTGTAAACTTATCTATCATTTTTCGCTCCTGTACCAACACAATATAAGCATTACCTCTTAATTTGAATTCCCACTGCCCCTCATGTAAGAGCCCAAATTATTTTCATAACCAACCAAAGTAAAGCTAAAATCGTTTGTCAATAGTTTGAATGAGAATAATGAGAAATGAATTATATATATAATTAATGGGTATTTGAGAATTGGTTCACCTGTAATGGAGCGAGTTTTCCTTTCTTCGTTGGGGTTTCTGAATATACAGAAGCTGTAACAGCAATCCATGGCTGCTGCCGCTGTTTCCAACGGGGTTTTGTATTACAAAGTGTTTCAAATAATTTATGGCGTCTCCACATTCCCGTTCTGTGAAATTAGCTTAAAAACTGCGAGAATGTCTCTGATTAACAGAGTGGGGGGTAGTTGTGGTGTCGTATGGAACCACGAAACCTTCCTCTACCTGCAAATATTCCCGTCAAAGCGACGACAATCGCTCTCTGCCTCCCGTCGACATAGCTTCGTCGTTCGGGCCACTTCCCTCTTTTGCCCTTTTACATTGCTGGTATCTTATGCGGGCTTGCAGCTTATAAGCAAGGAGTTAAATCATTTGCTTGCTTAATAATGTGTGTAAAATTTAAATTGTGTCGTTGATAGGGGAGAGGGGTCTCTAGTGTGCGGATTAATTTTGTCAATTTTTTACTGGTTGATTGGAATATTGTAGAATTTTTTTGTTTTTTATTAAATTAGGATTGATCTTTTATCTATTTATAATTAAGGTTTGAAGGTGTGACTCATCATGCAACTCATGACATCAACATATCTACAACATATCTATTGAGAAGTGTCTAAAATTTGAGGTTTTAAAGATTTGACCAAAACTTAATCATGTGACAGAGTAGTTGAACAAAAAAATATCATTTGTTGTTTGTAAAATATCATATTTTTATTTAAAATAAAATTAATATGCAACAAATAGATCAAATATTTATTGATAACCATAAATCTTTGATATCTCCAGCTTTATATTCAACACATATGGATCAATAGTTGAACACAAAAACTATTTGTAGTTATAAAAACAACACATAATTATTCAAAATACAACTTATATCAAACAAAAATGGACCAATAGTTGAACACTGAAACTTTTTAAAAATCCTTCACATTTAATGGAAAAATACATGGTATTTATTGTGCTCATCTTTTATATTTGTGATAGGACAAACTATTAATACAAAACACTCCAAAACTTCTTCTTTTTATTGAATACTGTTAAATATTATAAAGAAATTAATTAAGAGTCCAACAAAGAGATTGAGAAGAAAAGGACAACTAGAAAGAACAACAATTGAATCATATAAAACCAGTTAAGAACTCAGGAATAACAATCACCAATGACGAACCTCAACTAAAAAAACCAACTGAAAGTTGTACACTCCAATGCTTGTACATTGCTACCCCAATAGTTGTAGACATAAAAACAATATTTTTTCACTATGATAAGAATACTTGTTTGAATGAGTGTCTTATTTTATTAAATGAGCATTTTATTTTTTAAATGACACACTTATAGTGGATAGTTATGATATTTTATTTGAGACCAAAAAATACTTATTTCATTTCTTAATAATATATTTTTTTTTATATAACTATCAGAGGTTCTCATGTGTTCAAGTATGGGTCCACTTTTGATCAATATTTGGTTTTTTTATTTACATTTGGACTATTTATTTACAATATATAGTATAGATATGTGGTAAGACTAGGTATTATAATAACAATCGACTACACAACTATTAGAACCTACACAACTAGTGGCCCCTCTCCCTTAATTTATTTTGAAACACATAATAATATAAACAATTTTTTTCAAATGTAATTAGGTTTTGAAAAATAAATAGTATATTATGTTAATAAAAAAATTTAAAAAATAAATTATTTATAATTCTATTGGTTAAATAGTTTGAGATTTTATGTTGGTTCATGTAAATTATGTAAATTGAGAAAATCATTCAATTAATTTTTTAATTTTCAATCACTAAAAAAATTAAGCTATAATAAAATATACATTAAGAACATTCTATAATAAATATAAACCCTCATTTTTACTTGTATACACCTAAAATGGGTCTGGAGAATCTAATTGATTAAATACAACTTATTTGATTAATTACCTTAAATTCCTCTACTATTGAATAAATATAAATATTTATTTATATAGTTCACGTTTAAATTCTTATTTAAATTCTTCTAATTCTACTATTATTTCATCTTAATTAAATAAACAAAATTAAGTACTTTGCTTTATTTAATTATTCATTTCCCCTAATTATTCTATCTTAATAACATTTAATCAAATAAATTAAACAAAGGTTAAATACTTATTGTTTAATTATCATATTTCTTTTATTTTAATTTAATAAACAAACTTCTATAGTTTTTTTTATTAAATTATTTATTCCCCTTTTGCTATTTTAAATAAATCAAAAATATTTAAATGAAGGCATATTCCTCTATTTTTACTCACCTACCAAATTAGACATCAAATGTCTAAATTATGTCAAAATTAATGCAAATGGCATTCACTGGAAAGCTTGCAAGCAATCCTCTCAATCTTCTCCCTCTGATCCTTCATATCCTCTTACTTGGTGTTTTCATGAGGAGCAACCATTCCCATAATCAGCTCCAGCCTTTCAATCTCTCACCATTCAATTCTCCAGATTGAATCCAGGCCTTTGTTTGTTGCCCCTGTGCAAATGTGTTGTTGAGAAATCTATAAATACAACCCCGTACAACAAAGAATGGATCCCAACTTTATGCAAACTTACTCTGCAGGAAAGCATCAAGCATCAAACATTTTAGCAATAACAATAGGTTTCATGTCACGGTTGTATGTTGTAGCTCTCATCATAGTTTCATGTCAATCATAGATTACAATAGTTTCCTTCTATCATCTAGATATCTTCATATAGGATTAGATCATTATATCCAACATCATTCCGTTCTTTAAATTGACATTTTAATAGTCATAGTGTCTCATAAAATCTGAGAGCTTCCCGACTTGATAAATCTTTAGAGATAGGAAACAATAAGACGCTTTCAAGTTTTTGCTCTTTTTATTAAAATTTATTGTAGAATTTTTGATATAATGTTTCATTAAGAAATGTATTTACATTATTACTTATTCACACTTATATTACTATTAATTAAAAGGTAAATGCATATGTTTATATTCATAAAAGCTCCATAAAAATAAGATATAAAGTTTCTTATAGCTTAAGGCATTAGTAGGAATTTAATGCCATTAATGGCATAAACTACGATGTCACCTTCTAAATTAAACTCTTGACGATGTTCATCCAACACCTTTATTGGATCATTATTATTTATCATCCATCATATATTGTAAAATCTTGCATATGCCTATTGAAAATGGTGTTGTCATTGATGTCAAATATATGTCAAAGTGGAATGTCAGTTGCAGATGTTACAAATATTAATATTAACATTGATGAAAAAAAGCAACATGTGAAGTCTAGGTATATAATTAATTGGTGGTTCTCAAATATGTCTACTACTTTTGTGAAAGTCTAGAAATGTTTGTGGTAGTTTTTTGAGGTTTGTTGCTCAAAAGCAGAATATGCACTATACTAAACTAGCATTTTTTTTAGTACCACATTCTAATGTTGCTCATAACTATTGCACTTGCAGTTTGGAAGATAAGTAAAGCTACTCATAATGTACTTCAGTTTCAAGTTTCATAAGAATTGGGTCTCAGATGAAGCATCTAAAAATGACAAAGTGAAGATTGTAATTCCTGGATACTGTCAAAGATGGTTGAAAGCTTGCGCCAAAGAAGGGAAGTGTGCAATAGCCGAATGAAGCATGTGAAGGTAAAATAGGACTAGTTAAGATCATGGTAGGAAGTGCATGACATCATTTTACACTTACGATAACGTATTTTATTTGGCGTCAAACCAACTACATGTTTCATATAATTTTGAATTAAGGTTTTGGCTTTGAACGACATGGCTAATTGTGGATGATGTTAAAGGGTTATAGGCTGACATGAAATGGTTGTTAACATGGTGGAATGGATACATATATTGTTGATCATTTTATGAAAAAGTGTGAGAGTGGAAGTAGTGAGAACTTGTTTGTGAACTAAGTGAGTGAATAATGTGCAAGCTGAGAAGAGAAGTCAAGTGTGGAGAAAAATTGAGACATCATCATAGGATGGGTTAGCATGTTAATCTAGAGAAGGTTTTGTGAAATTAGATCTATATTCCTTTTGTAATGTGAGGTTGGAGCCTCTTAATCTGAGTTGGTACTCAATGATTGTGTTGTAGCTCAATCTAAGGGGATTGGTGTCTCCCTTTAGGGTTTCAATACATGTGGGTTGGTGCCTACAAAATCATTGTAAGTTTTGTATTATTTTGTGATGCTAGATTTGGGTAGTAGCTCCAAGAAAATTTTCTCACTAGATGGTTTTTCCTTTCTTGGTTTCCACATAAATTTGGTGTTCTCTTGTGTGGATGTGTTCATTACTTGCACTACCATTGATTATGTTTTCATGATTTTATGAATGTAATGATTTAAAGTAGAAAGTATTAAATATTGATTAACTCCCTCTCAGTATTTGTATGTCTAACAATTGGTATCATAGCTAAGTTCCTTGGTGAATCCTAAAAGCTTGAGGTAGATCTAGGATGACACACATGGTAGGACAAGGTCTTTCTTCAAACAAGGTGCCATTATTTGATGGATCTAATTATTCTTTCTGGAGAGTAAGGATGGAAGCTCACTTGATGGAATTAGGGTTTGATGTTTAAAAATTTGTTGCAAATGGTTATACGATTCATGAAAATCCTCCAAGAGATCAAGCCGAAAAGAAATCATGTGAGAATAATGCAAGATAAAATTGTTATTTTATGTGGTTTATGTAAATCTAGGTTTGTCAAGATAATGCATTGCAAGAAAAAAAAGAGATTTGTGAATGTGATGACAAAGTCAAACAAGAAAAAATTCAGACCTACTAGAGGCAATTTGAAAGTATGAAGATGAAGGAAAAAGAGAATATTATTGCATATCTTCTTTGAGTGGATGAAGTTGTCAATACCATCAAAGGACTCGATGAAGAAGTGAAAGAGCTAGTGATTGTAAAAAAGGTACTTAGATCTCTTCCAACTAGATTTAATTCAAAACAAAATTGTTGAAGAACCTAAATATTAGAACACCTTAACAATGGATGAACTACATGGGATATTGACTGCATATGAGATGAGAATTGTGAATGATAAAACTTGAAGGAAAGAGGCAGGCTTCAAGGCACCAAACATAAATGAAGACTTTGACCCTATGATGAATCGAATCATGAAGAAGAAAATTTTGTAAGGAAGTTAAAGAAATGCTCTAGAAAGTACAAAAGGTATGTTACCCTTCAAAGGCTTCAATTGTGGTAAAATAGGTCGCTTTGTTGCTAAATATCCTTTCAAAGGAACCAGTGATGAAGAGAAAGAGTATAATCCCTATCAAAAGAGCTATAACAAGTCCAAGAATAATAAGAAGAATTATCATAAGCATTAGAAAATCCTCTACTCAAAGGAAGATAGTTATTGATCTAATGAATGTGATCATTACACCTCTAAAAGTGAAAATGAAAGAAAAGATGTTTTGTTCATGGCAATGGAGACTTTTAGTGATGACATAGAAAAATAAAATTCTAGATATGAAGAAGAAGATGTAGAATTTGATTTAGAAGGATAAATTATAGCTGCCCTAGATGAACTAATGAAAGCAAGAAAGGAAAAAAAAAAAGAAGAAAAAGTTAAAAGAATTAGAAAAGGTGATTATAAATCTGAAAGCTTAAATAGAAGAAGCAAAGAGGATAGAAGATGTCTTGACAAAAAAAGAAGGAAATGGATTGTGAAAGGCTTGAAGTAGAAGTGGTATCCTTGAGAAAGGATCTAGAGAAAACAAATGGTTAGAGGAACAAAAATATGAAGTTTGGGAAGAGCGAAAAGATTATAGATTAGATTATCAACAGTTAGAGGCCACCCCACATCAAAATCGGTATTGGATTTGATAAAAGTTAGAGCATAAAGACTATTGAGAACCCCATAAAGACATATGCAAAGGATCTTGATGTAAATGCCTCTAGATGCTCAAATGCAGATTAATCTAAGGAGACTGAAGAACTCAAAAAGGAAGAAGATGCTTTCATTACGTTCAACAAAAGAGAAGATTCAAAAAGACAAATCTGGAAAGGAAAGCATACAATACTAGGTTTAATCATTTCTTTTTTGGTTAATGTTATACTTTCATTTAATTTGGTTATAAGGCAGTAGACTGTAGAAATTTTTCAACAAGAAAGAATAATTTTGTAACGAAAAATATGTTTGCACCTTTATTTTATTTTAATGTCATATTTTTTATTAAGGTAAAATAGGTTTTGAAGGGACCTGAAACCCTTTTACAAAATTTCATCAAAAAAGTAAACAAAGATAACCAACAACCTAACAACAATAGGTTTTTGAGGGACCCAAAACCCTTTGACAAAATATTTCCTAAAGAGTAAAGAAAGATAATTGAAACCCTACCATCAACAAACCAACAAGAAAAAACATAGAAAAATAATAATAGAAGGCCTAATACAAATATTTAAGAGTGTTTGTAACTTCCATCTTGAAATATACTCTCTCAATTTTTTTATTTTTTTTAAACCAAACATTTACAATAGAATCAGTCACCCGTTAAGGTTAGCATAACCAAAACATACATTAAAGAACTCTAACCAAGAATGCGCCCTAAAACCACTTAAGGAGGAGGGGTGAGCATATGGTTAGAGGATCCCTAGGATCTACTGAATCAACAAGTTCAAGATTCTATTGAAAGAGAAATATTAAAATTGACACCAAGGATGTGCACTCAAGATCCCTTTGCAGGCGAGGTGCTAACATATGGTGGAGTACTAGTGTTGAATTGAAATAACAACAAGGCGGATAACCAACCAATGAAATTTCCACTCTACCACTAAACAGTGGGGGGAAAGATTACAACATTAAACTTTTTCTGCTGCGGTAGGCATCCACTGAAACATGGGAATTCTCCACTTGAAGTGGGTATGAAATGGGTTACAACAAATTTTCCTCACTGGCGGTAAACCATCCAGGGGTGCTAGTGTGAAATTAATTAAATAGAGCAGCAATGATAAAACTGAAAACAGTACTACTGTTAGCAGTTTGTACAAAGAGAAGGCTGCAATTTTACAATGCCAATTTCACCAATATTCAAGCACCTTGTCATACATTATCTCTCTATCAGAATATAAGGAGAAAAGAAGAAGAAAGATAGAAAACAACAATTGTTTTTAATTCTAATCAATGAACTATAATTCTGGAAATGTATATCAGCAACTACAAAAAATTCATAAATTGCTCACAACTCAATCAAAGTATCTCCGATGTGTGTAAAATCGAAGCATAGACCATTTGGGAGATAGGTGCCCCTGTTGAAACACGAATGACAGATCCAAACACCTGCAACAATTAATGGCACACTTCCCAATGTAATGATGAATGGTACGACCCTTGAGAGGGGCGATTTTTATTATAAAAATGCACACTTCAAATTAAAATCTGAAATTGCTTGGAGATGGTCGCCTAGACCTTAGAAATCTTATTATCAAATGCCCAGAACAATACAAAATTCGTACATTCAACCATGAGCAAAAATAACATTCAGTTGTATGCAAACAACAACTGTAAAACTGGAAAATACATCAAATTTTCACCTTGAAACACAATCTGCTAGTCTGGATGAGAATCAACAATAATTCAACAAGGTGTTGTCTTGCAAACATGAAATTGAAGGAAGAACTAGGAGGTTAGCATTCCTCGAAGTAGAAAATGATAAATCATTTTGATAGCATAACTTTAGCAAAATAATGGATGTCCTAATGCTGGAGCCAAGCATTAATTTTAAAGGAAGATAGGAAACTGTTCAAGTCCCCCAAGAAGGTATTCCAATAGCCAAGTCTCTTCAAATTTCCAAAAAGAAAATAACTCTTCAAAAATACGCCCCCACTTTGAGATAATGGAAAATTCGTATTAAAAACTTGCAACTCCTTCATGTGGTGCCACCCTTAAAAGTCCCGTTTTTAAAATAACTTAAGTTCATTCCTTAGGCCAAGGGGTTAACTGCAAATTAGAACCAACTGCTCAATTAATGAAGAAAACCATTAGAATAATATTTCCATAAGGCCAAGGCTTAATACTGAAAACTGTTTTCAAAGGTGTGATGAACTGAAGGCTGACGACTGCTAACTGCCAAGAATAGTATTTACTATAAATAGTAAATAATGAGGAATGAACACAATCCTTCCAAAATTGGAACCCTTTGAAACACCTCAATGAGCCTACAGGATCTCGGAATAGGCTGATGAGCCACTGACAGGATTACTGCCAAAAGGGAAACATTACACATCTCCTATTAGTAGAAGCTTCGATGAAGATCCACAAGATTTAGTAGTTCTTACTTCTCTTCTTCAAAGGTTTTCTTTTAACCTTGGGTTCTAGTGCTTGGACCTTGATAAGCTAATTTCATCTATTATTCCTTGGCCCTGATCTCCTTCTTAGTCTTATCCTTGCATTAGTAGCTCTAATAATTTGATCTTCCTTGAGCTCTTTCAATTTTTTTGTCAGAATTTGAATTCCTTCGACACTATTTTGAATAGTGCACTGACTAATTTTGATGACACATTCTAAATTATGGTTTAGCAGCTACTTTTTATCTTCCAATCCCTTCATGTGGCTCTCAAAATATCCCTTCATGAGGCTAATCTTGATCATGATTGCTTCCAACACCAAATAAATTTATTTTCTCAATTCTTCTCTTTGAGAGGATGTGTTGTTTCCCTATTAGCACCAATTTTGTTTTGCATGGACTATAGCTTAATACTGATTTGATTCAGTTCAATAAAAAACCATTTAGTAAGTCTAAATTGACCCACTACCTTGTCTCTAGCAAGCCTCAAGACATTATAAATTCCATCTCTATTAGTATTGAGCTAAGGGGATTCCGCGGCAAGACCTTGAGGAGAGAAAACACAATCCCCTCTAGCATTTTTTGGAGAAGCAATAGGGATTTTTTTGGTATTACCTACATGCATATTAGCCCTTGCATCCATAATACCCTTACCCTTGCAATTAATATTCTCCATATCATCACCAAGTTTTGAATTTTTCTTTTTCTCAACATAAGAAGTTTGAAAATATCTAGGGCTAGCTCCTTTAGTATACGACCCGCTCGACCATGAAATCTAAGCCGTGTTCCTTTTCTTAGTTGACTTGCCCTTTTTTATTTTTCATTTGAGCCGATGGGAGATTGGAGTATATTTCCACCTTGTCCTCTTCCCTCCATTCCTTATCCTCTTCTGATTCCACAGTATTATAATCCTCCTTAGAGGAGATAATTTGACCACAAATACTATGTTTATGAGCCAATTTCTTAGACTCTATAAGGGAGGGTATGGTTTTAAAATGTTTCATAAGAAATAGAATGAAGCCCTCTAACACATTTAATTTTGCATTCTTTTTATGCTCTTTCAGACTAAATTCCAAAGACACCAGGAGATAATAAGGGAAAGAGACCAGTTATTTACAATGGAAGTGATTCAAAAGAATGAAATGGAAACCATAGATAATAGTGAACCTTCCATCAAGGGTAAAATACCACAGTATCACCTCAACTATCTCCACCCAAATGGGTTTAATGGAGAGACAATCATAACTACTAGCATTGAACTTCACTAGCTTCCTCCACTCGAAATCCTTCAAGAATTGGCTGACAACACCTTCAAAAGCTTTCCTATCCCTAAAACACCTATTGCCCTATGTTGAAAGAAAAGTAATGTTAGCTATAAGGTCCTCCACAATGACCAATAACTTTCATTCAACTGTGAGATTTTGATCTTTCCACCCTTTCATAAATGCTTTTGTAACTTTTGGGTCATGAACATGCAATTCTCTATACATGGAGTGACAATGCCATCCTTGAGAATCTTCCAAATAACCCTTTCTTTCTAAATTTTTTATAAGAAAGAGGTTCAACCCTATGTCTATCACCACCCATCTCTAAGAGAAACATAATAAGAAATGGGGAAAATTGGAAAGAACACCAGCTCTACAAAGGAAAACAAGAACGAAGGCCCTCAAAAATACCCATAATCCATGTGAAAATACCTTGGGAATTGATTACAATCAATGATATTTCCAATGTGAATCCATCACACATCATTTTAGAATAGAGATTATTTATTATCACCCTCCAATCATTAATTAACTTTTCCATTTCAAGCCCTTTGCACATCATAACGAATTAAGGTTTGGACATTAAAATTGATTTCTCTTAAATTATACAAAAATTGAGTAGAGAAATTACCAACCCCCAAATTGGAAAAGGCATCAATAAGATTATTCCCTCCCTATAAACATAAGAAATATAGTAGTCTTCAAAATAATTAACAAGAAAAATAGAATCCTTAATAAGGGTATCTATTGACCAACTCGGAGCATCAACCTTTTTCAAACTTTGGATTATGTTCAATGAATATCCTTCTAGTCATATCTTTCAAAAACCTTGATTTTGAGATAGTTTCAAGTTGTTGTAGGCTGTTGCAACTTCAACAACGTGGTTGATCTGGATACCCAAAGGGAGTGCCACTGTCAATAAAAGTGCAACAGTTTTGGACATATTGTAAGGCATTGTAGAAGAAGATTTGAGAATCTTCTTAAGCAAGAAAGGAAAACAAATATATTTGTTGTTCAAAAGAAAGAGTTTGAGAAGGTGTGGAAAATGAAGAAAGTAGATCAAAAATCTTAAAAATCAATGATTGCACAGATTGTGTTTCATGCATAAAATGAAAAACAATCATCGATCATTGATAGTGGATTTTCTAGCCACTTGATTGGAGATAAAAGCAAGTTTATATGTTTAAAAAATGGAATGGTAGATCCATAAGGCTTGGTGACAATTATGTTGCTAAGATATCGGAAAGGGCTCCTTGAGTCTTGATGGTGGAGAAACTAAGACACATGATGTCTTATATGTTGAATTTCTAAAGCATAACTTATTGAGTGTAATTCAAATGTGTGCAAAAGGCTACAATCTTTCATTCGATGCTCAAGGATGTGAAATCAAAGATGCAAGTACTAGTAAGCTTGGTGTAGAAGGAAGTAGAATAGAAAGTAATGTGTACAACCTTAGTGAGATCAAAAGAAAGAAATGCCTCTTGGGACAAAATGATGAAAGCTAGTTATGGTATAGAAGGATGGTTCACATAAATTATCATCATCTTGTGAAGATCAGTTCTAAATAAGTGGTAAGAGATATACCTAAAATTACAAATCTTCCTTGCACACTATGCAAGGAATATTAAGAAGGAAAATTAACAAGAGCAAGAATTTTGAAAAATGAGTATTCCACTACAAAGCCATTGGAGCTAGTTCACATAGACATGTGCAGACCAATGAGGATAAAGAGCCTACAAGGTGATAGGTACTTTATGATGCACATTAATGATTTTTCTAGGATGTCATGGGCTACTTTTTTAAAGAGAAAATTGATGCTTTTAAGAAGTTCAAGATATTCAAAGCTATGATAAAAATGAAATTATTCATATAATCAAGTTTAAAAGGTTTGATAAAGGCAATCCGTTTACTTCTGATGAGTTTGAAGAATGAATTTTTTTTCTAAATTTTATTGTGTGTAGTTTATTTGCATCAACATTTCAGATCACGCTCTGTGATCCATCATCAAAATAAAAATCACTCTCATTGAATATAGATTGTGGAAATCTTATATCTCTAATTGATATTGAATAATTTTGTGAGGACTCCTCAATAAAATGGAGTTATTGAAAGAAATAATAAAATAGATCAAGAGATGGCAAGGGCAATGTTGAATCAAGCTAAGTTGCTTGATGTATACTAGAGATAAGTTTTTCATACCGTATTCTACATTTCTAACAGAGGAAAAATGAGAATGAATAACACTAAGACACCTTATGAACTATGGAAAGGCAAACCAACATCAATAAAAAAATTTAGAATATTTGGAAGCAAATGCTACGACAAAAGAGATGAAGATAACTTGGTTAAGTTTGACTCAAGCTCTTATGAAGGTATATTTCTTGGTTATTCAACAAGAATTAAAGAGTATAGATGCTACAATAAAATACTAAAGAATATTGTAGAAAGTTTTAATATAAAAGTTGATGAGACTCTACATCATAAGTTGGAATCAAAATATTATGATAGTGATTCAGATGGGTCATATCACATTAGTGAGGAAGATACAAAGAGTGAGATCTTGAAAGATCAAATAACAAAAACTTGGCAAGGTATGTTCAGAGAGACCACTCTGAGAGTCAAATTCTTGGAGACAAAGACAATGGAGATGATGCAAGAGCATCTGTGGTTGCCAACCATCTTGCATCACAAATTTTATTTCATTTTTGGACATAATTGTTTTAACTAATGTTTTGGTGTGTTTAAATGATTTAATTGTCAAAAAAATGGATTGGAATAAATAGACAATTTTGGTTTGTATTTACATTGGAAAGCGTGATAGAAATTGCATTTTAATAATTTAAAATGCAAAAAAACAAATTGGGGGTGTGGGATTCCTGGAATTTGTGTAATTTTGGATTTTATTTAATATGTCATGATGTTATAGGCAAGAATGGGATGCCAAAGAGGAGTTTGACTAGAAACTTGAATGTGAAATTCAAAATTGGTGAAATGGGTGAGTAATGGTGCCAACTAGTGGAGGCATGCCTACTTAGAGGTGGAGAAAACATGCATTGGGAGTAAAAAATGTGTAAATGATGCAACTTAATGATTTATTTAGAATCGGCGTGGATTTGGAGGTTTCCTAGCAGCTGGAGTTTGTGGTTGCACAAGTTTTCATTCTTGGTTTTGTTTTGTTTGATTTTTGGTTCCATAATTTGGGCATTGAAGGTTTTAGGTGTGGATTTTCTCAAGAGAGGATTTCCGCATTGAAATTTGTAGGTTTAAGGTGGAAAAATCAGCAGCAACAAATTAGAGAATGCATTGGTGTTTGTACTAGTGATTTCCATAAGATAGTTGCAAGGAAGAAGAGAAGAATTGCAAGGAGTTGAAATATTGATAGAACATACATGTAGATTCAATCTTGTGTTGAATGCACAAGACAACTAAGAGGGGCGAGGTGAATCAGTTGTACCTCAAAATTTCAAAATCCTCACAAACATTCATATCCACATTAATCCAATTAACCATTAATCTGTTAGAATGATTTATCATGAAAGAAAATAATAGAAACAAAACTAAATCAACACAATACACAAGGAAACACCAAATTTACATGGAAAACCTAAGATGGGAAAAACCACAATGAGGATTAACTCACAATATAAATTAATATCATCACCAAATATAATAGGGCTTATTGTCCAAAAGAAAGAAAGGCTCATGATCAAAGGATCACTACCACAATAGAAAAGAAGATAAAGAAGAGTATTACAATGAGAAATCCATCTCAATGCAACAAAAAAATCCACCACAACATCACCAACACCTTTGCAATATTTCTAAATAATTGTAGACACCTTTTGCTCACTACAGTAAGTGATCTAACACATGAAAGCTCACACTGTACTGCAAAAATTCACACCCTATAACTTTTGTAATTCACATCACATGCATCATACTCATATATCTTCTCACCCTTCAATAAATCAACTCATATTTATATCATCTTCAACCTTGAAAAAATTCTCCAAATTCAAATTAGGTCAGCACCAAAACATTCATGCAGTGAAAAGGAATGAAGGTGGACCACAACACACCTTAATTAGGACCTAAATCCACTCATACACGACATGCCATATTTCCACAAAAATTAAGGAAACTTTGTAAGTAGTATAAACACTCAAGGTTGGCCAATCTTGTGTTAACACTATTAACACTTAAGTACACACTTCCTTAAACCCAAAGATGATTTGTGAACACCACATAAAACTTGAACATGGTCTAGAATATTCCATAAACACCTTGGAAACAAACAAATTCCTTCACAACAACTTTCACTTGAAGAATGTACACACCCAATACATTCAAACACCTCTTCCATACACTGCAACTCAATAAATTGACTTCCAAAGCACTAAACCAAGAAAAAAATAATCTAAATAAAGATATACACACTATCAACATTCTTCCACATCTGTAAGACCTAAAACCACTATGTGGAGAAATGCAAAGTAAGAACATTTCTCCCAAACACATCTGCAATATATAGTTCACACACTAGTGAACAAACCTTCCTCTTCACAATGATCCAACACACCAAATTCTGAATGTGACACCTCTAAACACCTTTTATTAACATATCCAAACTGCACAAGCAAATATTCAACCTAGAAGAAATGTAGAGCCAAATCAGAACACTACTTTGCAACACAGAACACACTGCAACACACTATTTCCTCTTTTTATTCAATTTTCTCAAAAGAACTTGGAAAGAAAGCACTAGAAACATATCACCAATATCTTTAGTACTTCCTCATCACCATAAAGACAATTTTAACATAACAACTCAAACATACATCCTTAAAAAGAAGCTTATCAAAGCAACACTAGAGGTTGACACCAACAACTTACTAATGACAACATAATGAAACTAATCAAAGCATAATCAAGAACAATACTAACTCAACACCAACTGCACATCCTTGCAATAAAATCATTCTCATATAGTTGACACTGATAAAAACACCAAATCTTCTTGGAATCAATGACAACACCAACTACACATACTTGCAACAACCTCCCCCTTTGTCATTGATGACAACACATGATGTGAAAAAGCATAAACCAAAAACACAACTTTGATCCTTAATACACCGCTCCATACCAACTCATTATCTCTTTTTCTTTACTTTCTCCACCTTACACAATTGACTCATTACTCTCTCCTTTTAACACATTTCTTTTTCACATTTCTCTCTCTCTCTCTCTCTCTCTCTCTCTCTCTCTCTCTCTCTCCCTTAGATATTTTTCACATTACTCTCTCCCCCTTTGATACAATGAAAAAGGACAAAGTATTTGCATCATTTATTCTCCCCCTTTGACATTAATCATACTGTTTACCATTTCTCTGCAACTTATTTTCCTTTACTGCTCTGCATACTCCCTCTTAGGATAACACACCAAACTATATCGATCAACAACTAGTGCTCAATGAAAACACTCACTCATCATGACTAAAACAATAAAAAAATCCACTACCCACCCCCCCTAAGAGGTAGCCACCAACATCAGTCCAGACCAAAGCATGAATCTTGAGATCCAATGGACTTATGCATCTCCTTATGCATCCAATTCAAAGGAGGGGCAATAACCCCCAACTTCTCCTAGAGATACTCAAAATTATCCTTAGGGAGAGCCTTAGTAAATATATCAACAACTTGATCCTTTGTAGGCACATATTCAAGCTTCACTTCATTCTCTACAACATTCTCTCTCAAAAAGTGATACCGGATTGAGATATACTTTGTCCTTGAATGAATTACTAGATTCTTTGCAATATTAATTGCACTTGTATTATCACATAAGATAGAGATTGGTTCATCATATATTACTCTAATATCCTTCAATGTTTTCCTTATCCACAAAACTTGTGTGCAACAGGATGCTGCTGCAATATATTTTACCTCTGTAGTAGATAAAGACACTGAAGCTTGTTTATTACTTAGCCATGACACCAATTTGCATCCAAGAAAGAATGCACCAACACTTGTACTTTTTCTATCATCTACACAACCAACCCAATCTATATTTGTGTATACACTCAGAGTAAAGTTAGTATCCTTTGGATACCATAAGCCATCATCTAGAGTGCCCTTCAAGTATCTAAATATTGTCTTTACTATTGCAACATGTGACTCTTTAAGATCTTCTTGAAATCTAGCCACACGACAAACTGCATGCATGCTATCTAGTCTAGTAGCAGTTAGATATAGCAGTCCTCCAATAATTGATCTAAAATTTCTCTAATCACCCTTAGGAGATTCATCATTCTTGTTGAGCTTGCAACCAGTAATAATAGGGGTGAATACTAGTTTAGAATATTTCATTCCAAACTTCTTCAACATTTCCTTGACATACTTTGATTGAGAAATGAAAATACATTTATCTGTCTGATTGATTTGTAGCCCAGGGAAGAAATTCATCTCCCCAAACATAGACATTTCAAACTTTTTTTGTATCTCTTCTACAAATTTCTTACACATAACTTGATTTCCTCCAAAAATAATGTCATCAACATACACAACCACAATCAAGATTTGATCTTTTTCAACTTTGAAATAGAGATTTCTATCTACGATGCCTTTATTTAATCCTTGTTGTAACAAGTACCTATCTAACCTTGCATACCAAGCTCTGGGAGCTTGCTTCAATCCATATAATGCCTTCTTCAATCTACAAACCATATCTGGTTTATCTGATAACTGGAATCCTTCTAGTTGTTCTATGTACACTTCTTCTTCCTATTCACCATTCAAGAAAACAAACTTCACATCCATTTGATAAACTTTAAAATCTTTATGTACTGCAAAATTCAAAAAAATCTTGATAGGTTCCATACTTTTCATTGAAGAAAATGTATTCTCAGAGTATATTCCCTCTACTTGTGAGTAACCTTTACATACAAGCTTTTCCTTGTTTCTTACCACTTCTCCATTCTCATTCAGTTTGTTCCTGAATACCCACTTAGTTCCCATTACATTTATTTTGTTGGTCTTGGGAAAAATTCCCAAGTCTATCTCTTCTCAATCTTCATTAATTCTTCTTCCATATAGCCTTGATCCAATACTCATACTTGCATGTTTCAATCATTGTTTTTGGTTCAACTTCATAAAGTAAGCATAGATTTACCTATTCTTCAACAAATTTCCTTCTTGTCAGTATGCGTTATCTCTTATAACCAATGATGTGTTCTTCATAATGATTCTTATACACATACTTAGGATTTTTAGGAATCCTTTTCAAAGCTTCTTCCTCTTTAAACTTCACTTATTTTTCCTTATATTTTTCTTCTTCTTTACAAGAAGACTCATCTGATTCATATCAATTTATCACCACCAAATTCTTTTGTAGATATTCATCAACCTTGACACTTGCACTCTCAATAATATATCTTAGCCTCTTGTTGTAGCACCTGTAAGCTTTGCTCTCAATAGAATATCCAAGGAAGATACCTTCATCTAACCTTGCATTGAACTTTCCTAAGTTCTCCTCATCTCTTCTAATGTAACATTTTCTTCCAAATACTCTGAAGTATTTGACAGTAGGAATCCTTCCATACCATAGCTCATAAGGAGTCTTTGTGATGTTTTCTCTTGCTTACACTCTATTAAGTATATAAATAACAAAGTGAATTGCTTCTCTCCAATAGACTTTCGGTAGATTTTTTTCTTTCATTATTGTCCTTGTAGCTTCTTGACTAGTCCTATTCTTTCTTTCAACCACTCCATTATGTTAAGGAGTCCTAGGGATAGATAAATGCCTCTTTATTCCATTATTCTCATAAAATATATTGAACTCATTGGAGGTGAACTCTCCACCTCTGTCAGATCTCAAACATTTGATTTTCATATCCATTTAATTCTCAACCATAACTTTGAATGATTTAAACTTATCTAGAGCTTCTAATTTTTCTTTCAGAAAACTAAACCATGTCATTCTAGAATAATCATAAATCAATAACATGAAATACCTATCACCTTGAAGACTTCTTGCTTCGGTAGTGAAATGAAGTAAAATAGGGTGTGGTGTGCTTTCTTAAATGAGGGGTTCACCAAATTTACTATAAATAGAAAGGGTAAAATGGGGTATAATGCACTTGTTTTCCTCTATTTCATTAGGTAAAAGAGATCCCTTAATCCATGGTTGACTTTCAACCCTTAGGTGAGTCAACCTTGAAGGAAACCTTGTTGTTTTTCTTATGATCTAGGATGAGGTAACCTGTTGAAACAACACTTTTGGGAGAAAGACTAAAAATAGTAAATCAACTCAAAAATGCAATGTGAAACATGAAATCAAAAGATTAAACCTTAATCTATCAAAACCTGCAACTTTCAGAAAGATCTTATATGGTTTAGTATTTTTGCACCTTTCACCAAAATATTTTTGTAGAGCATCCTCTGGGACTGATTCACCCTAGGGCGAATGGGTCTTTGTAGGGCTCTCTAAAATTTCTTTTTGGGTCCTTTTCTCTTGTTTCCGCACTCTCGAATTCTTCAGATTTCATATTTGGAAAGTTGGAAATAAATCATATAGGTGGGTTTTCATGGCTTGATGACAACTTTGACAACTTTTCCAATTTTTCACTTTGAGAGATCTTCAATCCTTCTTCAACTTAAGATCTGCAAAACACACATAAGAGGGAATTTGTTTGTTTTTGGTGAATAGGGGTTTTCCTTGGTCAAACCATGTTTTGGTAATTAAAGCTTGAATTGAAACAATGAAACATAATATAAATGATGAATGCACAATTTTTATGTTGCAGCTTAGTAGAAATTTTATCAAATTGCTTGATTGTTGATATGATCTTGATTTTATAGCTTGAGTCTTGATTTGAAACTTGATACCTACATCACAATGTTAGCTCCAAAAACATGCATGATGCTTGATAACTTTGACATGATGCTTGAGATATTGGTTGTTGCAACAAATGTTATAGAAATTTTCTCTTGAACACCTTTGACAATAATCTCAGCTCTTGTGAATTTGGAATTATGTTGCTAGATTTCTTTTTCTTTTTTTAGGATTTGAATCGATAAAATAAACCTTGCTTTATTAGATGATTTTTTAATTTCCCAAAAATTGAACATTACAAGCCGAAATTTGAATATGAATTTGGAATCATGAAAATACTACCAAAAACATATTAAAATTTTGAATTTGCAACTTAAAGGGAACCCATTTTCCCAAGGGTGAATTAGGACCTATTCATTTCGAGGTGTTAATAATGATAAATTCATTAATTAAATCACACTTCCCCCTTCAAAAATTTCAATTAATTAGGCTTGTAAATGCTAAATTTAGGCAGTTAGAGGCTTAATTAAATCCATTTAAATTAGGGGAACCAAACATAGTATCAAATGTAAAGGAGTAAATTTTTTGACACTATAGGTAGGATGAAAAAAGATATGTATGCAAGAATTCCAACAATTTGGTAGATCATTCTTTGACTTTGAAACTCCTTGCTTGCTTTCCAACTTGACATTCCTTGCATATAACATTGATAAGATTTGTAATCTTTGGCATATATCTCATAGCTTGAACTAAACTTATTCTCGCTAGGCTATCAAAATCAATGTGACACAATATTTTATGCCATATCTAACTCTCATTGATCTGATTCATGAAACAATAACCATCAACACCTTTAAGATGATAGAAATTTCCTTTTTTCCTTCTTCCGGTAGAAATCATAGTTCTGAAGCCTTTTTTGATCTCACAACCATCATCCTGAAACATAAGATTGTATCCCTTGCTTCACATTTGTCCAATACTTAAGAGGTTATGCCTTATACCCTTAACATAGTAAACATCATCAATATTATGCTTGCCATCAAAATTGTTTGAACCTTTTCCACATATCTTAGCAGATGTATCATCAACGAACCTAACTAGTCCCTCTTCATACTTTCGAAGTTTAACAAACTTACTCTTGTCACCAGTCATATGATTAGAGCATCCACTATCAATTATCTAGTAGTGCTTTTCCTGTCTAGCATGAAAAATAGACAATAAAGTGCCTTTAGTTTTTGCACTTGCTTTCAAAGCCCTTTCCTTCACGCATATCTCAAAGTTAGAAAAATTAGTTTCATCGTTTAAATTCATGAAAAACCATTCACCATCCTCATCATCTCCATAATCAAACTCATCATCAAATATACTTGCATCTTCTCTAACATAGTAAATATTATTAATCATCTTATCTTTGTTCTCCCTATTTTTATTATTCAAAGCTCTATTTGGACATCTAGAAGCATAATGACCTATCTTTCCACAACTGAAACATTTGAAAGGAAACTTACCACTATATTTTCCAGTACCTTTTTTCATTCTCCTTACAAAGTTAGATTCCACATCATCAAGATCCTCCTAATCTGATTCCACATTCTTCTTTGATTTTCCAGCCTTAAAAGAAGTCTCAACTTTTGCACTACGTGTTCCAAATTATCTCATTTATAAAGTAGTTAAAGAACCATACAACTGATCTCTGGTATATTGATTGAAATTTTGTAATTCTTCAATAGTAGAAACTTTATGACTATAAACTTTAGGAAGAGTTCTAAGTACCTTCTATACCACTTCTTCTTCTTTTAGTTCTCCACCAAGACTTTTGATACCGTCGATAAATTTATCCACCTTCTACAAGTAGCTTGTGGTATTTTCATCTTCAGATTCTGCATCTTAGCTTGCTTGAACTTGTGATATTTCTATCATGATTCAACTGTGTAGTTTTACAAGTCAAAATCATTGACCCATATTTCATGAGTATCATCCAGGAAGGCCTAATGCTTCACCTTTGTGAGAATAACCTAGATGTCATGAGTGCTAAGTGGACCATTCATTATCATGAGAGATGGGTTCTTGTGAACCTCTACTCATGAAACATGGGTCAATGAGTTTGAATCATAAAAATAGATGGTTGAATCCTAATAGAAATATCACAATTTGACATGATGTGGAAGATAACTCCTACTTATCAATTGATTGACCTTATCATCTCCTTCATAAATTATTTCTAACTTTAATTTCCCTAGCAGTTTTTAGATTCTTAACTTTCACCAATTAGGAATCAGCAAGATAACTTAAAATATCATACCTTCCATCCTCGTCTTCTAGAATGCATAGTCTGATCCATCAAATGGGGGAACATATTTCTTGTGCACCATCCCATATCTACCTTAATCAGTTAAGCTTTCTTCCAAGGAACCTTACTCTAATACCAATTGTTGAATGCACAAGACAACTGAGGTGGGGCATGAATCAATTGTACCTTAAAATTTCAAAACCCTCACAAACATTCAGATCCACATTAGTCCAATTAACCCTTAATCTATTAGAATGATTTATCATGAAAAAAACTAACAGAAACAAAACTAAATAAACACCATATACATAAGGAAACACCAAATTTATGTGGAAAACCCAAGATGGGGAAAACCATGGTGATTAACTCACAATATAAAGTAATATCAACACTTAATACAATAGAGCTCATTGCCAAAGGGCTCATTACCCAAAATAAAGAAAAGCTCATTTCCAAAACAAAAAAGAAGATAGAGAAGAGTGTTACAATGATAAATCCATCTCAAAGAACAAAAAAAAATCTACCACATCATCACCAACACCTTCATAGTCTTTCTAAAGAATTGTAGACACCTTCTTCTCACAAAATTAAGTGATTTAACACATGAAAGCTAGCACTACACCACAAATTTGCACCCTACAACTCTTCAATTTGCATCACTTCCATTATACTCATTTATCTTATCATTCTTCAACAACTCAACTCGTATTTATATCTTCAACCTTGAAAACATTCTCCAAGGTTGGCTATGCACCTCAACCATGCAAATTCAAACTAGGTTGGCACTAGAACATTCGCAAAGTGGAAAGGAATGAAGGTGGACCATAACACACCTTAGCTAGGACCTAAATCCACTCATACACGACACACCACACTTCCAAAAACATCAAAGAATATTCACAAGTAGTATAAACACCCAAGGTCATTTGAACCTGTGTTAACGCCATTAACACCTAAGTACACACTTCCTCAAATCCAAATACAACTCACAAACCCCACATAACACTTGAATGCACGATCTAGAATATTCTACAAATACCTTGAAAACCAACAAATTCCTTTGCAACAAATTTCACTTGAATAACGTACACACCCAGTACACTCAAACATCTTTTCCATAGCACCAAACCACAAACAACTTCATCTAAAGAAAGATACACACACTATCAACATTATTCCAGATCTAGAAGACCTGAACCCACTCTGTGGAGAAATGTGAAGCAAGAATATTTCTCCCAAACACCTCTATAATATATAGTTCAGACACTGGTGAACACATCTTACTCTGCACAATGATCTAGCACACCATATTCTGAATGCAACACCTCTAAACACCTTTGATCAACATATCCAAACTACACAATTAGATGTTCAACCCAGAAGAAATGCAAAGCCAAACTAGAACACTACTTTGCAACACATTGTTTCCTCTTTTTATTTAGTTTTTTCAAAAGCACTTGGAAACCAAGCACTAGAAACATATCACCAATGTATTTAGTACTTCCTCATCACCATAAAGCCAACTGTAACATAGAAACTCAAACATACATCCATAAACAAAATCTTATCAAAGCAACACTAGAGGTTGACACTAGTAACTTACTAATTACAACATAATGAAACTAATCAAAGCATCATCAAGGACAATGCCAACTCAAGTACAACTGCACATCCTTGCAACAAACTCCTCGTACAGTTGGCACCGATGATAACACCAAAGCTTGTTAACATCAATGACAACACCAACTACACATACTTACAACATCTTCTTGATCATATGATTTGAAATTTAATATATATTTTTAGTCTTCATGGCTGCCTCTATAATATTTTCCATTAGGTTGTAATTCTCATACATTGCAGGGAAAATTGAAAGAAATAAAATCTACAGAGACTGTTGATTTTTGGTGTTTGTTTATTTAAATTCTTGAATTTTTTGTGTTATGTTTGGAGTTGTTGAGAGTTGTAGGAAAATCTCTACACCACGAGTCCTAACCAAAAGAAGGTTAGTAGGGATAAATGAACAAGTACATTTTACTCTATTAGAAACCCTAGATCAAACATGCAAACCTGAACACCTTCCACAAAAGAGAAAAATAGAAAAAAAGCAAAGCTTTGCATGAGATGTGCAAATTGATAATATTCAGAATTAAGAAATTACAATAAGAGAATTTATTTATAGAAGCAATGTATGCAACCCTAATGTTGACCTAAAAATAGCTCAACTAAATAAAGCTTACTTATTAATTAAGTAAACTAATTATTACCTAAGAAAAACCTAAGTAAAGTTATGCAAGTGTAATTAAATATTAATTACACTAACACCCACTCATAAGTGCAACTTAGAGAGACTAAATAAGCATGCACCTAAAACTAAGAAAGCATGAATGGGTCTTGGAAATAAGGCATGATCAAGTACCCATGTACAAATGCAATAATGATGTAGAGAAGGAAAACCCATTGGGACAACCCCCCCTACAATGAGATGATTGCTACAAAGAAGCACTAGAAGAACACTGTGGAGTAACACTAGAACCGCAATCCGGAAAGCAAGGAAAGATACTTATGTCTACAAGAAACCATATCGGAATCATAATAATGCAACAACAGACTCGATGCCACGGAACACTCAAAAACACCAAACTGGAACAACCCTGGAATCCATAAAGCAACAATCGATGATATGATGATGAAAGAATCTGGAAATCGTGAATCTCGATGTTGATGTCAAAATAAGATTGAAAATATTCCATGGTAAAAAGTACCATAAATAATTTGGAACATTAACCACAAATTTAGTGGCCCTCAAACCGAGATGGATCCGATGCAGATCATTAACCATAGGCTCTCAATCTAAAGTGTGAACCGATATGAATTTGATATGTGTCAAGCTAAGACAAAAATGTGGCCAAAAGAAACTAAGAAACTAGATTACAACCCATGCAAGTTGCCATCAAAACATGAGGAAGATCAAAGTGCATGCACACTCTAATTAGAATATTATGCAAGAAACCCCCCTGATGGAACTTTATATCAATTCATTTATTACAATACCCAATGATTGTCAAAGGAGAGAATGCCTAAACATGCATAAAAATAAAATTTAAAAAGACCTCAGATCTGTGTAGAAGACTGAACTAGATTTCCAATGCCGCAAGAATGGGGAAAAAAGGATCACCGAGTCAAAATATATGCCCTCTGGAGTGAAAAACATAAGTTCTGAGTTCAAGGACCTGAAAAATAAAACTAGAAAAGAATCAGGAAAAATAACCTAAACCAATAGAATGGTCTTAGAACCAACTTTCCAATGATATCTTTTCTGCGAAAAACCAACTCCGTACACAAAAGTTATGCCCGATTTGGTGAAAGTGCTCTAGAATGGCCAATTTGGCCTACAGGCAGCCCAGAGGGCTAAAAAAATTTCGGCCCCTGGTCCTGTGCCCAACCAACGGCTGGCTGATAGGGGGCTGGGGTGGAGCCCCTGGTCACCCATGTGACTGCATGGAGTCTATAGAAGTCGGCCGGGGGCTAGGTGCATAGCGCTCGGTCGCCCATGTGACCGCGGCGGCAGGTGTTGGAGCTCGCGGGGGCTGGGCCAACTGGCAGCCGAAGGGGCTGAGTGCCGCTTGGCGGTGGCAGACCGGTAGCAGAGTGGTGGCCATTGGGTGGTGCCTTCCTTTTGTGTGGGCAGCACAAAAAACAATGCAAATTTTTTTCCTCGATTTTCATGAAGAAAGTTGCCTTGGAATGTGTGTTGGAGAGGCCGTACGACCTCCCTGGCAATTTTTTTTTGCCTTCCGAAACAACTTCGCCAAAATCAATGAAAGGAAAGGCGATATTAGGGTTTTGGGGTGATGTGAACGCGATGTCGGTGTCCATTTTCCTCCAAGATGCTCTGAAAAATAGGCTTCCTCCAGAGCTTCCAAAAAATCAGCAAACATGAAACCCTCACAGATCTGGCAAATGATGACTAAAATCTGCAAAATAAAAGTCAATCCTGACTTTTTCCAGCGCTCTGAATCCAATGATGAAGCCCAATCTGATCCAAGACACTACATAAATAAAATCAAGGCATGATACCCTCGAGGAAATGTGAATGAACTCTACAATGAATTTCTCTAGAATTTGAGAAGGGGCCGCATGTCAAGGCTTTGATACCATGTTAGAAACCCTAGATCAGACATGCAAACCTAAACACCTTCCACAAAAGAGAAAAACAGAAAAAAAGCAAAGCTTTGCATGAAATGTGCAAATTGATAATATTCAGAATTAAGAAATTACAATAAGAGAATTGCTTTATAAAAGCAATGTATGCAACCCTAATGTTGACCTAAAAACAACTCAACTAAATAAAGCTTACTTATTAATTAAGTAAACTAATTATTACCTAATAAAAACCTAAGTAAAGTTATGCAAGTGTAATTAAATATTAATCACACTAACATACTCTACTATCCAAAATTGAGCCAAAACATTTTACGAAATCCAACAAAGATGAGAATTGGATAAATTAAATGGAAGAATTGAATCATATTGAGAAGAATGATACTTGGAAACTTGTTCCAATGCCTAAAGACAACAATGTTATTGGTGAAAAGTAGGTATTTAGAAATAAATAAAATGAGGAAGGAAGAGTGATAAAAAATAAGGCAAAATTAGTTTACAAGGGTTATGCTCAAGTGAAAGGTATTGACTTTGAAGTAACCTTTAGTCTAGTATCCAAACTAGAAGAAATCAAGATGCTTTTGGTGTTATATACATTCAATAATTTCAAACTATATTAGATGGATGTCAAATTAGCATTTTTTAATGGTAATTTGGACAAAGAAGTATACATTATGCAACCTAAAGGATTTTAGTTATCTGAGAATCCAGATTTAGTTTGTAAATTAAAAAAAGTACTTTATGGACTCAAACAAGCCCCCAAGGCTTGGTATTCGAGACTAGATAAATATCTGTAGAAGTAAGGATCCAAGAAAGGTATTGTTGATAGTAATCTCTATATCAAAACTGAAGGTGATCATCAGTTGATTGTTATTGTCTAATTTGATGATATCATTTTTGGTATTAGTAAAGAAAAAATATGTAAGGAATTCACTGATGAAATGAAAAAAGAGTTTGAAATGTCCATGATTGGTGAGTTATCATCTTTTCTTTGTTTACAAATATCTCAGTCAGATAAAGGTATATTAATATCACAAACCAAGTATGTCAAGGAGATGTTGAAGAAGTTTAACATGGAAGATTAAAACTAGTTAGTATGCCTATGGTTATTGAGTGTAATCTTAGTAAGGATGATGAGTCTTCTGCAACAAATCAAACTTTGTATAAATCATTGGAAGTCTATTGTATGTGACTGCATCTAGACCACATATCATGCAAGTTGTTTGTATGGTTACAATATTTCAAGCCACACCTAAGGAGACACATGTGAAGACAGTAAATATAATTTTCAAATACTTGAAATCCACTATGGAGTATGGTTTTTGGTATCCAAGATGCAGAACTTTCAATTTGACAACATATATAGATGCAAATTGGGTTAGAAGTGTTGATGACAAAAAGAGCACTAGTGGTGGTGCACTCTTTCTTGGAGATAGTCTTGTGCCTTAGATAAGAAAAAAGTAGGAATTTGTGTCCTTATCTACTACAGAAGTGAAATACATTGTAGCAATATCATGTTGCACTTAGGTACTTTGGATGAAGTAGAACTTGAAGGATATGAAAATTGAATATGATGAACCCATTTTAATCCTTTGTGACAATATAAGTGCAATCAATATTTCAAATAATCCAATAATGCATTCAAAAGAAAATCATAATTTAATAAAGTATTATTTTCTAAGAGAAAATATTCCAAATGAAGAAGTAAAATCAAAGTATGTTGATAGAAAAGAATAGATTATAGATATCTTCACTAAACCCCTCCCAAAGCAAACACTTGAGTATCTCAAGAAAAAGCTGGGAGTGATATCTCCCTCATCTTAATTCGAAAGAGGAAGCACACATTTAGGGGGAGTTATTCAATGCATCATTCGTGAATCTCCGAAGTGATAATTGTTAGAAATCTGAAATAGATTGAATAACCCAATGAAATTTTTAAGAGAAAATCAAAGTTACATACATTGGAAAAACATAAGAATGCAAACTAGGTCTCTAAGAGATTATGCAATGTCGATGTGACAATATTGCATTAAGATCTTCCAAACTGAAAAGATACACTGCAAATATTGCATAAAGATCTATGCCAAAACATTGCAAGAAGGTGCAAATACAAGCTAAGTAGTGAGTTTATCTAGAACTTAGGAGAGGAGGTAGGTGGGAAATCCAACCAATAGGAATCAATCACAAAAAGTGGAGATGGACCACTAAAAGGGAGGATGCCACCCAAAGTGGAAAGTGGTTCCACCTTTTAAGGAAGGGGACACCACACACTTATCTCCTAGTAATAAACTCACTTTATTATCCTAAGAAAGCTTAATTAAGTGTAGAAAAAACCTAGGACTAAGGTAAAATAAATTAACCCACTAGGAAAATAAAAAACCTACACCAACACCCCCCCTTAAGCATAGATTAGGAGGATGTAAAAGATGATGGGTCCTGGTAAATGAGACCATGTTATGTACCTATGTACATATCAAATTTCACCCAAGGAAGAAGAATCCCCCTACAAATAGAGAGAGAACACCCTAGAATAGAGAGAGAAGAAAAGGACTAAGTAGCCCCCCTAAATAGGACACCAACTAAACCCCAAGCAAAGCTTGCAAATGAAGGAGCTTTCTCTCAGTGAAGGGTTTGGTGAATATTTCTACAGTTTGATCTGATGTCAGATAGTACTTGAGATCAATAATCTCTAAATGAATCAGCTCTCGAATGTAGTGCATATGGATCTCAATGATTGGCCCATTAATGATGGACCAAATTGCAAGAGATCTAAATTACACTCTGATTATCACAATAGATGAATTTGGGCTTCTGGAAGGGAATGCCAAACTCAATGAGAATGTTTTGAAGCTAGATGGCCTTAGTAGTAGCATTAACCACTCCTCGATACTCAACCTCTATTGATGAAAGAGCAATAGAAGATTGCTTCTTGCTGAACCAAAAAACTAGACTAGAACTAGGGGAGAAGCAATACCCTAAAGTAGACTTATGATCTTGAGAATCGCCCGCCCAATCTGAATATATGTCCCACCAAATCAAAATCCATGCCCACTACATAATGAATCCCATAATTGTGAGTACCCTTGATGTAGTGAAGAATTCACTTAGCTACTTTCCAATGCAGCTCATGTGGCTCCTGCATGAATCGAGAGACCACGCCTATTGCATATGAAATGTCGGGCCTCGTATGAGTCAAATAGATGAGACTACCAACAATTTGTCAATACAAAGTTCCATCAACCAAGGGTGAAGAACACTTAGCCTCAAGTTTGACCTCTGACAAGAATGGAGTCGACACAAGCTTACAATCAGCCATTTGAAACCTCTAAAGCATGTCAAGTGTGTACTTAGACTATGCAAGAGTGATACCCAATGAAGACTAAGTAATCTCAATCCCCAAATATTAGTGCAACAAGCCCATGTTTGACATCAAAAAATAATCATGGGCAATTTTTATTGCCCAAATGGTGGATAAGTGACTTCATGTAATCAACAAGTCATCAATGTAGAGAACGAAGAAGGTGTGAGTATTATCTTGTTGCAAAATGTAGACATAAGAATCATAATGGAATTGAGTGTATCCCACTTTCAAAAGGAAGGAGTCTGTCTTGGCATACCAAGCCCGAGGGGCCTATTTGACGCAATAGAGAGACTTTCGAACATGACACACAAGTGAAGAATTTTGAATGAAACCGTGTGGTTGCTCCATATATATCTCCTCCTAAAGATTACAATGAAGAAAATAACTCTCCACATACATTTGATGAACATCCCATCTATGTGTTGCAACTATAGTAAGAAAAAGTTAGATAGAATTCATTTTGGCGACTAGTATAAAGTCTTAGAGTAGTCAATCCTTGGAACTTGGGAGAATCCTTTAGCAACCAAGCGATCCTTATGCTTTTCAACCGATCCATCTACTTGTAATGTCATAAAATTTCACCTGGGGCAATTCCACATTTTTATGTCTTGCCTAGCATTTATGACACCCTATAAGCATTAATGGAAAATCCCATGAGTCAAAATTTTGTGATTCTGACTCCATGAGGACACATGGAAAGACGACAGAAGCCCAACAAAGCATTTCTTGAAAACTTAGGCTTTGGACGCTTGCACGACACGCATATGTCTGTGTGGCGCGCTAGCATCCTGGCAGTTTTTCGAGTTTCAAATGGTGAATCTAGAAACCTGACCCTAGCGAAACGTGTCCTGGTTGTTAGGTCTTGAATGAAATTGCTCTGTGTCACCCTTGCATGCATAAGAACCCCTCTTTGGCTCTCATTTTGGGGTTGGAAGCCATCGATTCAATAATTTTCACCGCTTACTCTAGTCTTAGGTAAGCTCTATCCTTGAATAGTAGCACTTTTACTGGTGAAGCCATGTTGGACTGAGTTCCCTCTAGTAGCTACCAACTCTTCAGCAACTACCAGCTCTCAAGAAAGCACATCGCGGTGTGTCTATGTGCTCTAGAAGAGGGTCCTGACCCGTGGGTAACGCTCTCTCTCCTTATAACTCTTTCTTATTAGTTCATTTACTACCTTGTGGTGCAAGCTCTACTCTGAAGCGAGTTTTATTTTCACCACACTCTTTGTTTATTTCTTTTATTCTCTTTCCAAACTTGGTTGTCCGTGGAGGTGGGAACATCGATATGGGGGTCTGACTGAGGTAGGCCCCTATACAGCCCCAACCTTTTCCCACTTGATCTTTTGTGTAAAAATTATGAAGAGACATGTGAAGCAAAGGTTCAAATGCATGAAGGTAATATTACTTCAAGTTCTCTTATATTTCTCGTTAATCTTTGGATTTTTGTCAATTGTTTGATCCTACACACCTCCTGATTTGAGTTAAGGAGTAAGATTCAATTTCATCCTACTGAGCTCTTGAGTTCTCATGGCTTAGGACACCAATGCATCTTTTGGACAACAGCGTGCCACGCTGGTGTCCTAAAACTGCATTGATTTCTTTTGGCTAAGAGCTCCCTAGTTGGGGATAAAAATCTTGAAGTCTCACTCTTTTGGGACTTGAGGTTAATTTCTCCCTTTTCTTCATAGTTTCATTAGTTCATTCAGTTTGAGGTCCATTCCCTGGTGATCTCTTGAGAATAAAGAGACCTGTGCCCATCAAAGCCCTCTTATATCACATTTTGGTGAACCCGATGTGAATCGTCAGATTCGTTTTCATAATGTCACACGGTCTTATGGATTCTTTCTCCGAACAAGATTTCAATATGTTGGAAGATTCTCTAGATGATTCCTTAGAAGCACTCTCCCGTATCTGTAAATATTCTAAACAAGCTTCTTCCTCACCAGCCAAGGAGTCGGTAAATGTGGTAGTAGTTTTTGTGGCTCCTCCAAGCCCTAAGAAACTCATCATTTACCTGAACCCAACTGAGCCATTCCCTAGAGAGGACCATTCCATCTATGGTATTTCATATCGTAACAATCCATCAGATTTATATTTGAAATTTGTGAAAGCTACTAACTCTACCTCTTATAATGTTGTCGTACATACGTACCCTTAAAGAAGAAACAAACAAAACATGGAAAACAAGTTGTTATTCCTACTTCGCAACCAATTCAAAATCCTTCTTCTTTACCACTGTCTTAGTCTAACCTTCCTTCAAATCCTAAACCTGTGATCAAAGCACCAGGTGATTACGCTATTGTTGAAAAACTTTGTGTTAGTCTAACTAAGATCTCGCTTTGGGATTTGCTTCAAACCACCGCGATTTATCAAGAGATGTTGCAGGAAGCCTTACAAAAGATTCTCTTGCCTGCCTCAGCTAGGCCTATGGATGTTGATGCGTTGATGAAACATATTTTCTTGGATTCACCAAATATTACATTACACCCATAAGAACTCCCACCTTTGGATGTGCAAAAACAAGAAAAACCTTTGATGATTATAGTAAAAATTAACATCGGTATTAGACGTACCCTCGTTGACACTGGCTCAGACCTCAACATTTGCGATATAGACCTACTATCTAAAATCAAGGTTGAATTATCCTCTTTTGTATATTCGTGGGTTTGATAACGCTGGCAACCAAGCTCTAGGTACGATAATGTTACCTTTGCAGTTGGGCCCCATTACCTTGCCTACGTTGGTTTGCATGATGCCCAGCCCTTTACCATACAATCTTATTTTAGGAAGACCTTGGATTCATGATATAGGTACAATAACTTCTACTCTGCATCATTCATTAATGTTTGTTACTAACAATCGGGTGGTTACGGTTAAAGCAGATCCAAAGGTTGTGCATCTTTGCTTACTAGTCGATGTTGGTCATAATTCAACTGCATCCACTCTCAAGAATTGCATTCCTTCCTTAACCGTTGATGCTATGGTGTGTTCCTCGTTAATACCCTCTGTGGAAACTGTCCCTCGAGCGTGTATCGACGGAGATGAACTATCTAAAGAAAAATATTTTAAGTATCCCCTTTCATCACCTGAATCAAATGCTCTCTTAGGTGATGATTGGGGTTCCTTGAATTTTTTTGAATTCTTCATAGCGAAGTATAAGTTGGAACCCTCTGCTATGAAATTCGCTAACATGAAAATGAGTGACCCTCCTGCTGAGGAAGAAAAGCATGATCTTGTTCAAGAGACCACTCCTCCCTTGGGGAGTGATTTTGCTCCTATAAAGGAGGTCAATGTTTGTGAATTGAGTAAGGGAAGTGGGACCACTCCTATAGAGACTTTAAACATCCATTGGTGAAACAAAATTCTCTATGTGGAGCCACCCCCTCCTAAAACCCTACAAGCTCATTACAGGTTTGGTTACAAACTCGCTTATCGATATGGTTATGGGAAAAAAGGCCTTGGGCGCATCGAGCAAGGAATACAGGTCCCTATCCAATATAAGCAGCGACAACGTAATCTAGGTTTGGGATGCCCTATTGAACAGTCTAGACAACAACCTTGGTGGAGTGTTAACATGATTTCAGCCGAACCGTTAATTTTGGTCCATCTTGAATTGATAGAAGAAAGAGGACAAGCCGAGAAGGTTCCTATAGATGTCTTCTCTTCAGATGAAGCACTAGGGGAATTCTCGGGCACTTTCTCTTCATTGCCTCCTTATCATCACAAGAAATAATTCTTGTATTACTTACATAAACAAGCATACTTTGGAGAATACGTTCTAAGAATTGATGAGGAAGACCCTCCATCTAACATCAATGATGATGTTCCAATATCTCATCCCAAGGACCACATCTCTCTCCTTAAAGGAGATATTGTCGAAGTCCCCATGGACGCTAAATCATTGGAAAAAGTGATCAAGATCGGTAAATGCCTCTCTCGTGAAAAAGCAAATGAGAATGCTACTCTCTTACGAGCTCACCCTGATATCTTCACTTGGATATACGAGGATATGCTTGGTATCCGTGAATCCATAGTGGTCCACAATATCATTCTATGCTCTGACACCAAGCTCGTTAAGAAAAAAAATTTGAATATCAATCCTACAGTAGCTTTGATGGTTAAAACCGAGATAGACAAGCTATTAAAATCATACTTTATCCATCCTATTGACTATTCTCCCTAGATTTTGAATATAGTTGATGTTAGGAAACCTGACGACCGTATTCATATATGCATTGAATTTTGAGACCTTAACAAGGCTTCTCTTAAGGATGATTTTATGTTACCTAATATAGACATGATTGTAGAATCGATCTTGGCCATGTGTTGTTATCTTTCATGGATGGTTTCTTGGGTTGTAATCAGATCTGTATTAATCTAGATGAACAGTACAAGGCATCCTTCACTACCCCTTGGGGGAATTTCCGCTATGTGGTCATGCCCTTTGGGTTAAATAACGCAAGAGTGACTTATCAACGAGTGATGAACTTGATATTTCCTAATTTCATTCATAAGATATTAGAAGATTATGTCGATGACATCCTGGTGAAGTTTTTAAATAATCAAGATCATGTGAAGAACCCTTGTCTTATCTTTGAAAGGACTTTACTTTACAAGATGAGAATCAATCCCCAAAAGTGTGTCTTCGATGTTGACGCTAGCAAGCTTCTTGGGTTTATAGTCTCTTATCATGGAATCAAAGTTAACACAAATAAGATTGATTCTATTGTTAACATGCCACCACCAAGGAACATCATCAAGTTGCAAAGTTTGCAAGGGAAGATTCAGGCAATTCATAGGTTCATATCTCACTTGGTTGATCGTACCTTTCCTTTCAACCGCTTGTTGAAGAAGGGTGTTCATTTCATATGGGACGAGGGGTGTCAGAAAGCTTTTGAATCCATCAAAGCTTATTTGACCAACCCTCCTATGTTGATGCTAGCTACGCAAGATAGACCTTTCCTACTATACCTCATTGTGTCACCGTACTCTTTGGCAGCCTTACTAGCCTAGTATGACGACATAGGAAGGGAGAGAGCGGTCTAATACATTACTCGTGTCCTCATCGATTATGAAACCCATTATTTGCAATGCCTTGCTCTTGTATTCGCTACACAAAAGCTAAGGCACTATCTCCTCCATGTTGAAACTCACATCATAGTAAAAATAGATCTTTAAAGGCACTTATTCTCTAGCACTGCCTTGTTGAAAGATTAGTGAAGTGGGTTATGTTGTTTTTTGAGTTCGATATAAAGTTTGTCACTCAGAAATTGGTAAAGGGACAAGCGATTTCCGATCAACTGGTAGACACTCCCTCATCTCACTCCTTCCCTAGGTTAGACTTATTCCCTAATGAGAAAATATTCACAATCAATTATGACCTCGAATGGAAGATGTACTTTGATGGATCGAGGTGTCAAAATGGTTTCGAAGTGGGTGTATTCCTTATATCCCTTGAAGGAAAACTGGTCCCCCTATTCTTTTGATTGGACTTCCCTCGTACTAATAATATCGTTGAGTACGAAGCCCTTGTTGTCGGTTTACATGTTGCAATTGCATTGAAGATTAAACATCTTCGTACACTAGGCGACTCTGAACTTGTTGTGAATCAGATCACGAGAATCTATCAAGGTAAATAAATTTAGTTGTCCAGGTATCGAGACCTCGCTTTTCCCTTGCTTAATTAGTTTTCCTCTTTCACAATAAGCAGTGTCCCTAGGAGAGAAAATAGACATGTGAATTCCTTGGCAAGCATTGCTTCCTTGGTACCTTTAGAAGAAGATGCAAAGGAATATCACTTTGTGGTTCAGATTGTGCAAACCCCAACAGTTCCTCATCAAACCGAGATCGAGTCTCTAGCCTAATTTCATGTAGATTCGCAATAGTGGTTCTCTAGTATCTACAATTATTTAAAGACTAGAAACTTTCCTGGTGACGTGACGAAAAATGATCGCACCCATATACAAAATCGTTCAGCTCGTTATGTTGTCTTATCCGATGTTCTTTATTGAAAATATTACAACGCCTTGTTACTAAGATGCCTCACTAAAGCGGAAATACCCCTTGCCCTTAAGGAAGCCCATGCGGGCTCAAGGGGTGGACACTTCGGGGGTAGATCTCTAGTGAGGAAACTGATACACATGGGTTATTATTGGTAGATGATGGAACAAGATTCCTTCAATTTTGTCAACAAATTCCCTCAGTGTCAACAACATAGTCAAATTATCCATGCTCCTTCTCAGGAGTTGCAAAATAAAACTTCTCCTTGGCCTTTCATGAAATGGGGGTTGGACATTATTGGAAAAATATCACCTCCTTCCAAAGGACATACCTTTATCATTACTGCTACGGATTATTTCACAAAATGAGTCGAAACCATTCCACTACGATCTACGAATGTTGAGACTATATGTAACTTCCTCTTAGACCACATTCTTTCTCATTTTGAGTTGCCCACTACACTTGTTTATGATAACTGTACACCATTTAAAAACAAGGAAGTAAAGCAGTTCTTGGAGAAATTTCATATTCAACATAGGTTTTCCACGTCGTATTATCCACAATCCAACGGTCAAGCAGAGGCTTCTAATAAGACGCTTGAACTCATTCTTCGTAAGACAGTCAATACACACGGTAAAGAATGGCATATTCGATTAACATATGCTTTGTGGGCTTATCACACGAGTGTTTGTACAATGACGGGAACGACGCCTTATAACCTCATGTATGGCACTGAAGCTATCATGCCTTTGCAGTTGGAAATTCCATCTTTGCAAGTTTCCCTTATAGGGTTGATTGACGATGAAACCTATTGTGTTAACCGTTTGAATCATCTAGAGATGATCGACGAGCGTCATTTATGGGCCCTCAATCATCCTAAAGCTTATCAATGGTCACTATCAAGACAATATAACTAGGGTGTGCTTCCTAGGACCTTCAAGCTAGGAGACTTGGTTCGATACAGAAACCAATGAAATGTATATGCACCACTTGATCAGAAAGGGAAATTTAAACCTAACTGGTTAGGTCCTTACATCGTGGTTTATGTATACAGTTTAGGTGCCTATGGATTATCATCTGTGGATGGGACACCTCTAAAAGAGCCCGTTAATGTGATGCATCTTTGTTGATACTACACATAGTGTCCTAATGTGCCATATATGTGGTGTTCTCCCTAAAAGGTAGTAATATTATATATATTAACATTTACTCATTTTCACATTATGAAGAATTTTGTGTTTATTACGTGACCATGCATGTGTAACAAAACATAAATGTGTGTGACTATGCTACATATCCATACATCACATTACATCTTCTAAAGAAATTAGATCATCATAGCATTCAATTAACATGTAGCCAAATGTGTTTAATTAAATCATGATTAGCATCTAATGAAAGCATACATCTATATAAGAAAATAACATCCATAACATGAGCATACATGAAAATGGAGAACATACAAAACAAAGCCATGATACTGAAACCAATGTATACATATATAGATATATCCAATCTATGAATCAAATGTCATGTACATGTATCGAACCACTGCTACAAAAATGAGTGGCTACTGAATATGTGTCTATACAAAAGATCTACAAGTATGTATGTACGTCTACATCTAGCTACAAAAATGATATACAAAATATAGGAATCCTATCCCTGTGGTGTGTGGCTCCCTGATCCCTTTGGCTCTGGTGCTCTGGGTGCAGGCTACATAGTGGTCTAAGATTGGGATCGATGTGAATGTGATACAGATAAGCCCGCATGTATCCCCTTGAGCTCCCCCTGCAATGAACAGAAGTCCATCCTCACCTAGATCAGCTCCTACTGTAGCTGTTGAACATATGTTGGGATCATAATTGTTGGTTGTGCATCAAGCTCATCAATGCGGCTCTGAAGAGTGTCATGTGCCACCTTGGCGGTGTTAGCTCTCCTCACTACCGCATCGCGTTCGACGAGTGTCATCTGCAGCTCCCCCAACAACTGGTCTCACTAACCCCTAGTGGTTTTTAGCTCCAAAGTCAGTTGCACTATCTCTACACCTCGCTCCTCATATGTGGTTTGTAGACGTGCTACCGACTCAAAAGTGGGGGCATGCCTCCCTGTTGAAACAGGTCGGTAAGCCTCTAAAACCATCCCCTAGATTGGTATAGCAAGGGCCACCTCTGAAATACACTGAGCTATAAGCCCAGTTCATCCCTGTACATCCTCTGCAACCATAAAGAGAGAGACAAGGATCAGTATGGCATGGCATGTATATGTATAAAGTAGAAATATAGGAAAGATGAAAATAACAGTAACACACTATGTATACTTGGATCCCTTGGCTGCCATGAGGGACCAGGGTGTGGGTCAACGTTGGGTCCTGCATTGCTAGTATCGATGGCCGACCCAAGCGATACTAGCGTTGTTGCTACTGGGATGGTGGAAATTGGTGGTACTGATGAAATGGGAGTAGTTGATCTCCTTCATTGTCGTGGACTCACAGGTGTCACCTCCTCCTCCTCCTCCTAGACAGGCTCCTCCTCCTCCTCTTTACCACTATGTTGGAGGCCTCTATTCCTATCCTATGGAGGCTGGCGAGACTCGTCCTCATGTGGGCTAGGGTCGCCTCTTAGAGCACCCTCACCGAAGATTGGAACAAGACAATGCCTCTCCCACCACCGGGTAAAATTAGTTGTTACCCCAACATTATCCACTGCCACCATGGTCGGTAGATCATGATCGAGCTCATCATCTTAAAATATGATGTGTGTAATAGAAGGGCAAGGGCAGTCACCTACCCTCACTGCATTGTGGTGTGCCCTGGAGTACGTGGGCATGTTGGGTGGTATGGTTTGTACACGGTAATGTTGTTGCATGACCCAACTCTAGTAATAAGGTACAATGATATATTCACAACGACCCATTAAAAATGGTCCCACTATAGATTCCTAAGGAACATATTGTCGTCGACCCACCTAAAATAGCGGTGAGGTCTCCAGTGAACCTCTCTCGTGGTGACAATTTCAAACTGCAGCCTCCAAAACTATAAATCTTTGAAGTGCCACTTGGCTTGTCATGTCATACCAATGGGCCATCGGGACATCATACGATTGTCGCTAGGGAAAACCGACTGGTTGGATGGACATGCTGTGGGCGAATGCCCACACCTACAAAAGTGTGCATGTTGTAAGACTACGATACTCATAGTGAACGTACCATCCAAGCTCCTGGTAGACGTGCACTATCATGCTGCGCCCCTAGGCAAAAATTGTCTTATGCTTGACCATCTCCCTAATGGTTGGGATGAGACCCTTGTGTAGGTGTGAGCCTCACCTGTCTATGGTGATCGAAAAAGCAATTGTCACCACCATCACCCGACATAGCAGGGCTGTTGTCGTCCTCACCTGGTCATACCAGTGCATGTATATGTGACCAGTGTCGTCGCCGTCGTTGTTCCACCCTGTGTAGTATCGAACACCCTTGCTCTGCTCCCATGTTGATTGGGTGTTGTCCAAGGCCACTCATTGTCTGCAGATGGGAAGCTCAAGGATCTGATAAACATCCTCCAAGGTGACGGTCATCTCTCTGTAGGGTAGATGGAAAGATGATGTTGTAGCATCCCACCTCTCCATCAGAGCGATGAGCATCCCATCATGGTATTGCATCTCTGGCATAGTGAATACATGCTAGAGACCGACTCGCTCCAAATGTGTGACCTCATCAAGTGATAAGCGATCTCTCTGCTCATGGACGAGGTGGAATGCTCACCCTCCAAGATTCTCCTGGATCTTCGGATAATCTTGCAAGAAAGTAAAAAAAAATTAAGTCACATACCTGATCATGGTAAGAAAACATGCAAGAGACATATGCGTGTCGTGCAGACATTTGCACGCCGCGCCTGCATCCCAGACAACCATGTTCGCTTGGAGGATGCCAGCGTGTCCTTGGGATGATAGCACGAATCCAGAACCCCAGTGCGTGTCCCAAATGATAGCATGGAAAAAGGATGTAGGTGTGCATTTAGGATGCTTGCGCACCTCGAAGCATGCAAAAATCCAAAATAATGAGCAAAAAGGCACAAAGGTCAAGAATAAGAAGCCTACCTAGTCAACCTCATGATCTGCAGCGATGTCATCACATAGCTGCTCTAGCCTTGGTGCCTCGTACTCTCTCCTGCTTGAATTTTTTCTAAATTTTCTCTCACAAAATTCAACAATTTGCTCACAGTGAATAGTGAAAATGACCCTTTTGGGGGCCCATTTTTCCTAGAGCTCGTGACCCTCCGATTTATCCTAACTTTACCCCACCATACTGGGGGAAAACTTAGGAGGAGGCATATATTCACCTCTTGATCAAATCTTTCCTCTGAATCGATGACCTTTTTCTTGATCATTCTTCTTTCCATGGTAGTTTCTTCTGATTTTTTGAAACTAACTCAAAATTTTAGTTTTGTAGGATACATTGTTGAACAGTTTTTCATGATCGTTGTGTTTTTGATCATTGAGCTCAGGATTTGGGGGCATCCTCGGTACTGGTTAGCTCAATCTCAGTGACCTATGTGATCCTGCTTCCTGGCACACATTTTCATAAAATCCAAAATTTGGGTAAAATTTTTCTTCTCTAGTTTAGTGAGGCTAATTTTTTCAAAAATTGAGCTAACTAAAGTGGGGGGAAAATGTTATGTCATAGAATTGCACCTGGGGTCGACTCTACATTTTTGCATCTTTCCTAGCATTTATGACACCCTAGAAGCATTAATGGAAAAATCCCATGAGTCATAATTTCGAGATTCTAACTCCATATGGACACATGGTGAGATGACAAAATCTTGATAAAGAGTTTCCCAAAAAATTAGGCTCTGGACGCCTACGCGGTGCGCGGATGTCCGCGCGGCACGCTATCATCCTGGTGGTTTTTCGAGTTTGAAATGGTGAATTTAGAAACCTTACCCTAGTGACACATGTCCTAGTTGTCAGGTCTTGAATGAAACAACTCTATGCTGCCCTTGCATGCATAAGAACCCCTCTTTGGCTCTCATTTTGGGGTTGGAATCCATTGATTCAAGCATTGTCACCACTTGCTCTAGTCTTGGGTAAGCAATCCTTGAATAGCAACACTTTTACTGGAAAAGCCATGTCAGACTGAGGTCCCTCCAGCAACTACCAACTCTCAAGAAAGCACGTCGCGGTGCATCCGTGTGCTCTGAAAGAGGGTCCTGACCCATGGGTAATTCTCTCTCTCCTTATAACTCTTTCTTATTAGTTCATTTACTACTTTGTGGTTCAAGCTATACTCTGAAGTGGGTTTTGTTTTCACCACACTCTTTGTTTATTGCTTTTATGCTCTTTCCAAACCTGGTTGTCCATGGAGGTGGGAACACCTATACAGGGGTCTGACTAAGGCAGGCCCCTATACAACCCCAAACTTTTCCCCCTTGATCTTTTGTGTATAGATTATGAAGGGACGTTTGGAGCAAAGGTTCAAATGCACGAAGGTAATCTTGTTTCAAGTTCTCTTATATTTCTCGTTAATCTATGGCTTTCTATCGATTGTTTGATCCTACATGCCTCCTAATCTGAGTTAGGGAGTAAGATTCAATTTCATCCTGCTGAGCTCTTGAGTTCTCATGGCTTAGGATGTGCATCGTGTCTTGTGGACAACAGTGCGCTGTGCTGGCATCTTGAAACTGCACTGACAACTTTTGGTCGAGAGCTCCCTAGCCAGGGATATAAATCTTGAAGTCTCGCTCTTTTGGGACCTAAGGTTACTTTCTTATTTTTTTTCACAGTTTCCTTAGTTCATTCAGTTTGAGGTTTATAAGGGTAGTTCAATCCCTGGTGATCTCTTGAGAATAAAGAGACCTGTGCACAACGAATCCCTCTTATATCAAACTATTGCATATTTTGTTCAATAGACCCACTTGCATCGAATAATTTTCCTTCCCTTAGGAAGTGGGACAAGATCCCAAGGGTGGTTCTTGATCTTCAAGGAATTGAAATCTTCTTGCATGGCTGCATCCCACTTAGGGACACCTGAAGCTTCTCAAAACGTTTGTGGATCAGAAGTTGAAGGAAGGAATACATGTTGAGCATCTTGAAACTATGATATTGTTCTTCTATGATCTAAAGGATCCCCTACCCAATCACCTGGTGACTACAAAGTCTAACAAGCCCAAGGAGGCCCTACAACTGGAGAAAGAGGAGAATCATCATCCTCTGAAGATGAACTATGTGCATCCTCATGATAACTCTCATCATCTAAAGTAGAAGAAGAATAATCCTCATCATGATCTAAAGTATTATGAACCTCCGAAGAACTATCATGGTGATACAAGGACTCCAAACTGATGGTGGTAGGATAAGTGTCAAGAGAAGGATTGGAAGTACTCTCCTCAAATTGAACACTCTTCTCAATGAACAACTCATGTGTGGTAGGATGAAGAATCCTATAACCTTTGACATAATCTGGGTAACCAAAAATTATGCAAGAATTTCTCTATAGATCCATAGCCTTACATTTCTATGTTGGAATGGGGGTCCATGCACTAGAGCCAAACACTCGAAAGTGCTTAACTGACAGTTTCTAACCATTCCAAGCTTGAAAATGAGTTACCCCCTTCACAACTTTGTGGGGAATGTGGTTCTCGATGTAACACACAGTTAATAGCTTTTGCCCAAAAAGGTGGTGTTGAAGACTTGGAGTGAGTCATACAATTAGCCATCTCTTTCAAGGACCAATTCTTTCGTTCTACAACTCAATTCTGCTGAGGACTATAGCGAATTGTATGTTATAAATAAATGCCCTATGAAGCACAAAACTGCAGAAACCTATGGTTGACATAGTCCCCCCCATTCTTTGTTCGTAATAATTTGATAAATTTTCCAATTTGTTTCTTTGCAAAAGCCTTATACTCCAAGAATGAGATTCTTGATCATACTAAAAGATGAAAACATGGAATAAGAGCACAAAAGAAATCAAATGAAAACATGTAAACAAACAAAGTAGATCAAACCTCAATCCCATAGGAGGATTAGTGTCACTTTGATATGGAAAGTGGCCCTTTCCCAATCCCTTTGATAAGCTCCAAGATCCTTTGATTTTCAAGTATATGTGATTGTGATGAAAATGGGTTGATAACCTAGTTGAAGTGATGAAAATCAGTTATTTCTATGGATGAATGTGCCTATAGTAAGATTGCATGAGATTGTGGATCCATATTCATTAGAGAAGGCCTCTATTTATAAGACTCAAGGGTTGAATAATGGATGAAATTGGAGGATGTGGGACTAAAATGGGGACCAATAGCATTGTGACACTTGTCACAAGGCTAATGAAAGCCATGGAGATAAGTGTAGAGCACATTTTGGAAGATGTGAAAAGTTAAGGCATGTAAGTGGATTTGTAAGAGAATTGAAGGCATATGGTTGAGAATGTAAGAGGGACAAGATGGCATGTAAGTGGAGTTAAATGCTCTTGTAAGAGACATTTAAGGCCTTTGTAAGAGGCTTTTTAAATCCTTTGTAAGAGGCTATTAAAGCCTTTAGAGGAAAATTTATTGAAGGGGTAGTTGAGGGGAATATTCCAAAGAATATGCCTTTGTGAGGAAAATAGGCCAATTAGTTAATTAAAAGAAATGATTTTTATGTGCAAGTTGGTTAGTTGATCATAGGTTTATTTAACCTTGGTGAGATTAAAAGGTAAAAAATGGGTAATGAGTATTAGGAGGAAATTAAAGTAAATTAATTTAGAATTAATCAACTTGAGTGGATTAGGAGGTTTACGACATTTGTTAAATAATTAGATTTATTTAATCAAATGAGAGGACAATGGGATTTTAATTAAATAAAAATTGATTTATTTAATTAAATGTGATGAACATTAGTCAGGAGAGGATGAATAAATGTGATAAAATTAATTATTTGACTAATAGTAAAAATTGATGAATTTAATTAAACAATAAATATTGTTTAATTAATTAGTTAGTGTAGAAGTGATTTATGAGGAAGGAATGTTAATTAATCAAAATCGGATGTATAATACCAATCAGGAATATTTAAGTGTCTACACAAAGACTTTAGACTCTTGTTTGAGAAAGTACACAATAGTGTACTTGGAGAAATCATCAATGAATGTTAAAACATATCAGGCTTTATTGAAAGATGGTTATGGAAATGGCCTTGCCAAATCACTATGTACCAACTCCAAAAGATGTGAGGCTCTCCAAGATTTTCATTTGTCAAAATTCTCTTCAATATGTTTACCAAGAATGCAACCATGAAAAACACCTTTAGAAAAGAAAATTGTAGGCAATCCTATAACCATGTCCTAATTGTTGAGCTATTGCAAGTAGTAGTAGTTCAAGTGGACAAATTGTTGATGCCACAAATTAAGCAAATCATCTATATGATTGCAATTGAATAAGGATCGAGAATAAAGTGAGAACAAATAAAGTTGAGACTGGTGATCTACTCTCCCAACTGCAACTGTAGAATAATTCTACATATCATGAATCACCACTGAATCAAGAGTAAACTCAACTCTCTTTCTTGTACCTATGTGAGTGATTTGATAGATAGATAGGAGTTGATAATGAGAGCACACAAAGAACATATTGGAATGTTTCATCTCCACATCAACAGACCCTCTCACACACACCTCAAGTGGAGTGACATCACCCATCAAAATGGAAGACATAGTACATGGCTCTATATATTCAAGTTCATCTTTAGCTAAAGCCATGTGGTGTGAAGCACTTCAATCAAGAACCCATTTATATGGTGGAGAAGCTAATTACTTTTCCTTTATTGTTGTCTTTGGACTTGTGAGAACCCTCTTTTGAAATTTGTTTGATGGAATCAAAAACATTGAGATTATTCTTCTCAAGAATGCATGTCAAATGATCAACTTGTTTCTTCAAACATTTTTGCTCATCATGACCGAGTTTCTTACAATAGTCACATTTGACCCTCTCTTTCTTAGGCTTGTCACCTTTTGAAGATGAGGTCTCATTACTTTCTTTTGGAGTAGCTAATTTTTTATTCTTCTATTTTATATTCATTTGTTTATTATCCTTATTATTACTTTGTCATCTTTGTTCATTTATGCCAAGATTGATAGCCAATGCATGTGACTTAGAATATTTAAAAGTTCCCATCTGAATTAGTTTATCCTATTCTTGTGTGATAAAAGTAGTAAAATCACCCAAAGATGGAATCTTAAATTGAGACCCAAGTGCATCCTTAGTAGAATAGAAGGTAGAAACAAACATTGAATATTCAGAACTTAGCTTTGAGAGAATACTTAGAATTAGTTGTTCATCTTTTTTATCAATTCCAAATTGTTGTAGTTGTAACCTTAGTGATTTCATTTTGGTGAAGAAATATTGAATAGTGTTGAAGTTGTCAAGATTTAAACTAGTTAGTTCATTCTCCAACATATGACCCTTCATAGAATCTCGTGTACCAAAAAGAGATTCTAGTTTTTTTCATATTTCATTTAGAGTATTTAAATATTCAATATGATAGAGTAAATTAGGAGATACAAACACACAATTATCCATATGATTTATCACATTTGTTAAACCACTCGAGCTTATTTTCATCTTTAGCAGGTTCAGTTTCTACTCTAATTACTACTCTATGCAAACCAAGTCTTTTTAAGTGAATATGTATTTTTTATTTCCACTCAAAATAGTTGTATGTAGTTAGAATAGGAATTATTATTGATGCCATCATGAAGAAATGGAAAATGAAATGAGAAAAGAAAGTGAACACAAGAAAACCAAGAACACTCCACCATTTTCACTAGTATCAAATATTACCCCACCCCAAATATTATAAGGATGGAACTTTATATATCAATGAATTTACAAAACCTTTCCCAAGATACAATGTTCAATAGGCTCAAAATACCCAAAATTATAAATTTTGATACAAAATGAACCTGAAAAAAACTTGGAAAAGTTAGCCTTATGGATATGTAGTGCTCTCCAAGACCTTTCCCATGTCTACTTGTTTTTGAAAAATGGAGCACCAAGGTGGAAAGTATTGCCTTTTGAAGAAATTTGCACCAAACAACTTCAACCTGTAATATTTGGCCAAAAATAGAAAAAAATTATTTTCAATACCTTTATGGATGGAAAGTTCTCATCTCCAGCTTTTTGGTGACATCTTGTTTGTAGAAAATGGACACCTTGGCAAAAATTTGTGATTTTAAAAAAAAGTGGCTAAATTTAACCTACGGTGACAACCCTCCTAGCAAAAGAAAAAATTTCCAAAAATAAAATTCATCTAAAATAGACAAATTTATATGAGAATAGGGGCTTTTGAGCCTTCTGAATGCAATGAAAAAGTTTTTTTGGACTGAAAATGCTTCAATAAAAAGTTGTTTGCCAAATCTGAGCTTCAAACCCTCATTTGCAACTATATGAAATGATCTACAATTTGGATGAAATAAAATCCAATCCTGACTTTCTTGAGCCTTCTAGACGCATTGGAACAACCAAAAATGTTGCAATCATCTGAATCTCACAAAACACATATGCAATATGAAGAGGTTATTAGATCATTGCAATATTGTTTTATTCTTTAGATCGTTCAAAACGTAAAAGAAGAGCATATGGGAACTTACAAGATCTTTACAAGAAAACCAATCTCTCAATTAAGAATCTATGAGCTTAGATTTCTCAAACAAAATCTCTAATACCATGTTAGAAATTTGAAATAGATTGAATAACCCAAGAAATTGTTTAAAAGAAAATCAAAGTTACATAAAGTGGGAAAACATAAGAATGCAAACTAGAGGACTCTGAGAGATTATGCAATGTCGATGTGACAATATTGCAGTAAGAGCTCCCAAGCTAAGAATATTTATTGCAAAGATTGTATAAAGATCTACGCCAAAATATTGCAAGAAGATGTAAATACAAGCTAGGTAGTGATTTTATATAGAACTTAGGAAAGGAGGTAGGTGGCAAATCCAACCAATAAGAATCAACCTCAAAAAGTGGAGATAGACCACTAAAAATGGAGGATGCCACCAAAACTGGAAAGTGGTTCCACCCTTTAATGGGACACCACAAACTTATCTCCTAGTAATAAACTCACTTATATTATCCTAAGAAAACTTAATTAAGTGTAGGAAAAACCTAGGACTAAGGGAAAATAAATTAACCCACTAGAAAAATAAAAAACTTACATCGACAATAATGTTGAAGGATTTGATAAAAATGTCTAAAATTTTAAAATTGGTATAAAGGAGTCCTTGTTGAGTTGTGACTTCCTACCTCAAATAGCATAAATGGTTTGTGGTAAAGTGCAGTGAGGTATAGTGGATGGACTATATAACATAGGGGGAGAGAAATCATAAAACAAAGTGTCTTAAGAGTCTCTTTTCTATTGATGTCAAAGGAGGAGAAGAGAAATGAAATGAAAAATATAAGGGAGAGAGAGAGAGAGAGATTAAATTATATGTAATGACATTGTAGCTATGATCTTAGTGTAGTTGTGATCTGCAACTCAATTGTAAGGAAGAGAGAGATATGGAGAGAGAGCTTAGCCGATATCACAGATAGGGATTGATCATTTCCTTGGTTGCCATCAATGACAAAGGGGCAGATTTTTTAACATAATGTTGTTATGAATGTCCAATATATGTCAAAGTGGAATGTCAGTTGTAGATGTTGCATATGTTAATATTATCATTAATGAAAAAAGGAAACATGGGAAGTTTGGGTACATATTTAATTGGTGATTTGTGTATGTCTACTACTTTTGTAGAATTTTGGAAATGTTTACAGTAGTGTTCTAAGGTTTGTTGTTGAGAAGCAAAATATGCATTGTACTGAACTGCCATTATTTTTGGTACCGCATTCAACCACTATTCATAACTAATCCTTGTGGTTTGTAAGACAATTAAAGCTACTCAAGATGTACTTTAGTTTCAAGTTTCATAAGAATTAGGTCTTAGATGAAGCATCTAGAAATGACAAAGTGGAGATTATAATTCTTGAATAACTGTGAGAGATGGTTGAAATATTGAGTCAGAGAAGGGAAGCATGCACTAGCAGTTAAGGCCATGGTAGGAAGTGCATCGCATCATCTTTCACCTACGGTAACACATTTGATTTGGGTTCAAGCCAACTACATGTTTCATATCATTTCGAATTAAGGTTTTGGCTTTGGACGACATGGATAATTTCAAATGATGTTAAATGGATCTAGGTTGATATGAAAATGTTGTTAACATGATGGAATGGATATATTATCGATTGTTTCATGAAAAAGTCAAAGTGGAAGTACTGAGAAGTGTGTGAAATAATTAAGTGAATAATATTCAAGCTAAGAAGAGAAGTCATGTGTGTGGAGAAAAATTGAGATATCATCATAGGATGTGTTATTCTATTAATGTAGAGAAGGTTGTATGAAAGCATATCTATATTCCTTTTGAAATGTGAGGTTGTAGCCTCTTAATCTAAGTTGGTGCTTAGTGACTATGTTGTAACTCAGTCTGAGGAGATTGGTGTCTCTTGTAGGTTGGTTCCTACAAATCAAAATTCAAGGGGATTAGTGTCTCCCTTTAGGACTACAATTCATGTGGGTTGGTGCTTGAAAACTCATTGTAAGTTCTATATTATTTTGTGAGGATGGATTTGGGAAATATATCCAAGCAACCTTTCTCACCATAGTTTTTTCCCTTCTATATTTCCACATAAATGTAAGGAAGCTAAGGTAGCAAAACAACTTCCTATACTAATCTTGAGAGGATAATAATGCAAAAAATTTATAGATATTTATTACAAAAACTTAAATAGAAATCAACATAAATATCATGCATACCATGACACAGTGATTTACACAAGGGAAACCCTTTCAAGAGAAAAACCCCACTCCAAAATTCACCCAATATATTATTCAAAAACCACAAAGATTACAATATACTTGCAGAGAAAGCTTCTCATAGGAGTATCACCACTTAGAGATCAAGAGACAACACGACTGTTATCAAACTCTCAGAATAAATCAATGTCTCTCTCTACTGTAGTCATAATGTAGTACCCTCATAAAATAGGATTATATTTTAGGGCAAGACAAGCCAATAAAATATCCACCATTAGATCTATAACCTAATAATTAACAATCTAGATTCAAAATGTATCATTTATCTGATGTATGTCAGCCAAATTAGGATTTTCCTGAGAAAGTTAACAAAAAATTGTTTACATGCATCCCACTCTCCTCCCTTGTTGCCATTGTATATTAAACCTATCGATGTAACTAAGAAATATATATACATCCTATCAACAATAAATAATTATATAATTGCAAGGTTTAGAAATAATTTTCCAACAAATCTCGCACTTGTCGAACACCTTGCAAGAGCGACAGGAGGGAGTAAACATTGTCTCTTAATTGTGAGGGGCTGAAAGGCCCATAATATTTAAACACCATCTACACTTATTTGTGCTCACATGCTTAGTTAAAGAATCTACAACATTCATCAAATTCTCTACCTTAACTATCTTCACCATGTCGTCTTTGACCATATCTTGAACAAAATGATATGGTACATCAATGTGCTTGGTCCTGGCATGAAATGTTGGGTTCTTGGCTAGACATATCGCACTCTGATTGTCGCAATAAATTGTCATTGTACCTTGTTTTATTCCAATATCTAAACATAGTCTCTTAAGCCAAATGGCTTCTTTACAAGCATGAGTAGTTTTCATATACTCTACTTCGGTAGTGGACAAAGCAACCACATCCCATCACTTACTCAACCAAATGATTGCACCACCAAATAATGTAAACACATAAGCACTGGTGGATCATCTGCTATCAATATCACCTACCCAGTCTGAATCCACATAACCATGAATATCAAGGGAAATTTTATCTTTAGTCATATTATTATGATAGCACAAGGAATAATTTGAGGTACCACACAAATATTTGAAGACATTCTTAAATGCATCCCAATGAACTCTACCAAGATTAGACATATAGTTGTAAATAACTCTCACTACTTGGGAAATATCCGGTCTAGTAAAAACTATAACATACATCAAACTTTCAACTGCACTCTGGCAAGGCACTCTGCTGATGTCTTCCATCTCTAGTGGAGATGTTGGAAAATCTAAAATAGATAACTTTGTTCCAACTAAAAAAAGAACACACAATGGTCTATAATCCTGAATGTTAAATCTTTGTAAAATTGAATTGGTGTACTTACTTTTCCTAAGCCGTAGCTTCATGTTCACTCTATCTCTTTGAATTTCCATCCCAAGAATGTGTTTATGTACATCAAGGTCTTTCATTTCAAATTTAGCAAAAAGTTGAGATTTCAATTCTAAAATCATACCTTTCCCTTTGCCAATAAATAACATATCATCAAACCATAATGCAATAAATAGGAAATGATCACTCTCAGTTTTATAATAAACACAATGATCTGATTTAGAATGCTCAAATCCCAAACTCAACACATATGTATCAAATTTTTGGTACCACATCCTAGTACTTTGTTTTAATCCATACAGACATTTCTTCAATTTGCAAACCAACTTTCTTTTATCTTTCACCACGTAGTGCTTTGCATGTGTCATATAATTATCCTCCTTCAAATCACCGTGAAGGAAAGTAGTTTTTGCATCCATTTTCTCAACCTCTAAATCATAAGAAGCAGTAATAGAAAGCAAAAATATAATGGATGTCATTTTTGCAATAGGAGAGAATATCTCACCATAATCAACACCCTCAACATGAGATAACATTGTGCAACCAACCTTTCTTTGTACTTATCAATACCTCCATTTGAACCAATCTTTTTCTTGAACACTCATTTGTTACCAGCAATATTTTGTCCTTCATGCAATGGTACAAGATCCCATGTATCATTCTTTTTCAAAGATGTAATTTCTTCATCTATAGCAATCTTCTAGGATTCTGCACCATTCATACCTAATGCCTCTTCTATAGATTTGAGTTCATCCATGTTAGTATTCAAAGCAAAAATACATCTCTAATCATCAAGTGTATACCTTTTAGGTGGTCGTCAATTCCTTGTAGACTTACGAACAAGTTGAGTAGGAGGTTCTTCCTCCTCTTCTGAAGATCCAGAGCTAGATGAGCTCTCCTCAACTTCTTATCTATCCTTGGGCCTTGATTCAACTTTCTTAAGTGTAGAAGGAAATTGAATCACATATTCCTATTTACTTTGTTTTGGCTACAATGTAATAGAAGAAGGCTTAGTTTCTCTAAAAGTAACACTTCTACTATATATTACCTTTTGTGCAATAAGTTCCCAAAGCTTGTATCCTTTCACACCATAATTGTATCCGATGAAGATACATTTCACAAAATTATTCTCCAACTTTGTTCACTTCTCCTTTGGCACATGTGCATATGCCTAGCAACCAAAAACTCTAAGATGTCTTAATGAAGGCTTGCTACCCAACCATGCCTCTATAGGTGTCTTATCAACAAGAGCTGATGTAGGAGACTTGTTAATCAGGTAATAGGTAGTGGCAATAGCTTCAACCCAAAACCTTTGTTCTAGACCAGCACCACTCAACATGCTCCTAGTCTTCTCCATTAGTGTCATGTCCATTCTTTTTGCAACTCCATTCTGTTGTAGAGAATATAGAGTTGTCTTCTATCTATGCATACCACAATATTTACAAAATCTATCAAAATCATTAGAGAAAAATTCACTGCCATTATCAGTCCTCAAACATTTTATTTTCTTTCCAGTCCGCAACTCAACCATTGCTTTAAATTCTTTAAATCCGTTGAAAAATTCAAATTTACTCTTTAAAAAATATACCCATGTCCTACTATAATCATCCATTAATTAAGAAATAATATATGGATTTACCAATCGAAGGAAAATCTACAATACCAAACACATCAGAATGAATAAGATCCAATACACCACAAGATTTTTGAGAACTTGAGTAAAATTGAACACATTTTTGTTTTCCATAGATGCAATGCTCATAGAAGCCAAATTCAAGATTACAATCATACAAACCTTCAACGAGGTTTTTATAGACCCTTTTCTCCAATGTGGCCAAGTCTTTGGTGCCATAACATAGTTTTCTCTGCAGGTAACTTTGTTTCAAAAGAAAGAGAACACTTGGGTACCCAAAATCCATGACCATCTATTGAAGGTGAAACCCTCAATTCTTCCACAGACTTTCTTTTCATAGAAGTACTATTGCACTCAACACTACATGCATCAAGCTTATACAATGTTCCATATCTAACACCTCTAGAAATCACTAGTGCACCTCTAACCATCTTGCATCCTGCATCAAAAAATACTACCTGCACACCCGCATCTATTAGTTTTCTTATAGATAACATATTTCATGCTAATCTAGGGATATGCAACACACCATTAATCTTTTTTATTCTACCATCAGGAAACTTGATTTTAACTTCACCACGACCAACAATGTCTAAATGAGAATCATCACCCAAGTGCACCTTACCTCCATCAAATTCTTCATATTTAAAAAACCAATCTTTATTTAAGATCATATGGAAATATGTGCATGACTCAATTAACCATGCATCATTACCTACATGAGTTACCAAAGATGCAATGAATGCATTGCCATCTTCCTTCTCGAACTCAGATTCATATTCAAATTTATTATTTTTCTTCTTCTTTTCTTCTTTGCATTCCTTATGAACATGTCCAAGATTACCACAGATCCAGCAAATAACTTTCGAATTTCTAGGAGATTTAAATCTCCCCCTGGACTTAGATTTGTCACACTTCTCATTCTTATTTCCTTTTTCCTTAGGTCTTCCATGAAAATTTAGGGCCTCATTGGTAGTGATGGATACCTTCCTCCTCATCTCTTAAGAAATCAAAGAACCCACCACATCTTTAGTCTTCAAAATATTAGTACTCCCAGTAGCCATTACAAGAGAACCCCACGAATCAGGCAAAGAACAAAGCAAGATATGATATTTCTCCTCCCCATCTATTTTTGAAACCAATGGATGAAAATTAAGCCACCAACATATTGAATGCTTCCAGGTGGTCTATGATTCATCTACCATCTTCCATTCTCAAGGAATACAAATTCTTCCTCAAGAAAATCTTATTTACTAAAGATTTGGCCTGATACATCTCACCAAGCTTCTTTCATAGTTTCTGTGCAGAGGTCTCCTCATGAACAAATTAATTAAAATAGATTCTTCCAAAAACAATATGATTATACCCTTAGCTTTATGGTCCATAACATCATATTGAGTAGTCTGAGTAGGATTTGCAGGCCTTGAAACATTCTCATCAACAACATCCCACAGATCTCGATCTATCCATAGATCCTCCATCTTCAGCTTCCACATTTCAAAATTATTTTGAGAAAATTTATCCAACTCTATTCTCCATAATGAACGTGTCATCTGAAAATTCCTGCAACATGATCACAAATTATCTTCTACACAAGGTCCCACTCAAACCTACATTAGTCCAAAAAACCCAACAACCCACAACTAAAACCAAAGGTAATCAGTCTCTAATACCACTTGTAAGGAAGCTAAGGTAGCGAAACAACTTTCTACACTAATATTGAGAAGAGAATAATGTAAAACTTTTACAGGTCTTTAACAGTTACAAAAACTTAAATAGAAATAAACATAAATATCATGCATACCATGACACAGTGATTTACGTGGGGAAAACCCTTTTGGGAGAAAAATCCCACTCCAATAGATACCTAATATATTATTCAGAAATCACAAAGATTACAATATAATTGCATAGCAATCTTCTCACAAGAGTATTGCCACTCAAAGATCAAGAGACAACATGACTGCTATTAGACTCTCAAAGTACATCACCATCTCTCTCTACTGCAGTCGTAATGCAGCGCCTTCATAAAATAGGATTACATTCTAGGGCAAGACAGGCCGACAAAATATCTACCATTAGATCTAAAACCTAATAAATAATGGTCTAGATTTACAATGTATCGTTTATTTGATGTATGTCAGCCAAATTAGGAGTTTCATAAAAAAGTTAACAAAAAATTATTTACACACGTCCCACTCTACTCCCTTGTTTTCATTGTATATTACACCTATCGGTGTAACTAGGAAATACATATGCATCCTATCAACAATAAATCGTTATATGATTGCAAGATTGAGACACAATTTCCCAACAATAAATCTAGTGTTATCTTGTGTGGATGTGTTCATTTCTTGCACTACCATTAATTATGTTTTCATAGTTTTATGAATGTGGTGGTTTAATGGGAAATTATTAAATATTTATTCACCCCCTCTTAGTATTTGTGTGTTTAAAAATTCCAATTAAAATACCAATTCATCAAGAGAAAGCCAAAATATTTCTAAAAATATGTTAAGCCATCACAATTTGAACTTTACATTCACCTGTAGATCAATTAGAAGAATGAAAACTCATCATAAATATTGTCCAAAACTCTTAATTGATGGGAAATGAATCATCAAAATTTGACTCACTATTATATGTGTATTGGCATTAAATTGTTATCAAGATAATGTGTTGAAAAATAAATTCTCACTTCCACTAATCATTCCCAAAATCTATTTTATAGATGTTGACCATTAAATATTTTTCAGTGACCCTTTGTTTATAGTTTTCAACATCCACCCTTTGTATTTGTATAGTCTATTATCAATGAGAACTTTTTCCACCACTTTCCAACCTAAGTTTTAAGTTTTACTAGCATAACTTTACAATGCAATCAATGATTTGACTTATAGGTATCCATAATGTAATTTTATTTGTATTTCTTCATTCAATTTATATTCCTCCATTTCCTTATAATGGTGGTTCGGTATTTAATAATTAATTGAACTTGATTTCTTATTTTTAGTTAACAAATACAACAAATCACTAGATTAGAGTGTTGTCTTTATTTGTACCCTTAGTAATTTGTGTTATCTACATGGTATGTTCCTAGTAAGAATTAGATTCACTTGAACTTTTCATATTGCTTAAACACAACTTGAACACTTGCTTGAGGTACACTAAGAATTGTTAGAAATCCGAAATATATTGAATAAACCAAGGAAATTTTTTTAAGAGAAAATCAAAGTTACATAAACTAGAAAAACATAAGAATACAAACCAGGACTCTAAGAGATTATGCAATGTTGATGTGACAATATTGCATTAAGAGCTTCCAAACTAAAAAGAAACTGCAAATATGCATAGAAGATCAATGCATGAAGATGCAAGATTATGAAGATAAAAATACAAACTAGGTAGTGATTTTATTTAGAACTTGGGAGAGAGGGTAGGTGGAAAATCCAACAAATAGGAATCAACCATAAAAAGTGGAGATGGACCACCAAAATTTGAGGATGACACCAAAAGTGGAAAGTAGTTCCACCCTTTAAGAGGATGCCACACACTTATCGCCTAGGCATAAACTCACTTTATTATCTGAAGCAAGCTTAATTAAGTGTAGGAAAAACCTAGGACTAAGGGAAAATAAATTAACCCACTAGGAAAATGAAAAACCTACACCAACACCCCCATTAAGCACAACTTAGGAGGATGTAAAATATTATGGGTCTTAGAAAATGAGGCCATATTAGGTACCCATGTACATATCAAATTACCCCCAAAGGAGGAAGAAGTCCCCCTTCCCACAAATAGAGAGAGAAGAAGAGAAGGAATAAGTAGCCCCTCCCAAGGAGATCCAATATTAGATGCTTGAAACTGGATGGAGAACACGGTCCATGATCATTGATCAACATTTATTTCCTTAGGAAGAAACACAACCAAAGGTGTATGCAAGCTATCTCCCAAGCCCTAAAAGAAATATGTATGAAGAAATTAAAAGATGTATGAAATATCTTAAGTTGGCTCAAGTTTCCCCGTGTCAATACTAAAAATTTTTGCAATCAAATTAGGCGTTCTAGGACACACTGTTTAAGATGACAAATCAGAATATCCTAGACATTGATGTAGAGCACAAGACAAAGACTATGATTGTTTGACAAGAGTTGTGTAATGAATGTCATCAAAGAGGAGAGATAGCCCCTCAAATGTGTCCCTCGAATCTAAAATATGTGCCTCCATAAACAAGTATGAAATACTTTTCAAAAGATTATCTCGAGATGAATCAAGAAGACTATGGATATCCTATTGCAAGAATTCATTGGAAGCTTTCGAATAAGCAACTTTGGAATCTGAACTAGAAATAGTAGATGCAAGGACAAAAGAGTGGCCCTCAAAGAGAAGATGCGTGTCCTCAATAGTGTCATCTAGATCCAAAATGAAGGACTCTATAAACAAACAAGAGATGTTTGGTAGAAATTGGTCCTAATGAATTGAATCCAAAAGACATAACTGATCCTATTGTAATGTATTGTTGGAGGATTTTGAAGAAGCATCTCTGGAATCTGAATCTACAACAGGTGATGTCGATGTAATCTCAAATTGAGGAGGAGAAGCAAGAGAATTCTCCGTGTCATCTAAACGTTTCAGATGTGCATAATAATTAAGCTCCTCTAAAGTAGCATCATCACAAGGTATATTATCTGCATCATCAAGTGGAATGAGGCAATTTGTAGTAGGATCATGTAGGAATGGAGAAACATGAGGATATCCAAAAATCTCACAAATCTTGGTCTAACGTGTGCAGGGACATTAAATGTTTGCTATAGCTAATAGAGTGGCATAACAACCAATAATTCTTGTCAATTTTTGGGATCTTGCATTTTTTAATATTAGGGCATATAAGATCATTAAGTTAATCACTGAAAAATATTTCCAATAGGGTTGGAAGTCAATATTTTCACCTTGTCATCTACATCTCAATGAAATTTAGAAAAAGGCCAACCATTTCATCCTAGGTTCTTTGCATTTAGGACCCTAGGATCCCTTTTTCTATGTTTCAGCAAGGGAACAATATCATATTCCAAGCATGTTATTTTCTCTTCATTTTTGGTAGCAGAATATTATGCATTCATAACTTTGATAGATAAAGAAATTTTATGCATAGAAACATATGCAAGTGCAAGGGAAAATGAATTGTTTTTTATACTTATCTATATACAAAATCATTTAAAATATTTTATTCTTCTACGTTAGACATCAAAGAAAATAAGTTTGAATACAAGAATGTTTAAATGTAATGTATATATTTATATATGTGTATATATATCTAATGATATATATACACACATAAACACATTTTTTCTTCTAGAGGTAGTCTTATTCTTATGCTAGTCTTACATGTTGTCACATTTAAGAATGGATTTCAAGTTCAGGGAGAAACAATTGTATATGATTTTATTGATTCATTCACCCTGCTGGCTTGAAATGAATAGAAATGTTCTTATATGTTTATAAACATAAATATCTGGTCAATATATATAATAATCTATTTTGGATACATTTGTAAATATTATAAAAATATTGATGCCTAGACTAGTTAGTATGGCAATGAGTAATCAAAATTTACTCGGAGCTTTTATTATGACATAGTTTCTATATATATATATGCTTGATCTTGTAAAAATTAATAGATAACATGTTGTATCTTCATTAGTCATATTAATTTATTCTCTTAGAATGAAGCCAAAGAGAAAACATAGACAAACCAAAATATATATAATAAAATTATTTTGTTCAATCAATATGAAAGAGGATAAAAACTTGCATTTATCAATATTTACAAGTTGTCAAGACTTTTCAATAATAGTCCTAGATTCATGAGTTCATGGTAGGAAGGTGAAACTATCTTAAATGTGATCTAACCTATAAAACATGAAAAGTGTCATATATATGAAATTTAGGGGAGTATTTATATTCATGAAGTAATCATAAGGACATATCAACACCTGGTAGTAACCAAGATCCATGAATTGTGAGTACACAAAGCTAAAGTTCATTGTCAGAAGTATAATTCAGTAACTTTAATCATTTACTAAAAATAGAAAGAAATACATGTTTGGTCTTATTTTATAATGAATAAATCGTAGGATTAATGCCATTATCAAGTTGAGTTAGAGGTATGTGAGAACATGACTGCATTTCTTATGGAAGTGTCTTTTATTTTAAAAACTTTGGTAGTGATGCAAAAGTCTTTGCTTACATATAGTTGGTTCACAATGTTCCAGATTTCATAATCTAATTATATTGGTCATACTTAGAGGATTGTCTAAATTTGTATGGTCGATTGGGTTATGTAGGGCACAATACTAGGACTTAGATGGCATGGAATTTTTTGGTTTTCTTTATCTATATTCTTCACGAAGGGTAGGGACACTTCTAGATGGAATGTGTGTGAGGAACTGTCGATCTATGGAAAAGCACTTGGGTGATGCTCTCCTTCTTGCAAATGACTCATTGAGACTTGTGAGACAGATGCAAAAGATTAAATAACTCATACTAGTGTAATTGTAAACAAATTTCTTTAATGTAATGCATTTAGATAATGTGAAAGAAAAATATTGTCATAATTTCATTGTTGAAATTTTGCATATCAAATCCAATTATAATTTGTAATGATTGTAGTTTCAATTTTAATATTGGTCATGTAAAAAAAATGAGAACAAAAAAATTCTTATGGTTTTTAACATGTGGCTATTTAATTTCTTGCTAATTCATAAGCAATTCCAGTTATGATGGTTGATGTTGTTACAAGAGTAACCATGGGTATGTAACTTGAACCAACATCAACTATAGAAAAGAGAAAATGGTATAAAAATGTGATAATTTTTTTGGGAGATTATGCATGTCTATTTCTTGATATCCTCTTTCATGTTGAGTCTTGCACTACACCCAATCCAAATTGAACTTTTTTAGAGTCCTTGTTTGGAAAGAATGATATATTGTGATATTTTCAATTAGAGAATAAAATTATTGGCTTGATTCCTAAAATTTTTGATAGCATCCATAACTTCTTCACCAAACTAAAATATCTCAAATTACAGTTGAGATAGTGTGGTATTGAGAAACATGACTCTTAGTGATGCAGGGGCATCAGTCCCATTTCTTATTTTATTATTTTCCCTTGTCTCAATTTGGTGTTATTCAATTTTTGGCTTGGGAAACTTGGCTTTAGTGGTCATTATGGAAGTTGAGAACGAGTTTCATCCTTGTTGCCACATGGACAAGTTCATTAGCTTCCAGGAAGGAGGTTGATGGTTGCAAAAGGAGCCTGATTGGTTTTGGAAAGGGGAACCAATTGGGATGAGTCAAAGGATTGGGAGAAGGTGAAGGCGGAATAGGTGAGGCCAAACAAAGGAGTATCTTTGTGGGGGAAAGAAAACCATTGATCAAGAAAAAGACTCCCACAAAAATAGAAGACATTACGGATCAGGAGAAGGGATCCCACACTGAAATAAAAAGGAAGCAAAAGCAAATAAGGAGAGAATGGTGTAGCATGAGAAGAAGATATCGTGCATAGAAAAAAAGAGAAGGAAACTGAGGAGGGAGATCAAAAAGGATTACATGGAGGAAGAACAAGAGAGTATAAAAGAAGAGCAAGCAACCAAGAGGAAAGCAAGGATGATGGTCGATTAAATTTGTAGAGATGATCAATATGAAAGGAAATGATGATGGATTGGAAAAGAAGAGAATTAGATGAGTCGTAGAAGCAACAAGAGCGGCAGTAAGAAGATTGGCCAAGCTGATTGGGCCTGCTTTATGGAGTATAGATGCCTGTCAATTGATTGTAACCGATAATTTAGGTATTGCAACAATAAAGTAAAGATTTGGGTATTCATTGTTTGAGTTAATGATTGTCAATTATGTTTTCTATCTTTTATATAAAATTATTATTGATTGATTTGTTTTTTTATTGTAGTTCTTGTCAAAAGAAAAATAGTTATTTGATTAATGCATGTCCGTGTGTGAATGAGTTATCATTTGGTATCCGTGCCTTTGGAACATCATAATGAGAGATGTGTGGTGGAACCGATCCATCATTAAGGTATCAGAGTGTATGTGTGTGAGAGTGTGTAATAATTTTTGTATCAGAGCCTAAAAGATTTCGAAGAGCCTAAAGATCTAGGAGAGCCTAAAATATTTGGGAGAGCCTAAAAGATTTGGGAGAGTCTACAAGATCTAGAAGGAGAAGTGCCTTATATGATTTTGCATAAGTATGTGGGGTGGAAGTTTGGTAGGTTAATAAGAATAACCTGGGTACCAAAAGATTGGGCGGAGGAAAGGGAGAGAAGCCCTACGTGAAGTATCGAGAAGCCAAAAAGAAAGATTAAAAAATGCAGTAGTATGCCATAAAAGAAATCTTTAGGAAAAAGGAAAAATGAAAATGAATGTGAAGAAGCAAAATTCAAAGTGGAATAAAGAAATGGTAGAGTTGAGAAAATATTTAGAGAAGTGTAAGCAGGGCTTGAGGAAAGAAGCCAAGAAATAAGTTGAAGTGGCATGTGAAGATGATTGTTAAGAAAAGAAGAGGGAAGAATATGGCTGCCATGAAAATAGAATATGAAAAAATTTCGGATAGCAGAGAGTTTCCAAGTGAGCAACATGCACCAAAAGAGGTGAAGAAAGTTCTCATTGAGAAAAACATAAGGAAACACAAGAAATAATGCAGAGGAGAAATAAAGCTAAACAGAACACTCGAAAGGAAAAGTAAAGAAAAGAGGAGAATGTCCACGAAGGAGGCATTCATGGAGACATTTTGGTCTCTTGTTTTATTTGTTAATGTTGCATTCGAATATGTGTATTCAGGTATGAGAAACTTCATAGGAGTGGATCATGGATGAGACCCTCAAAGTAATGGGAGAAGGGGCAATTAAAGCACTCGTAGGTGGAGATGAAGGTGAAAGAAAGTGGAAACAAGTTGCAACAGTTTATGAAGAAGGTATACAAGGAAAATTTACAACAATCCATGAAGAAAAGGTACATTTCAAAGTACTTAAAGATGAATATAAGAATGGTGTTGAGATTTTATTGAATGACAGTAAAGATGTAGAGGATGCTTTAGAATTTTATGATGCATTAGGAAGTGTTGTAGAAGAAGGAAAGGAAACCTATGAAGGGGAAGGGTTGGCAATCAAAGAAGTCAAGGATGAGGGAAAATCCAAACAACAGAGTATTGCATGAGTATATGGAGGTATAAATGTTAATTTTACTCATGTGTGTATGTAGATATGCAAGTTAATAGGGAGAATAGAAAATTGGAGTTTTCAAATCTTGCCAAGAATCATGCATACAAGGTGCCAAGTTGGCTTAATAAACTAGTTGTTGAGGGATAGAATACAAAGTGTAAACAAGAGGTTGCTTACAATGGATTTTATGGCAGAAAATAGGTACAAAGCATGAAAGACTTGACAGAGTTCAAGGGGAACCAAGATCATAGGGTAAGTGGTCAAGAAAGGAAGAAGAAAGGAGGTGTTTTAAGGCAAAAATTTGTCCATGGATTAGGGAGACTAAGTGCATAAGTGAATAAACATCCACCCAAAGTTGCAAGACATGGTGATGAGGAAACACTTCAAAAAAGTATAAGATGTGAAGAAAAGGTCAAGTCCAATGAACATAAAATATAACATTGCAACAGGGTAGTCTAAGACAACAAGGTGTAAATTATGCAAATAAATCCAAGAAAAGAGAATAATAATTTCAACACCATGAAGATGACATGGAAGTAGAGCTTGAAGAAAAGAAAAAGAAGAAGAAAATGGAAGATGGAAATTAAAATCTCGGTTGAGAGTATGCAAGAGAATTTGAGAAGGAAAAAAAAAGATGATGTAAATGAAGATGAAGAAACAAAAGTATTGACTAATTAAATACCAAAGAAAAAGAAGATTGGCATACTTTCAGGAGAAGTTTAGAAGAAGCTTGAGGAGAACACATGCAAGGTGAAAGGTAAGCAAGTTGATTTAGATGATTTAAATAATGATTCTTTCGAATCTTTGAATGAAATTGTTAAAGGGAAGAGTTTAAAAGAAGAAGAGGAAAAGGATGTGGAAAAAAATAGTGACAGAGATATATATGAATGTGAGATGGAGTTTTAGAGGCTTGTAGATGAAAAAGACATACGAAGAAGATACAAAAAGCAAAGGAAAACAAACGAAAGCATATTGAAAAACTCGGAATGAACAAATATAAGTATGGAGTGGATCCAAAGGAGTTTTCCAAAATTAATGGAAAGAAAGAGTGGGAAGAAAAAGCAAGGTATGATGAAGGATTGAAGAATGAAGAGGAAAAAGAAAATACAAATGAAAATGAAGAAGAGAATGTTGGAGCAACAGTGGCTGAAAGAGATGAAGGCAAAAAAGTACCCGATGAAGAAATTGTAGAGATGAAATATGAAGGAAGTGCAACACATAATGACCGTGAGGAAGATTTGTGGGATCAATTTTTAGCAATACACAAGGAATGCATAGAGAAACTTGCTAGTGAAGATAGGAAGACAAATGGGACAGTGAAGGATACAAAGATGAGGTTTGTGGCTAATGATCAAGAAGTTATTGTAGAAAAAGAGGAAAAGTATGAAATTGTATATGCATACAATAAAGGTTGTGTTGTGAATGGAGTCCAAGATGGTTTGCTAATGAAGATGTTGGCCTATGAAGGAGAGAGGTTAGAAGAAATGACTGATGAATTTGTAGAATGTGACAAAAAACATGAAATAGTAAGTGCATATTTATATAAAGTTGTGAAAGATTTTGATGCAGCTAAAAGACAAATGGACAAGGTGAATGAGTTTAAAGATATAAAAATCTTTAATTTCCATAAAATAATTTATATCAATGATTGGGCAAGAAGACCTTGGAGGAGGATGGTAAAAGACGATTATAAATCCATGAGTGTAAAGATGGAAGTTGTATAACCATGTTGGAGAAGGATGATACTTGTTGTAGAACGATGTTGGAAGAAGTGAAAGAAAAAGAACAAGGAATAATTCTAATGATGACCTCATGTGCAGGAGCGCATGCTTTCTCTTTTCTCCTGGGGAGTCTGAGTAGGGGCATCGATCTTGTTTCTTATTTTATTGTTTTCCCTTGTAGGGGCATCTATGTAAGGGCATCGATCTTATTTATTTACAATTTCCCGAGCCATATAAAACTAACTGAAAGAAAATAATAAACTCTACAGGAAGATATTTTCCAATACTTTCAAAGGTTTCTTCAAATTTTGACAGGAAGATTTAATTCCATTTCAATAGAGGTTTTACAAATTTTCTATTGTTTTGCTTCTGGAAATGTTATTGTTTAAAATCAATTTCCTACAGAGTTTCAAAGCTTTTTACGGAAATTTTCCAATTCCAAACAAATCAAAGCTTAAAACAATTTCTACAAAATCTCTAAGCTTTCATGACAATTTCCCAAACACGACAATCTTTCAAATTTTCAACATATATTAAAGCTTCTAAACAAATATAATATTCTTCTTTGTATAAGCAATCTTTCCAATTTGCATATAAATAAATAAAACAATTGAAGAACCTGTTTCCATATGCTTGAAGAAATGATTTGAAGTAGAGCTTCGCCTTCATATTCCAATTTACCAAAGCTTCTTCCAAATTATCCACTTTTCCGAAAAGATGAAAACAAAACTCGAGCCGATTTTTTTCCCAAGAGCTTCTTCCCCAATTTTCAACAACCTCCCAAAATATATTTTTTCATTGCCATGAAGTAGCCTATTTCCTCTTTCAGTTAATGCAAATATTCTCTCCGAGAATTAATTCCCAACAACAATGTTTAATTTTTTTCTAACACATGTCACAAAATAAAGTATCTTTCCAACTAAATCATAGATATTTCCTCTAAAACATTTACAAGATATTTGTGCATTTAATAATTCAAAATCACATATTAATTTCTAACTAAATTTAATCACTTTATAACATAAATTTAATCTCAAAGATTAAATCACTTTACAAAATAAATTTAATTTGATTAATTAAATCAAATATAAAGCTTCTAACAAAATTAATCAAGATTAATTAAATAATCACTTAAAAATATTTTTAACAATAATTTCCCACAAAACATACATAGAAAAATAATTAGACAACAAGGAAAACGAGGACAACATGACAACTAAGTATGACCAAAACAAGAACTGATGACACACTGTGACTAGGGTTGTGGTTTGACAAAGAAACCCTGTTACTATCTCCCAATCAACTATTTTGTTGCGAAATGGACACACTCAAACTTGTGAATCCAGGTGGAGTCGATGTCCTATACCTACAATCCTGCAATCCAGACATATGTTGTACATATATAGAAATCATAAACAATCACATCATGAAGATAAAATTGCGGAATCCCAGGGCGCTCGCAAGCGAGTGATGCAATCTCATTCCCTTCACCAATATAGTGCCACATCAATATTGACAAAAACCAAAACATCAATTCACTTCAGATGAGCATATATCAATATCAACTCAAATAAACAACTATGCTAACCAAAAAGCATGTCATAATCCATAAACATCAATATAGTGTATCATCACATCTAAATATAAAAACCATCATCGCTCCAATATCAGCGATCAAATAAAAAAATCATAGTATAATAGTCTATCAAAGTAAAATCACTATCTAAAAATATAAGAAAATTGGAGGGGTGTTACATCCCCCCCCCCAGGGTCAGGCTTACTCCTGGAAGCCTGCGAACAAATAGGGATAGAGATCCCTCATCCTGGTTGCATCCTCCTAGGTAGTTGATATATCATCTCTCGGATCCCACTAGACCCTAACCTGCTCAATATCTCGACCCTTGAGGGTGAGTCTCCTATGTTGCATGATGACCACGGGCTCCAAAGTTAGCTACCCATTCAATACCTGTAAGGTATTCCAATTAAGGATGTGAGATATATCAAGTTGGTAAGGCCTGAGTATTGAAACATGAAATACGTCGTGTATGCGTGAGAGACTGGGTGGAAAAGTAAGAAGGTAAGCTACTGGCCCAATCTTCTCAAGAATATTGAATGGCCAGACAAAGCAAGGTGTGAGATTAGATCCCTTTCCATATCGGATTGGACTATTTCATGGATGCACTTGCAAAAATACTTGGTCACCTATTGCAAACTGACGATCCACCTGATGTGCATCCGCATACTTTTTTTGCCTATCATGTGCAACAACCAAATGTTCCCTGATCTAGATCACCTGTTTCTCCATATCCTGAAGCATCTTGGGACCCAATAGAACTTTGTCCTCTAACCAATCCCAACTCAAAGGATTCTGACACGGTCGTCCATACAATACCTAGAAAGGAGGCATATTGATCGAACTCTGAAAGCTATTATTATAACCAAACTCCACTAAATGGAGATAATCCTCCCATTGTGTCTACTGGTCCATCACATACATGCGTAACATATCCTCGAGGATCTGGTTGACCCTCTCAGTCTATCCATCTATCTCTATGTGATACATTGAACTAAAGTTCAACTGTGTCCCCATTGCATGTTGCAATGACGTACAAAGAGCTGAGGTAAACACAAGATCCTTGTTAGAAATAATCCGACAAGGAATATCATGCAACCTAACAATATCTCCCATGAACACTCTAGCAAAAAATGAAGCATTATAGGATGAATGAATAGGTATGAAGTGTGCTACCTTCGTCAACATATCCACCATCACCATAATGGCATCGTGTCGTCATGAAGAATTAGGTAACCCAACAATGAAATCCAATGAGATTATATGACATTTCCACTCTAGCACCAAATGTGGCTGTAGAAATCCTGCCAGATGTTGGTGTTCAACCTTCACTCGCTGACACTCCAAACACCTCGACACAATTTCAACGATATCTCGCTTCATACCTGCCCAAAAATATAATTGTCACAAATTGGCATGCATCTTCTTCACTCTAGGGTGAGCTGAATAAGGTGCCTGATGTGCCTCTGTCATAACCAAGGTACAAATATCTCAAGAAGATGGAACATAAATGTGTCCCATGTGTCTCAAAAAACCGTCTGACTTTAGAGAATAACCTAAGAATCTTCCCTCCAAAGTCATGCTTGTCTATATCTCTGACCTCACCTCCTCATACTAGTTGTCTGCAGGATGTGTAGAAAGAATCTGACTCCTCAAATCCACACCAAAAGTCAACTCTAACAACTCATGTCTCCGTCTATTGAGAGTGTCGGCAACTACGTTCTCCTTCCCCTGGATGAACTTCACCTCAAATTCATACTCACAAAGGAACTCCATCCATCACCTCTATCTGGCATTAATATTAGGTTGTGTGAAGATGTATTGTAGGCTCCGATGGTCACTATGCAACTCAAATATGTGCCCCAAAAGAAAATGTATCCATCTCATCAAAGCATGTACTACCATTGCTAGCTCAAGATTGTGTGTGGGGTAATTCAACTCATGATCCTTGAGTTTGTGAGACTCATGTGCAATAACTCAACCATCCTACATCAAGACTGCTCCTAATCCCTCCAAAGATGCATTTGTATAGACAAAGAAATCTCTAGTCGGATCAGGTATTGCAAGAATCAGTGCACTAGTCAACCTCTCCTTCAGAGTTTGAAATGTTGCTTCACACTGCTCTGACCAAACAACTCTTCCATTTCCTCTGAAGAGAAGTGATAGGATGTCCTATCCTCGAGAAACCCTAAACAAAGCGTATGCAATAACTTGTCAATCCCATGAAACTACATATCTCTGCCACATTATTGGACATAGGCCAATCAATGAATGCTTGGATCTTCACAGGATCCACTACAATACCCTCTCCTGATATCACATACCCAAGGTACTTAACCTTGGTCTTAAAGAACTCGCATTTGGATAGGTTAGCGTATAACTGATTATCTCTCAAACACTACAAAACTTGCCTCAGATGCTCCTCATGGAATAGATCAATATGTCATCAAGGAATACTAATAAAAATCTATCTAGATATGTGTGAAAGACTTCGTTCATCAAGCTCATGAATAAGATGGTGCATTCATCAACTCAAACAGTACCACTGTAAACTCATTGTGAGCGTAACGAGTGTGAAATGTTGTCTTATGAATGCCAAAATAAAATATGTGTAGCTGATGGTACCCTAACTTAAGATGAAATTTTGAAAAGATTGTAGCACCCTTGATTTGACCAAACAAATCATCAATCCTAGGTAAGGGATATTGGTTCTGATTGTCACTTTATTCAGCTGACGGTAGTCTATGCACAAATGGAGAGAACCATCCTTGTTCACAAAAAATATTGGTGCTCCCCAAGGTGAACCACTAGGGCGGATGAAACCCTTCACTAGCAACTCCTCCAACTGCAAGCAGAGCTCCTTAAGATCCTATGTAGTCATATGGTATGAAGCTCATGAAATAGGCTCGAATCCATATATAAAATCAATGTCACGCTGAGGTGGCATCCCTGGAATCTCGTTGAGAAATACATCTGCATACTGTTGAAGTATGGGGTGGCTATCAAGCGAAACCCTCTCCTCATGATATCCCAACTCCAAGTTATCTACTATCACTAAAAACAACTGACATCCGTGACGTACAAATCTCCTCAACTGCATAGCCGAGATTATCCTCAATGATATGGGTCTTTGAACTCCCACTATCTCAACCTCACTACCGGATACATCAATGCATCGAATTGACTTGCGTCGCCAATCAATAACAACTCTATGAGCCTCAAGCCAATCCATCCCTAAAATGATGTAATACGACCCCAATGGTATAATGCAGAGGTCTAATGTAGTGTGAAAGGATCCAATCAACAATCGACAATCATGAACTAGGGAATGTGTTGCACCTTTAGCACCAGAGGCCAATTTGACCTGCCACTTATCGTCTTGCTTAACTACCCTCAGTCTACAATGTGCCACGAAAAATGATGAAACAAAAGAATATGATGCTCCTGAATCAAATAAAATGGTAACCTTGTTACACTGTAACATACCAGAAGTCTCTACTACTATGCTCTGATGATCAGCTTGGCGATTGTCAACCACAAAAAATACTCAATGACCTCTACTCGCATCTCCAACAGTCAGCTCTGACGTTGTTGGCCTCTGAGTATAACCTGATGTGCCCTTATTGGGAAATTGTCACGCTATGTGACCCTGTTGGCCACAAGAAAAGCATCTTGTACCCTTGTTGAATCCTCTACCTCCAGGAGGCGCACTCGACTGTTGAACACTAACCCTATTATAGGTAGACTATGTACTCTGTGTCGACTGCTCATAATTGAGGTGTTTATTTCACCTCCAGTTCATGTCACCCCTAGACTGATACCTATCTCCCTGCCTAGGATGGAAATTCCTCCATTTCCCCTGTGAATTCTGATGTTGATCACTCTATGCAGGCACCTATTGTGTCCTAGGAGGTCCAACTCCAAAATCCTGGCCACTACGTGAACTAGGTCCTGCAGCTGAACCACTGCCTATATGTACTCTAGTATGTCCACCCAACACCATTTCCAAATTCTACCAGTCTGGCCTTCTCCACTGCTATCTCCATGGTCTTGGGTTTGAAAACCCGAACACCACCACTAATTCGGGCATTTAAGCCCCTAATGAAGTGTTGAACAAGCATGCCCTCATCATCACCAATACCAACGATCTGCTTGAGCTCATAGAATCGACACTCATATAGTTCCACCAACATGGTCATCTATCACAGAGCATGAAAATCTTCTCAACAACGTTGTCGCCAATGGTCAAATAGGAATCTGGCTCTAGACCTCTCGATGAACATATCCCAAGAAAAATAATTAATGCCAATACAAAGCTTTTGCTCCTGCAATCTCCACCAAGTAGATGCAAATTCTCGCAAGTTCATGATCGCACATCTGGTCTTGGTGTTACTACTGTAAGGGTGCATAGAAAAACACCGGTTCAAGTCTATCAACCATGTCTCAGTCTCTAATCCGCTGCCAGAACCATCAAAAGTGGGTGGACGATCTCTAAGTAGGTCTCTCATGTGAGCGGCTACGACTGCCTCTGGTTGTGCTGGAACCTCTCTCTCATCAACATTAATCTGATCTTTATCCTACCTTGGCCCAAGGCGAGCAAGAGTCTCCTCTAACAATTGACGCAACTGAGCACCCTCAATCCCTGGTGGATCCTGATTTTGATCACCACCCCCTGGGGCATTCTAGCAAGCCTGGTGTTCCTCATGATTTGAGTCATAGGAAACATGGGGAGGTGAATCTTGTTGACTACATTCACAACCGCTTCCTTGACTACGACCACGATCTCTACCGCGACCTCGCCTAAGTGGCATGATCCTATACAGACACACCAAGGTATAAGACAAGGTACGCAAAATTAAATCCTACACAACTAACAACTTAATGGGTTCAACATTATCCCAAAGCACCTAGTGTTTAAACTTAGGCTCTGGTACCATGTGTAACTCCTAGCCACGTAACCCTAGAGGATGACAAAGTTACAATGGAAGCGTAACAATTTTATTTTTTAAAGTGTAATAAATAACAAGTAAAGTCAACTACACTTACGCATACATCCTCTAAGGTATGTGACAATGCTTATATTTAAATCTCATAACATACAAAAGTAATTAATCCATAGCATATAAATTAAACTCATGAAATAAAGATCATACATCCAAAGCATTATATAAATTCCATAAGATACAAAGTACATTAAAGAATCATTCATAGATTGCATTCATTCCATAAAGCAGTTACAAAACTCATTTCCAAAATGAGGAAGATCATACAATAATGTTACAATTACAATGATACAAGAATCCTCCTCGATCACAAATGAGGAGTAGTACATATACAATACATCCAACTTATACAATAGATCAAAAGAGATAAAACAAATCAAATGAAACATGCGAGCTCTTCAATCTGGAAGTTCCCACCATCACAAACATGTAGTGGAAACCCAATAGTGTAAGGTGCACGTTCCACCCAACCAAGTGGTACCCGAATGCCCACCCCCCGTACTAGGAGATAGTAAAAGGGCTTCCTAGGCATAACCAACAACCTCTAGACACAGGAAAATCACAAGACTAAACTATACAACTACAAAACTTAACATAAATGTTACATTGCTTCCAAAGTAAATGAATCAAATATATCAACTAACATTACAAATTGTTGTCATAGGAGGAGTGTCATCACAAAGTAGCATGGGTTACCCTGACAGATCTTCCTAGGCCCTGACCCCCCATCTTGGGTTACCCTGGTAGCCTCTCACAATCCTTGGCCCCACATGCAAATCGATGCAGAATCAATTATCTTTCAAAGGGACAAGATAATGATCTTTCCATTCTAGGCCTTCTCGTCTCATCCCAAGTCTAAACAAGCCCTTGATCCCATGAGCGAGGCACAATTAACAAGTTATATGTTTTAAGCTACCCTTTCCCCTAATACATTTATTTAATTTCCAATGAATTAGCTAACTCTCACATGAGTTACCCTGAAACCACTTTGTGTGTTGGCCCTCATTGAGAACCACTCCCCTACTGACAACACAAGGATCTAATCCACATCCAAGGGTAAACACAATGCACAAAATGGATATCAAATCCCCAAACAAAATGCAAGAGGCAACACATCTCGTTCGTAGTAACCGGGTGTTAAATTGAATTACAACCAAGTGCACTACCCAAGGGAAATCAAAGGGTTGAACCATAAATCACAACCCCCTCATAAAATAACATCATCTGGAAGACTTACATATACAACTAACTGATTTCCCCAACAACGTGAACAAAAGAAATCATAATTTAATAAGTAACTTCAGGCAAGAAATAAAAACTATCTTTAGGATTTCCTAAATCCAAATTCCATTTCAAGATAACAGTAATACATTGCTTGAAATAAACCAACTTAATGCAATTTCATTTACAGGCAATAAAGAAATTAAATCTATTTGTTTATTTCAAATTCCCAATCACAATAAATAAATCAACTTCCTCTTTTAAATTAATTTCATTTTAAAATAATCTAACTTGTGCTTTTACATGCATCTCATATAAAATATCATTTAAATATAATTATACATATAAAAATATATTATTTAAATATTCTTAAAAATTAATTACAATATTTCCAACAAATATTAAAAATATATATATAAATATATATACATACATATACATATATATACATTATAATTTATATATATTAATAAAAAAACTAAACAAAATCGAAACCTCCCAAAGCAGATGAATGCTCGAGAGTTTGCCCTTAACAATGGCGACAGTGTTCTCATAGTCTGTTGATCCCCTTCATAGGGGAGGCGCAGTTGTGGAGGGCAACGTTGGGCACTGCCTCCATAGTCCGCCTCCCTATGGGGCGACGGCAGCCAACCGAGCTAGGGCCCCAACCCCAGCCTCCCCCCTTAACATATATTAACACTTTTTATTAAAATTTCTTGCGAATGTTAAATTCGTCGTACGATTTTCTCATTTGTGTTTTATTTTTTTAGAATCAATTTCTTTAAAAGATTTTACAAAAATACAAGAATATATATTTGTATATGTATGTGTGTATATATATATATATATATATATATATATATATATATATATATATATATATATATATATATATGACAAATAATTGTTCCATATGGGCAATTTATTTTCACAAATGTCTACAAGAAATATTTACAAAATTTTATAGAGGTCTACAATTTCCCGAGCCAAATAAAATTAATTGGAAGAAAATAATAAACTCTACAGGAAGATCTTTTCCAATACTTTCAAAGGTCTCTTCAAATTTTGACAGGAAGATTTAAATCCATTTCAATAGAGGTTTTACAATTTTTCTATTGTTTTCCTTGTGGAAATGCTATTGTTTAAAATCAATTTCTTATAGAGGTTCAAAGCTTTTTACAGAAATTTTCCAATTCCAAACAAATCAAAGTTTAAAACAATTTCTACATAAGCTCTAAGCTTTCACGATAATTTTCCAAACACGACAATCTTTCAAATTTTCAACATATATTAAAACTTCTAAACAAATATAATATTCTTCATTGTACAAGCAATCTTTCCAATTTGCATATAAATAAATAAAAACAATTGAAGAACCTGTTTCCAGATGTTTGAGGAAATGATGTTCAAAGTAGAATTTCTCCTTCATTCCAATTTACCAAAGTTTCTTCCAAATTATCCACTTTTCCAAAAAGATGAAAACAAAACCCAAGCCAATTTTTTTCCCAAGAGCTTCTTCCCCAATTTTCCACAACAATTCTCAACAACCTCTTCCAATTTTCAACAACCTCCCAAAATATATTTTATCATTGTCATGAAGTAGCCTCTTTCCTCTTTCAGTTAATGCAAATATTCTCTCTGAGAATTAACTCCCAACAACAGTGTTTAATTTTTTTCTAACACATGTCACAAAATAAAATATTTTTCCAACCAAATCACAAATGTTTCCTCTAAAACATTTACAAAATATCTGTGCATTTAATAATTCAAAATCACATATTAATTTTTAATTAAATTTAATCTAATTAATTTAATCACTTTATAAAATAAATTTAATCTCAAAGATTAAATCACTTTACAAAATAAATTTAATTTAATTAATTAAATCAAATATAAAACTTCTAACAACATTAATCAAGATTAATTAAATAATTACTTAAAAATATTTTAAACAATAATTTCCCACAGAACATACCTTGCAAAATAATTAGACAACAAGGCAAACGGGGACAACATGACAACTAAGCATGACCAAAACAAGAACTAATGACACACTGTGACTAGGGTTGTGGTTTGACAAAGAAACCCTGTTACTATCTTCCAATCAACTATTTTGTTGGGTAATGGACATGTTCAAACTTGTGAATCCAGGTGGAGTCAATGTCCTATACCTGCAATCCTACAATCCAAACATTGTCATACATATATACAAATCATGAACAATCACACCGTAAAGAGAAAATCGCGGAATCGTAGGGCACTCGCAAGTGAGTGATGCAATCTCATTCCCTTCACCAATACAGTGTCACATCAATACTGACAAAAACCAAAACATCAATTAACTTCAAACGAGCATATATCAATATCAACTCAAATAAACAACTATGCTAACCAGAAAGCATGTCATAATCCATAAACATCAATATAGTGTACCATCACATCTAAATATAAAAACCATCATCCTTCCAATTTCAGCAATCAAATAACAACATAGTATAATAGTTTATCAAAGTAAAAGCACTATCTGAAAATATAAGCAAATTGGAGGGGTGCAACAATGTGACTTCGGAGACAATGACTAGATGTGTTTTCATGACTAAATGTATAGTGAGATGGAGTGTCTTGGAATGGATTGGTGTGATGGACTAGGATAGGATGTGGAGACTTGGAAAGGGTTAGTGTATGAAGGACTAGGATAGGACGTGTAGGCTTGGAATGGATTGATGGATGGTTGATTTCCCTTGCCAAGGTTAGGATGGGTATGACTAATGGAAATTCATTGTGAATTAGTGTCATGGATGGTGTTAAGGGACTCTTGATAGTGAAGGTAGATGGATGGAGGACTAGGACTTATGAATTGTTGGTAAGATGGATAGATGGATGGAGGACTAGAGATTGTGTTGTTGGTAGGAAGGGCATGTGGGTGGTTGACCATGATTTGAGGTTGATTTGCATTTGGATTGGAGGTATTGTCTTTTGAAGTCTATGGCTAGTTGGGCTTGACCATTATAGATAAATTGGTATTCAATTCGACTAGCAAGCATGTCAAAGTGGATAAAAGACATAATGGTGGATGGCATGAGACTAAGACTGTGTTTTTTTGGTATTTTTGGAATAAGGAGTGTAATGAGGACTAAAAGGACTGTTTTATGGCAAATGATGTGAGACCAAAGTATGTTATGACAATGCAAGGTATGAGGAAACTTTAAGGTGTAATCAATTTTGATAGAATTTTAGGGAAGATTTACTAACCATTCAAAGTTCGGTCAATGTCTCAATTTTGATTGTCAAAGGACTTGTTTGTAAGACTAAGTGACAAGGTGACAAAATAATAGGGTGAGATTTCCACACTAGACTTTGAGTTGGAAATGGCTCACAAAAGGGACAAAGACTAAAGGATTGATTTTGATTAAGTCCAACGACAACCTACTTTTGAAGGCAATGATTTGATAAAGTACGACAAGTTTTTCTATTCCAAAGTCTACAAAAATGAGGACCTAAAAGTTGGTTTATGTTGAAAAATGACAATGGATCTGAAGGATGCAACTAATAATTTGTAATGGTAGACCTATGGTAAGCTAAATGCAAACTACAAATGCAAGGATGGATGATTTGAGCAATTCTTTTTCTGGTTTTGAACAGACTTCTAAGGAAGAATTCCCAAAAACAGATTGAAAATGTTTGGTCTCAAGTTTAGACAGTGATATTGATTTTTCTCAATGATCGACAATTGCATCGTTTCAGGTGATAGATGAGCTGCAGGGGATCAAATGCGTTGTTTCAAATCACAAATGTGGTTCAAGAAATTAATTGTGTTGCAACGAAAAGCAAATGTGTTTCAAAATAGGTGAATGTGTTGTTGCAATTAGCAAATGTGTCTTACATCGTCTCGAATGCGGTTCAATATGTCGAATGTGTTGCACAATATAGAAAATGTGTTGCAGAGTGAATAAAATTCTGGTTTCTTTGCAATTTTGGCAAATTTTTAGGATTGTTTCAGTTTGAATGTATTTTTCCAGGTCTATGAAGGATGTTCATTTGTTCATTGTTTCAAAAAACACTTGCCAAACACATGGTTTTTGTCTTTCTTGAAGCAAGCACAATCCTAGGTTGGCAAGGACTATATTCACCGGATCCCACACAGATTTTACTCCAACCACACTTATTCTTAGCAGGTGACTTAGAAGCTTGGCCACACTAACTCCCCCAACACAACACTCACTTCTCGGGTCAACTAAGCTTCGAGCCTTCATAAATCTCCTATGACATGCTCTTCACCTCTACTAAGAACTGTGAAAATGTGGGTGCCTTCGCAATGATTGTTGTTGCACCATCGAATAGAAAAGGTTTTTGGCAACTACACAAAATTTTTTTAGCTAGGGCACCCATTCAAAAGGCTACGCAAGAGGCAAGATTAGCTCCAATAAGGAGGCTTCCTAGCCTGCAGAGCTTACGCTCTACAAGTTTTGACACACCATTAAAGTACTAATGGAATCACTATCACTTTTTTTGTTTGCAGGAAGTCCTATAATGATGAGATTTCTTCAACATTAAAATTTATATACCGATCAGAAGTGCCTGGTTTTTAGCTCGTTACTAGTCTGAGTCGCCTTGGGGTGAGTACTTTTTCCCACCAAGGAAGGCCCAATTTCCTGGAGTCAATAATAGTTTCTCTTGCACTCAATATCGCACAAGAGCACAAGGGGAGATGATACTTCTATTATTGAATCAAGTTTACACAAATTGCAAACACTTGTTCATTTTAATTATCTAAGCTTAATGTGAGAGAAACACATCAAACATTTTGTTCATTTTAAAACCAACTAAGTGTGAGACAAACAAGGTTCATTTTAAGCCCATGTCATGAAAATTCATGTAAGTTTTAGCCTCAATGAGTTTCAATGCATGATTGTGTTCATTTTAAGCCCATGAGTGTGCATGCATGTTCATTTTAACCAATGAAATGTGAATGCAAGTTATTGTTTGTGATTCTTTGTTTGATTGATTTAAGATTGTAAAAGGAATTAAAAAGAAATCAACAAACAAAGGTTAGACTCCTTTTCCAGCTTGCCACATGTTGCTAACAAAATATTAGTAACCCCCCAAAACCACTAAGCTACTAGACAAAAAATAGAAATCTGAATTTTTTTGTCAAAATCCGAAAAATAAAATTTTACAAGGCAATTGCGTCGTTCTGCACAGCAAATGCGTTGCAAAGCTGAAAGCAAAGTTTGTTAGGCGGATGTGTCGTTTTATAAAGCAAATGTGTTGCAACAGAGCAGATGCATCTTTTTGGTTATCAAATGCGGCTCAGGACTACTGTTGCATCATTTTACAGATCAAATGTGTTGTGACGCAACGATTACGGCTCAGAAAGTTGCAAACGCGGCTCTCTGTACCTGTACCTACAAAAACATGAAAAAATTGTACGAAAATCTGCAAAAAGTCAGATTCACCAACGTAACTTAGGGAAAATATCAGGTTAGCATAATAAAGCATAACAACATAAACCCAAGTAAAGCAATGAAGAACAAAGGAGTTAGAAAGCATGAAAACAAAGAACAATGTTACCAAATGTCTTCAACCTCCATGGATCACCTTGATTGCACCTTCTCAATTTGTTGCAAGTAGATAGTTGCCCTTAGATTTTTGATGAGCAACCTATGACTATGACAATGTCCAAAGCAAATATTGAAGGATTATAATAGTGTTGCAATGCACTCAACAAATGCAAGCTTAGAGTATGTAGAAAATGTTATGATAGCATGAAGTCAGAAGCCAAGAGATATGAGATGTAGATGTTAAAATGAGGTAAAAATTGTCTTTTTATAGAAAAGCCAATTTTGGATGAATTGTCAAGATTGAAAGTTGACAAATGCCCTAAGATCAAAGGTTGAAATTAAATGTGACAATTATCAATTAGGGTTAGGGAAACATTTGAAATGAAGGGTTGAGATTTATTTTTAGAAAAATGAAATCAATGGACAAGAATACATGTGACAAGGAAAAAGAGGCATGTAGGGAATCAAAATACAAATTTAAAATTAATTCCCTCAAAAGGTGAGTTGGCCTTTTAATTAAAAATCAATTTAATTCAAAAGTGGTGGGGCCATGTGACAATAAATAATTATTTTAAATTATTTACTTGGTGGGAAATTAGAAAGTGGATAATTTTAAATAGATAATTTTATTTAAAATTAGAAAGAAAATTGTAAATAATAATTTTAAATTATTTACTTAGTGGGAAAATAGAAAGTGGATAATTTTAAATAAATGATTTTATTTAAAATTAGAAAGCAAGTTGATTATGGAAAGACTGTGGAAAATCAAATAATAAATTATTTGATTTAAGAGGTTGGGTTGGCCTTTTGAATTAAAAATCAATTTAATTAAAAAATGGGACATGTGACAAACTTGATTTTTTATTTAAATAATAATTTAATTCAAAATAAGAAGAAGATGACAAATTAACAATCAATTAAATAAATAAAATTGTGGAAGAAGAGGATAAATGAATAATTAAATAATTAAAATAACTATTTAATTATAGTGGCAAGATGATAAATAATTAAATAAATATAATTTATTTAGTAATAGAAGATGGAAGGTATTTAAATAAATAAATAAAGTTAATTTATTTACATAATCAAGAGGAAATAGTTAAGAATTATGACATAAGCACATAATTAAATACTAGGAGGATGTTTGACATAGAAAAATGTGGTTTGCAAGTTTAGGTCATTTTTATGTGTCTACAATTCTTACCAAAATTCTTGGAAGAGAGAAGATGAGAAGTTGGGAGGCATACTTTGTTTAATTGTAATCCCTTTAGATTAGAGAGAAGAGGGTGTAAATGTAAATATTAATCTTTACAAGTGAATCCTATGGGTTAACACGTTTGGTAGTTTTGTTTTATTTGTGACAATTTAATTTTTCCATTGCCTTATAAATAAAGTTGTAAATCTTCAATTCATAAAACGATAAAATATATTGTTCTATTATACTTTTCCAATTTTGTTTTTCCAACCTTACCTTAATATTAAAAACAACAATAATGCCATTCCCCTCTTAAGGGGGTAATTGATAAGTAAAGTGTTTGAAAACAATTATTATGACATAAACCTTCTTAGAGATTTCTTAAATTGAACTTTGATGGGACATTTAAGGGTGATTTGTATTTGGTGGGAGTAGGAATTATTATTAGGGATTCTTCTAAGCTCTTTGTGAAATGGGCTCTTTCTTTCTTAGTTTGGAAATCAACAATGAAACCAAATGAGAAGTAACAATGGTTGGCTTCTCTAAATATCTTATTGTTGAAGGCTATTGCTCAACATTTATTCAAGGCCTAAGCAAAATGTTGTACCAAAATTAGAAAAATAGAAGCTTATTGGATGAGGCTTAATTCTCTACAAAAGCTTTGAAGATATATTTTACATATTGATTTTTGGAATGCAATACAATAGTTTATTTATTGGTTAATGAGGCGGTTGATCAATCCCCTTTTTCAACGTTGTCTATGAGCATTTGGATTCCTAGAATGGTCTAGATTTGCTTTTGTTAGATAACCCCTTCTCCTTAAAATGTTGTATTGTTCCTAAAATTTCTACCATGTTCTCTAGATGACTATACTTTCCAATTTTCATATTATTACGTAAGAAACCCAAAATGACAATAGAAAGGAGAAGTATTTAATATCATGATCATGAAAGAATAATT